>CM076976.1:23415575-23500575 GCA_039105355.1 Benthosema pterotum
CACCCTCCTGGTCTCCTGTGATGGTTTGATTTGTAAATCCTACTCCGCTTACTTCCATTAAAATCAATATTTTCTGCGTGCTGAGTGCTCTAACCATTCATAGCGACAGGCTGACAATAGCAGCTAAAGCTAACACATGGCTACTGTTGTCATAAGAGCATCCTGTGTCGTGAGCCTGGATGTAAAGTTGATGTGTCATGGAATTGAATGGTGGGGCAGCATAGCGTAGGGGCAACGAAGAGGCAATACAGTTGAGTAGAACAACAGTACATTTTTACACCAATACGTTAGTACTTTTTTTCTAGCTTTATTTGCATTTTTTAAAGTGGTCCAGGTGTTATTTTGTGAAAACACTCCTCTATGGCTGTTTCCCCTACCCCAAAATAAGCTTATAATGGGGCTAAGGGGTGTTGTTCAAGTTCACCTATATACATCGCTCCAAAATGCAATTTTTTGCTGTGTGTTAACACTCACACTTTAACTTTCACTTTTGGTTCAGCAGTGGTTCAGCCACAAACCATGTGCCACGCCCCCACCTTTTGAGACAGCTGGATCACTGCTGAACCAAAACTTAAAGTGAAAGTGTGAGTGTTAACTCACTACTGACATGGTAGAGAGACAATATAGAGCAAAAAAATTGCATTTTGGAGCGATTTATATAGGTGATGAATATATATATAGATGAACAACACCCCTTAGCCCCATTATAAGCTTATTTTGTTGTGGGGGAAACAGCCATGAAGGAGTGTTTTCACAAAATAACACCTGGACCATTTTTTTTTAAATAACTGCAAATAAAGATTAAAAAAAAAACTTTTGGTGCGGAATTCTCCTCTAAGTAAAGAAAGTGAATACTTTCACCCAGCCCTGGTGGAGAGGTGGTGTGGTGTCCCAGCGCTGCGTCCCCACAGAGGGTTCAGTGTTTGAACTAACAGCCATGGAGAAGACAGGGAAGCGCTCGGGGGGCCACGGGGCCAACTGAATCCAGATGTACGGCCATGTTCACAAGGTGGAGACCACTTGTACAGTAGTTGTTTTCTCTTCTACGCTCAGAAGAAAGGCTCGGTCCATTCCCCCCCCTTTTCATTCCCTCCCTGCTTCTATTTTCCCTTCAATTTACTTTCTGTTCTCTGAGTCTCTCTCTCCCTCCTCCTCCACCTCTTCTGTCACTCTCCTGGCAGGGAAAGAGAGGCGACTATTTCACTCGACAACTATGCTTTAAACTGAAGGTTTCATGGTCGCCGCCGTAAAACGTCTTTGTAAAAAATGTACACCCCTGCAGTTCATGGCCCTCACGAGAAGCGTAACGGTGATATTATATCATCGCCGCACTAATAAACGCGCCGCTTTTTTTGACGAAAGGTCTCTTTCGACCCGATCCGACAGCTCTCACGGATCACCACTATGTCATCAGGAGGCTTCGTGGCCTGCAGCCACAACGCTTTGACGTGTCAGGTAGAAACCTCTTACCTCCAAATTCAACCTTTTTTTTCTGTTTTCCCCCAAAAATGGGGGAAAACAAAAGCAACAAAAGTAAGGGGACAACTAACGGACAACTAGCCTCGACACCCAGGCTTTCATTTTCGTTCGCCTTGCGCGAAAACGGAAAGCCTGGACTAACGCGCGTTGGAAAGTGGCCTTGAGGGGAGTGTCAACCTTCCGGGGTGGGCGTCGCTCTAAATGATGTGACGTAGAACAGCAGTGGACGGGAGGGGGAGGGGCCGGAGATGACGACACGTTAGTGAGATCAAATCAGAGCGCAGCACTTCCGCCGTGTGGATCCCACGACACCCCCGCCCCCCAAGGCCAAAATCATTGAGGGCTAGACCAGGCTAACGGACAACTAACGGGAGGCCGAACCTCCCGGGCGTGGGGTTGGGTTTATGTGAGTGACCCGTGGGATGAATGGAAGGTCGAACTAATGCAGTGGCGTTTCTAAGGAATTTGGAGTCCCAGGCAATATTTTCTCCTGTGACATCATACCTATGAAAGGCACAGTAAAATGGTGCCCCCCCCCCCCCCAGGGATAAAAATATGAACTATTTTTAAACTAAACCCTCTCTCATGGCGCCCCAGGCAACTACCTAGTCTGCCTAATGGTAAAAACGCCCCTGAACTAATGGCATGTTATCCAAAAGTAGCAGATGCAGAACCTTGTGCCATCCTTTGAGCTACTACTACTAATTCGGGATTTGAGCACTAAAAATTAAGGGTTTTGGACAGTTTGCGGATGACAGACAGACAGTACTATACACTTGTAAAATTCATTAATGTGTGAGCATTTTTATTTGAGTTGTTGTAATAGAAAGTCCTAGCTGTCCCCTTCCATTGTTTGTGTGCATGGCAGAATGTGCTCATCACAGAGACCAAAAGTCCACCAGAAAACCACTGGTGCTGTGTGAACGGAACATCATATGAGAGAGAGAGAGAGAGAGAGAGGGGCGGAGGGGAGGATAATATGGCATGGCACCGGGGGAGCGTAGTGATTTTGTAATAACATCGTGTGATGCCGTGTAACTCAAGCCTCTGGGCACATTCTGTGGCCGTATGTCCTGTGGTTTTGAGCCTTGTGGCTTGGCGGACAGACAGACGGACAGACAGACAGGCAGCCAGACAGACGGACAGACAGTCAGGCATGCAGGCATTCAGACTGGCAGGCAGGCAGGCAGGACACACTGGCATGAATTGGATTCATGGCCTCACACTGCATGGTGGCGTAACGCAGTCCCGCCCCCCTGGCCTGTTCCAGAGGTCAACTCCACTTTTTTTTTTTTTTTTTGGACCAAACAAATAATTGTAAATATGAAAAACAAGAAAAAAGTGTTTTTTGTAACCTGCTGTTTTTTAATGTGTTTGTTGTCATGAACCCGAGTTGACTTTGTCTGCCGCGTAAACATCTTTACATGAACACTTTTTAAAAAGTCGATGAGGAAAATGAACAAGGAAATTCACGCTCAGGCAGCATTATCACTCTAGTCCTCCACTGGTTCTCTGCCCCATGTCTGTCTGTCTGTCAGTCAGATAGCTGTCAGCCTTGTAGTTAGACCATGTCCCAGATTTGTCACCCTTGACCTTAAAATGAATAATCCCCTGTTAAGCCATTAACTCTCCTTGTCTCTTACTCAGTTCAGTTCAATTCAACAGGCTCTATTGGCATGAGAAAACGTACGTTTACATTGCCAAAGACAAACATGACGTACATTTGAAGGTCAGAATCTTCAGTACATCAATTTCCATGTACCAAGTACCAAGTTGCGCTGCGCCCATACCATTTTCAGTTACAGGACTTTTATTAGGCAAGTAAAGCATCAATAATAACATCTGTTGTTGTTGGAAGTTGCAACAGGCACGCAGCATGCATAAAGCTAAAGGTCTGACTCAGAGAGATTTCTGTTTTCAATGATGAAATGCTGCTGGTTTAGTGGTGACACAACTGTAGTTAGTTAGTAGCAGTAGTGTTTCAAATAATTTTAATTATAAGCACTTTAATTTGAAATACTTTTGAAATTTGGGTTGTTTTGCATGCCATCATGTTTGGTGAGGCAGTCTGGTCATTTAGGGGGGCATTGCCCCCCCCCCCAGCCCATGCCTAGATCCGCCCCTGAGCGGCGGTGCTGCTGCGGCGGTAGATTACCATGGTGGTGTTTTGTGGCGCGTTACAAATGAGTGCTGGCTCGCAGCGGGCCGGTCGGGTCGGGGGGACTCCCCCGGCGTTACCAGCAGCTAGCGCTCGTATTAGTTAGTGCAGCTGTTGAGCACCATGCAGGACATGACTGTTGTTGTCCCTCTCTGTGCACGCACACGCATGTGTGTGTGTGTGTGTGTGTGTGTGTGTGTATGAGCTGGGAGGAGCTGGATACACACGAACACACCAAACGCAGGAGTTTACTGTGGGAAAGAAGAAGAAGAAGCGATGCCTGATGGATGAATATAATTGCTTTGTTCTATAGCGAGGTGATTATAGAACCCAGACTCCTGAACAGTGCCTGATGAATCACGTTATGTGGGATCTGTTGGGGTGTGTGTGTGTGTGTGTGTGTGTGTGTGTGTGTGTGTGTGTGTGTGTGTGTGTGTGTGTGTGTGTGTGTGTGCGTGTGTGTGCGTGTGTGCGTGTGTGTGTGTGCTGTTGGCACTCGTTCTCTCTCCTGTCTCAGTTTCCCTACAGTTGCTGCTGTTCCTCCATGTCCTGGCATGCTTTAGGGCTGACATCACAAGCCCAGAGCAGTGCACTGCAGCGCTGTGTCCGGCACACATGCACAAACGCGTGCACACACATGCATGTTCACGCACATGCACATGCACACACACATGCACACAACCTCGGGAGAGATGGGGAATGGAGAGGGAGTTGTGAGAGCAAGAGGGAAGAGGAAGATGGGGGTGGAGAGAAGAAAGAAAGATGGATGGGGGAGAGAGAGAGAGAGAGGGGAGAGAGACAGCGGGAGAGAGAGAGAGAGGGAGAGAGGGTGGGAGGGGGAGGGAGGGAGAGAGGGAGCAGAAGGAGATGACAGGATGATTGTACAGGACAGGTCAAAGGTCATGCATCATTAGTGGTAGAGTTTTGAACTTGAACCACCGTACATAATCCTTATGGGCAGTCATGTCCCCAAGACTTTTCATGCCAATATGTGAGGTTTTCTGCATAGTGTTTGGTGCCAGCGATGCCCACTAGTAGTATCATAAGACTAGTGTTAAAAATGTTCACTTTAATTCGGTTCTCAACATTGATGTTGTGTGCACTCTGTCTGCACTAGGTTTTAAAGCAGTGGAAAACGCCATTGTAGTAAATAAATAAATAAAGGAATGAATTGGCATAACAACTAAATTTGGGGAAATGGCGGTTATAAATAATGAACTATCCTTTGAGAACCACTGACTGGGGGTTCATTGCAGCCAAGGGGAAGACTTGTGTTGTCTCAATACAATGTTTACATGTTTCCGCCTAACAGTCTGGACATCAGAAGACTCTGAACAAGAGTCCAAAATAAACAGGATGTCATGTCAGCACTCTCTTTACCTTTCTGCTCCTCTGTCTGTCTGTCTGTCTGTCTGTCTGTCTGTCTGTCTGTCTGTCTGTCTGTCTGTCTGTCTGTCTGTCTGTCTGTCTGTCTGTCTGTCTGTCTGTCTGTCTGTCTGTCCGTCTGACTCTGGCATGCCACTTGTTTCTTAAGTAACATTCTTTGCACCGACATCACATTATCTCTTCATAGCCCTTATTATGTGACTGGGATTGCATGGAAATCGTGCGGGCTGTAGGTCTATACTGTGTGCGTGTGCGTGTGCGTGCGTGCGTGCGTGCGTGCGTGCTGAATGGCATGTTGCGTGCCAGACGACAGCCTATAAGAATGTGTTCTATATTGGTGCACGACGGTGCATGCAGAGTCAGACTGACTGCAGTGGAGCTCATGTCAACTTCCTGTTTTAGTCAAGAGATGTACACATGTGCGCACGCACACACACACACACACACACACACACACCCCTTGCTCTATCTGTCTATCTGTCTAGTAGGGATTCTCTCTCTTCTCAGGATGGTGACTTCATTTAATGACTTCAAAGTAAACTAAAGGTCTTGGCAGGTTCCCCACAAATTAATAGCCATACTACAGCCTCACGCAGGGCTAGAGGCAGCAGGTTCACAACCACGGCAATTCGAGCGATGCTATTAAGCCGCAGTAGGTGGTCATCATTGGCTCATACTGTAGGTGCAGTCCTACTGGACCTACTACCGACTGGTATTCAGTATTGGTATTCCCACTATTCATTCTATTGGATTGTGATTGGGATTGTATTGTAGTGGTGGATATTGCCAGCAGTCTTGTGATGGATATGTATCATGATACAGAGGACGTGATACGATATTTTTAGATTTTTAAAATTAAATGAAATGTCCAAACATCCTAACAAGGGGCCTGGGACAAGAGTGTATTGTAACTTGCAAGGGGGTCTTTGATAACATTAAAACAGTTTATAGAAGATTAGACCTATGTTACCCAGTTCCCAAACTTTTCATGTCAAGGGCCCCAAAAATGTGCATTTACCTGTATTATCCCACAAACCCAGTCCTATATGCCAGCCCTCCCCATTTTTTTTCCGTCTCTAGCAGTGATTCTCAATTTTACTTTTCAAGGGCTTAACCACACCACAGGTTAAGTCAAGCCAATTAAACATTAATGGCCCTATTTTGACAAAGATGTTTGGCTGTTTTGAGTGGCCAAACCACTCAAAACAGCTTTGTCACACCTCCAAGTTCTGACTTAAGCCTTAAGACCTGATACTTAAGACAATCGTAATAGGGCCCTATGCCCCAAATGCCCGGGCACAAACACAGGCAGTACTAATTGAAGTGGATATGGGCCGACGTCTGTGTGATCAATAGTTTTAGATTAGACACTGAGGACTGTACTGAGTACTTCTTACTGATCCTCATGATCACGTGACTTAATTCAGAGTTTTCAACCAGTGGTCCCTGAGTGGATTCCAGGTGGTCCCCAGCTAAGTAATGTTAAGTTAAAGGTAGGGGAAGTGATTTGAAATTCATGGTGTAGTACCAGCCTGGTGCATTAGGGGCCCCCAACAGTAGCTACACTATGTGAACCTGCTGCTCTCTCCTGATTGGAGGAGAATTGTGGTGACCTGGGGAACTTTTATTAGCTCCTCTGCTAACGTGGAGGAGGGGGAAACTCCATATGTGGTTTCCACACCTTATAATAGAGCATTTTAACAGAAAAAAATATTTTTTGGGTGATATCTGACAAAAGTGAAATCACTTCCCCTACCTTTAACCAGAAGTAACTCTTTGAGATGTTGCTTATAATTGCGTAAAAATGTTTCATGTTTTACACTCTCAAGAGTTAAAATAATCATCATCTGATTTAGCCCCAAGTCTACACAACTAGAACATGTAGAAGATGAATGGTTATTTTTTTTTTTTATCTATGGTTGCCTTTCTTGTTTCCGAAATCCAGTCTGGACAAAATTGTGGACAAAAGCAAAAGAAACCTTTAGTTTTGGAGGTCTGTGGGGCTAAAATGTCATCAAATGGTGGTCCTCCGTGGCCCTGGAATCAAAAAGGTTGAAAACCACTGACTTAATGTATGTGTCTCTCTCTCTCTCTCTCTCTCTCTCTCTCTCTCTCTCTCTCTCTCCTCTCTCTCCTCACAGATACGTTCCAGTACCTGTTGTCCTTCTCCCAGGGTCACCTGAGCTCCCTGCTGGAGGTGTCGTACACGCCCCTGTCCCGCCACGCCCTGCCCCACGTCAACCAGCTGTACGCCTCTCTGTCGCAGCACCTGCGCGGCGCCAACGTGTCGGTGGAGGCGGCCGTGCACCGCTTCTTCGACGACCTCTTCCCGCTGGCGTACGCGCGGCTCATTAACCCCGGCGGCGCCGAGGACGCCGCCGGCAACAAGAACACGGCGGACTGCCTGCGCATGACGCGGCAGGACGTCAACCCCTTCGGGCCGCACCCGGCCGCCATGGCCCGCGAGCTGCAGGGCGCGCTGGGCGCCGGCCGGCAGCTGGCGCTGGCGCTGGAGCGCGGCCTGGAGGCCACCAACGCCACGGAGCACGTGGCGCTGAGCCGCGAGTGCGTGCGCGGCCTGACCAAGATGGCCTACTGCGCGCACTGCCGCGGCCTGACGCTCATCAAGCCCTGCGCGGGGCTCTGCCTCAACGTGCTGCGCGGCTGCCTGGCCAGCGTGGCGGAGCTGGACGCGCCGTGGCGGCGCTACGCCGCGCTGCTGGAGCGCCTGACGCACGCCGTGGCCGGCCAGCACAGCCTGGAGCTGGCCCTGCTGGGGGTCCGCGGACACGTCAACGAGGCGCTGCTCTACGCCACGCTGCACGGACCACTGGTCACCGCCACTGTGAGTAGTAGTAGTCTGCTGTCTTAATCTGTTCTTTTGTGAAAAGCACTTTCTGTTTCTATGCTTATTGAAGTTTTTCACTGCTATCGCGGGGGGAAAAATACCACTGATTGGAACGAGATCAGCGCACAGATCAGCACTGCTGCTGGAGAAATCTTGTTTACTTCCTCCCGTCCTTTCTATGGAAAACCCCCGGATGGGTCCAATATGGAGTCCCTATCGTGGCTCTGTATAGTGTTTAATTCGCCAATGTTTTAATGTTGTGGTGAATAGCCAGCCGGCCTGGCCGGACGAGGATGACTAGTTATGATGGCGGAAAATAGAGCCGGTCACGTGACTGCAAGGGGCTTGTTGTGTTTAATGTTATCAAGTGAATGGGGCTGCAATAGTATCGCTCCTATCTGTTTTAGATATACTCTTGATTTATTGTTTGGGATGAAGTAGAGGGATTATTTTAAGCAAAAGAAAGGGATCTTAAGGGATCTCCTGGAGAATCGTTGTTCTATCTCTATATGATCACCCCAATCTGAGCTACATTTCGTAGAAAAAAACTCAGCTAAAGATGGAGTGGGCGGAAGGAAAGTGTTCAATGACGTCAAAATGCAGAATGCAAAGTCCTGTTAACAGAAACGCCAAGAACTGGTGAAAATGAATGATACTAGAGATACTGGATGCTTTATAACACTAATAACTGCTTCAATGTTTTCCTAGGCAATCTGTGACTTTTAATAAAACTCGTCCAATGTTGTTTTAGGGCGGCTGATTTGTTTTTTTTTTTGTTAACACATTTTAGCTGATCCCTGGAACCTCCCCAGTGGTCCCTGGGGGTCCCCCAGATCCCACTTTATGAACAGTGATGTACGGTATCGGTATGACAGGCACTCAGGAAGTCAGTCCCATGGAATGTAACAACTCCCACTTTGTTTAACTGGTTTGTTTGGCGTATCATCATTTAGTTTTCGTAATATTATACTGTATGTTGGGAAAACGTTTTTCTGTATTAGTGGTTGACGTGTTGTTGTTTCTTTCCCACCACTTTGATTTGCTTTTTGTTTACTTTTACAAAACGGGATCTGTCATTTGAAAAAAGAAATTGCACAATGATCCAGTTGGAATAGATTGCTTAATTCAAAGATGAAAGGGAAAAGATAAACAAATAACAACTTATGTAAATTCCCATATTCCCATCCCTCTCTGGGAAGAAACGTGCAGACCAGGGCGGATCTAGGTATAGGCATGGGGGGGGCAATGCCCCCCTAAATGCCCAGTCTGCCCCACCAAACATGATGGCATGCAAAACAACCCAAGATATTTCAGTGCTTTTATTTAAAAGTATTTGAAACACTATTGAAAATTGTATTGGTGCGGCTCCATCGTCCGTGGCACGAAGCTGCCCCCTTGTTACATCCGCTCCTGGTGCAGACTGAGCCAAGATGACTTGCAGTGCAGCATCCCCCTGTCTGACCAAATGGATGTATTCCTGTCATATCTGAAGTGGGGACTGTTTCCATGATTGCACACTTTGTGGGTGTTTGCCAGACAATGCTGCTTAAGTCTGCATACACCACAGCTCCCCTACTGTAGTTTGATTGTAATGACCCATGATGCTCTCAGTGAGAGTTCTAGTAGGTCTACGTCAAGGGTTTTCAACCTTTTTGATACCAGAGCCCACCATTTATTCAGCATTTGAGGCACGGACCACCATTTGATGACATTTTAGCCCCACAGACCCCAAACACTAAAGATTTCTATTAATCTTCTACATTCTCTTGTTATGTAGACTTGGGCTAATTCAGATGATGAATATTTTAAGTCTTGAGAGTGTAAAAATGTAGCCTATTTCATTTTTACGTTCTCAAGGTTGCATCTGGTTAACCAACTTAGCTGGGGACCACCTGGAACCCTCTCAACGACCACTGGTGGTCCCCGGACCACCGGTTGAAAACCCCTGATCTAAGTCATATGTTAATTTTGTATTTGTCATTTAACCCAGGGTAGTATCTGAGCACAAGTGGTAATGTTGAATGCCCTGCACCACGGACATTACAACTGCACTCTTGTACTATTTGACTGCTGTGAGTCTTCGTCAAAGCCACTTCAGTAATATTGTGAGGGGTGAATGGTAGTGTTGTAGATGAGTCCACCTTAACAAGTCTGATGGTTTGTGTGTGTGTGTGTGTGTGTGTGTGTGTGTGTGTATGTGTGTGTGTGTGTGTGTGTGTGTGTGTGTGTGCGTGTGCGTGTGGGTGGGTGTGTGTCATTGGAGTCGAGCCAGAGTGTGTGAGGTTTATAAGCCCCAGAGTGCCCCGCTTTTAATGTAAACGTGAATTGGCTCCTCATAATATTGATATAATGCAGTGGTTCCATTGCATTGTAGTGACTACTGACTCGGGGTGGGCTCAAACTATTAGTCAAACTATTTGTGGTGAGACCACCTGAAAATGTGGAGTCAAGACGATACTTGTCCTCTATAACTAGAATTGAATTATTTAAAACACATAGGGCTCCATTTTGGTTACATTAGCCCTTATACGCAATTACGCACTTAGCATTGGGGAAGAGGCCCGATTTTGGTTACATTAGCCCTTATACGCAATTACGCACTTAGCATTGGGGAAGAGGCGTTCCCACACTAAAGTTGCTAATTTCGTTACCATGCCATCTCCCTTAAACATCTCCTATACCCGTTACATTATGCATAGGTGTGTTTGGGCGTTTTTAGCTTTCATCCAGTCCGTGTTGGTCTTGCCATTCCCTTTAATTCATCCCTTATCTATTTCCCTTATCCCTACTGCTAAGCCTGACCCTCCTAAGCACTGCGGGCTTAGGACAGATACATGCATGAGTAGCCCATTCTCCAAGATTATAGCTCTGATTTTGAAACAATTATAGCTCGGTCATTTCTCAATCATTTCTTACCATTCAACATGTTATGTTGAAAAAACATGTTCCATGTTTTTTGCTGTATGTGGCGTGCATTTATCCCAAGTCTGCAAAATGTTATAAAGTAAATTCCAAAAAAAGTCCGAAATTCGCGGCAAAAAAGACCTTTTTTTTGATCATTCATTTCTCGGTCAATTCTGGACCATTTTTTACATTTCAAAGTGCAGCGTGACGGGAAAAACCTCCTCTCTCAGATGCTGTATAGAATATGTGGGTAGGTCTTCTCTACGATGCGGGATCTAGCAAAATGTAAGTGTCGGGAATTTGGTGGAAACGGTCCACCGAATCCCCGAATTTACACACCTTACCTAAACACAAGGAAGTGACCGACAGCAGGCAATCTACAGCTGTTTGTAGGACAATCAATAAATAACGAGATGAATTGAACTGGTGCGTTCCATGGACATCTCCAATGGGAACATGTATGCGCACAGACGCACATGGCTCTGCCTTCTCGTATAGGTTAGCGGGTGCTTTGGAATCCCGTTATCTAGTTTCCAAATCTATTTGACGAAATTAGCAACTTAAGGGACTGGGGCCACACCTCCAGTCACAAATAAAGGTGTCAGCATAAAGAATAGTGGCTAAGGGAAGAGGAAAATACCAAAAAGGGAATTCGTTGCGGGTTTCAGGTAACGTTAGGGATAAGGCGGGGAGCGAAAATGGAGCCAATAATGTCTTATTTAGTTTACAAATAGTTCATAATTTTACCCCTTGGGGGACGCCATTTTACAGAAGATTTTTTCCCTGGATTTTTTTCCTGAAAATCTTGCCTAGGGCTCCAAATTGCTTAGAAATGCCACTGTGCCTTGGCCACTAGGCCAGCAGGTGCTAACCATCTAAACGTTTGCTGTTTTGTCATTTTGTCACTTCCTGAAAATGATGAAATGACGAAAATCCATTTAGAGTTTGTGGTGACATTTATACTGTGGAGTAAAAAGGTTACTCTTAACCACCAGACCACCAAGGTGTATCCTCAAAGGGGATTAGCATTTCAATCAGCTAATTGAAATTCCACCTCAGTTTGATTTTTGTCAGCAAACACGCCACAATCCCACCTTCACCTTCTGCTTATAAATAAATCAGTAAATACCAGTATATATGAAGTGTTTTCTGAGGGCTATTTGAGGTTGACGTATTGTTTTTTTGTTTGTTTTAGTTTTTTTCCGTTGCTTTGATGGCAAAATCAAAGCATCAAAAGGCATCTAATGAAAACGCAGTGTCAAGATGCGGCATGAAGTTTTGTTTACCTTCACAAACAGAGCTGTTATTTGACTCGGTGGGATAACTTAACTTCAAAGATAAAAGTCAAAGATAAACAATAATAAATAGCGACAGACTAGACCCGAGTGCAGAGCGAGCCGAGCATATCCCCTCCCAGATGGATGGTCACTTAAAGGAAACATCATTATGTGGCTGTTGACTGTAATGATAATGGCAGTGCCCTTGTAGTGTTTAAAATGGTGATTGCACCAAACATTACAGCGTATGTCTGTGGTAATAGACAGAGATGCTCGTAGCATCCAGACCCTTGGACCGCAGCCAGACAGCGCTTGAGGCTGAAATGAGCCAGAAATTATTTTCACATTCTGACTTTTTTGTGGGTTTTTTGGAGGGTAAATTACTGCCCTGTGTCAGTGGTTTTCAAGCAGTGGTCCGGGGACCACCAGGTGTCAAACTGTAGTGAATGTTCAGAGTTTTTTTCCCTCTGCTTTGAGTATTTTGACACAGCCACTTTAAAATGTGTATATCTCATTCGAATCTGTTCCAATTTCATGGAACGATGCATCAAATGAAAGCTTACATTCTGTACTTTTAACTCCTTAGCCGCTGTTTTGTAGCGCCTACATTTGGTCCAGAGTACCTTTTATATGCATTCATTAATTGATTGATCTTAAAACCATCACAAACAGCAGTCATTTTTTTCAGCCTATATAAAAAGACGTTTGACTGTGCCTTTAAATCGAATGCGCATGGATTAATCAATGGAGTAAACAAATTCCGTTTTATCGTCGTGGTACAAACAACAACCTTGTTTACAACTCATCTAATCGTCCTTGGGTCTAAGGAGTTAATAATCTGTTTAAAAAATGTGATTAGTTGGTCTTGAAAGTACCAGCCTCGGTCACATACGAGGTTTCCACTGTGCCAGAGACGATAATACTTTTTGGGAGCGATTCATAATGCGGGCCAAAATGCTCTCAGTAAGAGTTACGACGATGTGACTTGATATGATGAAAATCCCTTTAGAGTTGGTAATAGCCCTTTTTTAACTCTCCCATAACAAATACATGATCTGTGACCCCCACTACCACCACCACCACCACCACTCCTCGATGGCCAGTTTTGTCTCTTGAAATTTCCCACCTCGTTTTTATTGTTTTTTTTTCCCCCAATTCTACACCGAGTTCTCAGACGAAGAACGCGGCGTTCTGTTGTACGGCGGGACATCAAATGCAGCGCTCAGGCTTGGGGGTTGGGGGTTGTGGGAGCGGATGGCGTCCGTGCTAATCTAGGTGGGCGTGAGCCAGCGTGAGTCATAAACACCGAGGAGCACAAGGTGATTAGCGTCGATTTCTGTCTGGACAGCATCACCGAGACAAAAATGACTGAATTCCCTCTAGGTGGTGAATGTCGGCCAAAGCCTCGGCCCCTCTGTCTGCGTGTGTGTGTGTGTGTGTGTGTGCGTGTGCGCGTGTGCGCGTGTCTTCCCCTGTCTTTCCCCTCTGATGCCGTTTCTCACTCTCTTCACTCCCCATCTGAGAAGTCATGCCTCTCTGCACTTCGCGGAGACGGTGCGTGTCTCGACTTTCGTTTGCCGCTGCATGCGTGAAACGAGGCCCATTAAGTGCGCTCTTCTGCCTGTGCTTATCCCCTCCCATGGGGACGACTTTAGAGAGGCCTTATAAAGGCTGAACGCCACGGTCCTGCTGGCTTTATGAGTCCCATCCACTGGGTCACTGCATGCTCCCTCTCTGTCTCTCTCTGTCTCTCTCTGTCTCTCTCGGTCTCTCTCTCTCTCCAGGGGCGGATCTAGTCATGGGCATGGGAGGGGCAATGCCCCCCTAAATGCCCAGTCTGCCCCACCAAACATGATGGCATGCAAACCCAAATTTCCAAAATATTTCAAATTAAAGTGCTAATAATTAAACTAATTTGAAAAGCTAATACTGCTACTAGCTAACTACCGTTGTTACACCACTAAACCGACAGCGTTTCATCATTGAAAACAGAAAACTCTGAGTCAGACTTTTAGCTTTATGCATGCTGCGTGTCTGTTGCAACTTCAACTGATGTTATTATTGATGCTTTACTTCACTAATAAAAGTCCTGTAAATGAAAATGGCATGGGTGCAACGTGCAAGTCGCCCCATAGCATTTTCTCCTGCCCCCCCAATTGGGAAATCTTTAATCCGCCCCTGCCTCTCTCCCCCTTCCTCGACCTCTGTCTTCGTCTCATTGGCTGTCTATGACGGGGATAATAACAGTATGTTCTTGCCTGTGTGTGTGTGTGTGTGTGTGTGTGTGTGTGTGTGTGTGTGTGTGTGTGTGTGTGTGTGTGTGTGTGTGTGTGTGTGTGTGTGTGTGTGTGTGTGTGTGTGTGTGTGTGTGTGTGTGTGTGTGTGTGTGTGTGTGTGTGTGTGTGTGTGTGTGTGTGTGTGTGTGTGTGTGCGTGCGTACACTTCCTGAATGAGTGGGATGACCGGTGAGGTGGCTGCAAGGTTGATGGTACTCTGGAGCAAGGCAGCGCGTCTTAATACCACAGACAGCTGCGCGCTGATGATACTTTCCATAGACACTCATGAGGTGTATAGTCTCACGCAGCCAGACGACTATTCCACACATTCTAAAACCTGCTAGCCCCAATACTTAATTCTCATTGGCTGCTCACTGTCATGTGACAGTTGTAAAACCCACCAGGAGCCCACTGCTGCTGACGCGTCACATTTGGTAGTATCACTTCGCAAACTGGCTTTGTTGTTATGGAATCTTGTTGCAGGTGTGTTGTTTCTACAGTAGGTTAGCTGGGAACTACTTTCTTGCAGCTGGGAACTACTTTCTTTAGCTGGGTAACTTACAGACGTCATTGCGCTACTGGTTGATTATCTAAAATTAGTACTTTTCATGTTGCCGCAATTGTAACAGTTTTAGAGAAGTTTTAAATGTAGGAATAAGCCACTCAAGGTCGCAATAAGCCACTCAAGGTCGCAATAAGCCACTCAAGGTCGCAATAAGCTACTCAAGGTCAGTGCCGGTCTGCCTACGCCTCCCCAACTAAGTTGGTTAACCAGATATAACTCTTGAGAATGTAAAAATGAAACCAAATGGACCCTTGCGGGTCCATTTGGTTTCATTTTTACGCTACAGTAGGACTAGTTTTGGTGTAAGTAAGGAGAGGATGTCGCATCCATTTTACCTCAAAATTTGAGCGGACCTCCGTTGGCCCAGACTGTTTAGATGGAGCATTTCAGAGTTAAGAGTCTGGTAACGCGAAACTACATGAGAAGGATGAACGAAACACAAAAATCACTAGGTCTAGAAAAGTCTTGGACGTGCAGAGCAAACCGATCTCTGGAGAAATCAGTATACGGTGGTTGTTGTTATTTATTTATTTTTTTGGTCTGAAATGTGTGGCTGAATATAACGGATAGCTGTTCCTGACATGTTGCGGCTTGGCCCCCGCGGGTGGGCCGTGTTCTACGTGTTATTTGTTGGTTGTTTGGTTGTCAGGCATGGCTTTTTAAGCTGTAGAGTCGCAGCGTTTTGCCCTCCCACTATCAAAACACATCATCCTCAACACAGACCGACATCTTCCAGTCCAGGCAATGTTAGTTAAGGGGGTCTGGAAAATAGTATGGAACTTTTGGAACGGAATGAAAGCAAGAAAAACAGAAAGAAACAGAAAGAAAACACACACACACACAAAAAAAACTAAACTGCAAAGACATTAACAAGTCTATAATGTGCTGTGCTATGGCGGCATTCTAAACCATAAATTGAGGTGAAGCCACACAGTCGCCGGTCTCTATTGTGCCCTGGTGCTGTATAGCAGTACAGTACGAGAGGTCACTGTATGGCCAGCTATACTGTACGGGGCTGACCCACATAATGGCCAGGGGGGACCCCCTGTGCCGGGGAACAACATCACACAGTGTGCATGGTTGCTTCTACAGTACCTTAATTGGCCCCTCAGTGTACACACGCACACACACACACACGCGCACGTGCACACACGCACGCACGCGCACGCACGGACACGTACCTTCGGATTGGTTCCCAGGTCTGGAGACCGATTCCAACCAACTATCCAGAGACAGATGGACTGCAGACAGGGGTGTTTTTGCCATTCGGCAGACTAGGCAGTTGCCTATAGGGTGCCATGAGGGGAGCGGGCGACCATGAGGGGAATGGGTGACCACAAGACATGCTTTAAATGGATCCCAGCCTAATAAGCTTCATATGGAGAAATCCATTATACTCATCCTCTAACTAGAATTTAACATTTGGTAAGGGGAGCTCCAGGGAAAATCTTGCCTAGGGCTCCAAATTGCTTAGAGACGCCACTGATCGCAGGGTCTGGCTGCCGGTTTGATATTATCGTGTGCATGTGTGTGTGCGTGCGTGCGTGCGTTCCTGCTTGGTATTCACGGTGCATTGAGACAAACCTTGGAGCCACGGAGGAGCCTGGCTGCAGAGGGGACAAGCGGGACAGAGTTGAATGCGTTCCAGACCAGGCCAATACAAGACTATAGACCCAGCCAGCTGGAAAGTGGTGCCGAGTCCAGAGAACGGTCTCTCTGGTCACTGGCTGGCTCTCTTATCCATCTCTGTCCTCTTTCTCGCACCGTATCGGAGCCCTAGCTGCACTTGGGCTGTGTGAGGTATGAAAATTGGGACCTAAATCGCTACCAAGAAATTTCTTCACCGATGTGTTTCTAATAGTGTCTAATAACATGTATTATTGAAATTCAACTCCTGTGGGAAACCTCGTAAAAACAGGTCAAAGTCAGGCTACTAGTACTTTTACTATAGAAGGAAAAACTTGCAGAATTTCATCAGGGCTTTATGTAGCATGTTGTGTGTCTAGCTAGGGGTTTTTCGTGATACCGAATCCATTCTGTTGCATTAGTTTTTTTTTTTTCCCTCTGAAAACTCCTTGGGCTAAAAGCAGCCATACCTGTTGTCATAAATGTGCACGGTCAGCACATTTGGGCAAGTGCTATGGCCATTTTCAGCCGTGTGTTGGCCATTTTCAGCCGTGAAACCAAATGGACCCTTACAGGTCCATTTGGTTTCATTTTACACTCTCAAGAGTTAAAATATTCACCAGGTGAATTAGCCCAAGTCTACACAACTAGAATGTAGAAGATCAATGGTCCTTTTTGATCTGTATGTTTGACTGTTTTGTTTTCTCTGAAATCCAGTCTGGTATTGTGGACAAAAGTAAAGTTTGGGGAAATAAAATGTCATCAACTGGTGGTCCGTGGCTCAAATGCTGAACAAATTGTGGTCTCTGGTATGAAAAAGGTTGAAACCACTGATGTAGAGAACTGTCCATGGTATGGATAAAAGGGATGATGTTCGGAGGTCCCTGCTGATCCGTTGGTTCAGACGAGAACATTGGCGTCTTCTGAAACCAGGATGGGTCAGTTGGAGCTCGCCAGCATTGACATTAGCAAGACCGCTTCCCAGTCTTTGTGAGAGGTTTGACCATTACCCCAAATTTGACCTGTTTTTTTATTTCAGTCTTTTAGCATTATGTCGTTAGACACCATTAGAAACACATTGGCAAAGCAATTTCTTAGTAACGACTTAGTTCCCAGATTGCACAAGCAGAGTCTGCGTGTCCCGCACGTACATAGGCACACACAAACACACACTTAGTGTGTATATAGTTTACCCAAAAGTGATAATTACTCACCCCGTGAAGCCTTGATTTCATGGAGATTTTTTTATTTTCCCTGTTGCATTCCTCAGACAATAATCTGAATTATGATATTAAAGTTAATGGGAGACCAAGCCTAACAAGAGCAAAACCCGCATTTAAAACATTTCTCTCTGAGGGTCGTTTGCGGTCTCCTACGTGCTGCGTCGTCGTCAAATATTGCATTATCGGCTGCAGGAATGCGATTAAAAACGAAGGAGAAAAGCTCCACAAATTCGAGGCTTCACAGGGAGCTGTGTAATTGATAATAAAAGTCATTTTTCGGGGAAAACTATTCCTTCCAAGGCGAGTAAAACACGCAAGTCAGTGGCGCCGGGGCTCCCTATGGCCGCATGCAATGCTTGAGCATGGGGGAGTAACGTGGCGGGGGTTTTGACCTCGAACCCTTGGCCCCCTGTTTTAAAATTACAGCTATACGTCTTTTTACGGTGCCACTGTGGCCCGTCAGGGCAGACCATAAAAGTCGTGCAGCACACGACTAGCGTGTCAGGTTAGCAGCCCTCTATGCCCTGCACCATGGAATAACAGCCCTCGCCACCCGCCATAACACGGATCCTCTCACTTTACCCTGGCGGTGGCTCTCTCTGCGTCACAGTGTGAAGCCAATGAGGCAGAATAACCTCACCTCTGCTGTTTTCCTTTCACCCGTGAGTTAATGTCCCCCTGCATTGGAAGTGGAGCGTGCAGCCAGGAGCTGTGCGCGTGCGTACATACGCCTACTGTATGTGCGGGCGCTTCTTTTTTATTCTGCCGAGTCGATGGTATTATGGTGAGTTGTTATTAAAGGAATTATTGTGACCGTGTGGTTTCTCTGCACACTGGGACGTTCTCCCAGACCATCCTGTGCCTGCTGGCACCCTCTCTCTTTGTTTCTGTTTCACTCCGGCGGTCAGAAAAGGCTATAGCTTATACCCGCTAGACTCTCCGCGCTGGCGGAGGATTTAGGGCTTCTTCGTCTGCCACACACAACCGCACACACGTGCGGACGGACACACACACACACACACACACACACACACACACACACACACACACACACACACACACACACACACACACACACACACACACACACACACACACACACACACACACAGACGGACACAGACGGACACACACACACACACACACACACACACACACATACACGCCTGCCCCGCGTACAGCTACAGGTATCAGGTTTTTAGGAGTCCGGTTTAAGGGGGTTCTTCTCGTACGAGAAGGGCCCACCCTGTGACAATACTGGCAGAGCGTGCACGAGCTGCGGCTTGCAAGAGGGCTGAAAGGCGTCCATTGATAGTTTGGGTGTGTGTGTGTGCGTGTGTGTGTGTGTGTGTGTGTGTGTGTGCGTGGGGGCAGAGGCAGGACACGTCTCTGTTTTAACACATTCCTGCGCTTATTGAGATGGAGCGTGAATGAGGGCCGAGGGGAAGTGGTTATGGTTATGGTTATTGGGGGTGAGTGGAGAGTGTGTGTGTGTGTGTGTGTGCGTGCGTGCGTGCGTGCGTGCGTGCGTGTCTCAGTACAGGATTATGTCGAGTCGGCACAATTAGGACGAAGCGCAGGGAAAAAAGCCGTACAGAACCAAACGGCCGCTCTTATTGGGCCCCTGAGCAGGTAGTAGCTCTGCTATTCTACAAGGTTGTTTTTTGCCCCCCTCCCCGGGTCTCTCCCCGATGCTGAATGTAAGCCCCTGTTGAAGATCATCTCTGAGGAGGACCCAGCCCTACTGTCAGCTGTGCCCTGAGAGGCCCCCGGCTGCCGTTTTATTTGACGTGGTGGTGGGGTCGTGATATGGCTCATATGAGCTGGAGGAGGAGGGACTTTTTACAGGTTCTGCTCACACTGAAGAACACACAAGAAGAAGCAGCAGCACTAGGGCTCATGGTGTGGGGTGAATTCAGACTGGCAGATGCAACTAAGCCCGCCGTTAATTTTTCATGGAAGCCGCAGCGACGTGAAGATTCAAAGCCGCAAGTCTAGTCTACCTTTCATTTTCAAGGGAAGACATGAAGAGACATTGTGCATGTACCGTACGTACTATAAGGCTCTGGTAACAAGCTGCTCTAGCTGTGTAGCTGCCATGGTGAACACTGCATCATCCCGGCAGTCACTTGCACTTGGAGGAAAAACTCCCTGACCCGCGCGGTACTTATAATCGCTCGCTGGCGGCCGCCGAGCGTGTACAGTATAGTCTACACTACACTACAGTATATGGGGCCTGGTGGTGTGGGAGCCAAACTGTACTAGCTGTGGTCCAGATTAGATGCAGCTTATTATGCAGGTCTACCTTATCCGCTGCTCGGTTTTACGCTGGCTTCTCATTACAGTCTTGGGGAGGAATGCTAATAGCAGCTTGGGCCTTTTTAGATAATGGAAACAACCAGGGCTCACTGGGAAGACTGGAGGGTTTCCACTCCACCGCGGCTGCACCTCAACTGTCTGCCGTGGCTTCCTCCACCACCACACACACACACACACACACACACACACACACACACACACACACACACACACACACACACACACACACACACACACTGATGCTTTTTATCTCCCCTTCCAAAACAAAATCATCACGAGAGAGACCCTCCGTGTCGCTTGGGCTGCGCTGTCACGATCGTGAGCTTTTACTTTGACGATTAACCGACCCGTAAATAACAAGCAATAATTTGTTGCAATTTGTTTTCCGTGATTCATGAATTTCCTACATGCTCCAAATATGCAGAAATATGCAGAGTGTGATGCACTCACGCACAGACATTTGTGCCTGGGTTACATAGTAATCTCGCTCACTGCCTTAGCAACTAAATCAGCACTCGGTGGAGTGGAAACTTGCGTGTTGTGTGCAAGTAGGCCATGACCTACTCGTGTGTGTGATTGAGGTAATACTAATGACTTCAGCTAAAAAGGTGTTTTACTTGCGTCACCATGACATCATTAGCTAAATCAGCCAATCGGAGTACCCCGAGAGACAGAGACACCGCGCCAACCACTGCTTAACTTGCGCCGCTCTGTTCACGCAAGTAATAAGCAAACTCCTCAGATCGCTGCTTTTGATCATGTAACGTTTACTTTTGCTGCAAGAGAAGGAAGGGTATATACGCTGGTCTTTGCTATGGAACAGTGTGGTCGGCAGGCCGATCTCCACTCCCCCAGCTGACCCCTTCATTTTTCAAGCTCCGTCGGTAGCGTAGGCTGTGACTGACTCAGCATGCAGCAAAGCATCCATTAGCTAATGATGTTGGGCTCAACCACCCTGCCTCCAACAACATACTGTATGCACGCACACGTGTGCACACACACACACACACACATGCACACACAGTCTCTTCTCCACACACACACACACACACACACATGCACACACAGTCTCTTCTCCCCACTCTTTCCTCTTTACCCTGGGCGTTTGCCCAGCATGAATATTGTTGCTGAAAAACCTCTCAACTCCATATTTTTCATGTTATTTTGTGAATGAACTCCGCTACTCGATCATCCAACAGCGTAACGCAAGCGCAACGAAAGCATTGCAGATCCCCCAGTCTCGGAGCACTGCAGCGCGAATTCAGCGATGGCGTTTTCTTTTTTTTTAACTCCTGGATCTGCTACTTCTGATAGTTTGGGAAATCGATCCCTGGATTGAAACGGCTTTTCGGTACATACAAGGTTTCCGTGCGACAGGAGGCGTACATGCTGATGATGCGCGCCCATTCTCAGCGGCACAACAAAAAAAAGGAAAGAAATTCCCCCCGTGTGGAAATAACGGAGGTAATAGCGAAGCAATCATCGGATGATTGATTGCCGTGTTATTAAAACGAGATCCCCAACAACCCGAGCCCCGGCGCTTTCTTTCGGCGTATTATTTCTTTTATATGACCCGTGACTTGCATCGGGGGAGGAGGAGGGGAGAAGGAATCATATAATTTTCAAGAAAAATCATCTCATGTCTCAGATATGCGGCAGATTACGAGCCAACCGAGTGTCTGTGTAGGAGAGAGACTAAATGGTGCGGTGAGATGGTGGTGCCTGCCCACCCCCCATGCAATACATGCAAGACACGCGCACACACACACACACACACACACACACACACACACACACACACACACACACACACACACACACACACCCTGTGGTCTGTTACTTGGCTGCAAGCTTTTCACCCAGAGCGAGGGATCATGGGTCGGCAATACAGTAGAGCATATACTGTATGTCAAAACCAAGGCACAGGGGCCAAATCAGGCCCGTGAATGAATTATCTTCATGATACTTGAGAGTTTAAGATCACTCCGAAGTGCAACGCCACAAGCGAATGTCTCTGTGCTTGATCTATAAGCCTTGCGCCAGTCCAGGCTAAGAGTTGACAAGAGGTACACCGCAGTGGAGCATCACCATGGCAACCAGAAACGCCAATGGAAGGGGTGGACCCTGTTGGCGTCATGTGTTTTAACTATTTTGGGCATCAGTGGTGACGGAACATGCCTACTTCCTCATGATGTGATCACCTCATGATGAGGTGATCTTAAAGTCCCTATTGAACTAGTACTTTGGCTACAGCATATACTGTACTGTAGGCCCTTTATGAAAGCAAAAGCCTTATGAAAGCAGTGCTTTGGCGAGGATCATAGAACAGGAAACTAATACAATTTTAGTTTTTGATGCATGTAGTTTTGTCTTTTGCATTCATCTTGTTCTTAAGGAACATTCTTTGAAGGAAAAAATCTTTTTGTTTGCTGTTTTCCTCAGTGGGATGTCCTTGTAAACTGCTGGCGCCCGTGTGTTGAAACGCAGTCCAACGGCTCTGGCGGGTTTTCTATTTTGGCCGGCTGTGTATTTGAGTTTGACATCCTTGCAGTAAAGAGAGAGCGAAAGAGGAAAGAGAGCGAAAGAGAGGCGAGAGAGAGAGAGGGATAGAGAAGGAGAGGGAGAGAGAGATATGACAGGAGAGAAAGGGGAAGAGGGTTGACAGGAGACAAGAACCATGTCTTGTCTGAGTCGGAGCTTTACGATGATGACTGATGGATTGTGTAGCCACACCTCCCGAGACTCAAAGGCTTGCTGCTCTGCACTGCATCTTACTGTCTGTCTCGGGTCCATATAATAAAAGCTCCTCGTCTGTAGTGGCTTTAGGATTTTTTTTTTTTTTCGGAGGCTCCTCCACTGCAAAGACACACTGCAGCACTTCCACGGCGCGCGCTGTCAGTCGCGCTGGTGACGTCAATCATCGAAACATCGGTTCTCACCCTTCTTAAAGCCCTAGTGAAATGAAAAAAAATGTTTTTCACACTTTTTAGACCACATCTGTGATCATGATATAGCCATACCCAACGAGGCGTGCCAAAAAATGGGAAGATTTACACTTTTGTGTATTTTTTTTAATATCAAAACCCCATAAAAGTCTAAATTTAATTACTTCCTGAAAACGTGCTGTGTGATGACGTATCCACTCTCACAGCAATAAAGGCCAATAGAAATTAAGGTCACTGTTTGAGTCACATCCATATAATATCCTGCAACACAGCTGGGTAATACCCTGTCTGGGTGGCATATTGAAGGGGTTTTGAACTCATTATGCCACCCAGGCAGTGTATTACTCGGTTTAAACTTAATCAACACGCTACAATATGTATCTATAATAGGATATTGTATGTGGGCCCCCAAATAACTGTCAGTAATTGCAACATTCAACTTCTCAACCGAGTCTGGTGAGTGCCTGCTTGACTTGAATTTACCTGACGTCACCTGTTGCACTGTTTCGACCTTCATAAGCCACGCCCACTCGTGGAGATATAGGCTCCTTGCCAGACGCAGTTGAAGAGTTGAAGTTGAATTTGAACGTCAAGGTAGAAACGAGTCTGGTTCCCAGGCTATGATACCAATGCATTTGAACTTAAAGTATATGCATACTGTTGGTCGCCAATGGTCAGGGGGCGACTTCATCGCTCGTGTCGCTTCGCGCCACGGGCGATGAAGTCGCACCCATACCATTTTCAGTTAGAGGACTTTTGTTAAGCAAGTGAAGCATCAATAATAACATCAGTTGTTGCTGAAGTTGCAACAGACACGCAGCATGCATAAAGCTAAAGGTCTGACTCAGAGAGTTTTCTGTTTTCAATGATGAAATGCTGTTAGTCTAGTGGTGCCACAACTGTAGTTAGTTAGCACTTTAATTTCTTGGGTATCGTGGGTTGTTCTGCATGCCATCATGTTTAGTGGGGCAGTCAGGGCATTTAGGGGGGCATTGCCCCCCCGCCCATGCCTAGATCCGCCCCTGGTGCACAGCGGGCTGTCATGCATGGTCAATAGCAGCCATTCACAGCTGCCCCGTGTGGCGGGCAGCGCGTGAACCAGATAGCATGTCAAAATCCTGCAGCATCACAGCAATGCCACCTCCAGCGGCCTTTTCTCCGTGAGAAAGAACGAGTGGCTCCCGTGTAGAGGCGTGATTTTCCATCCAACAGTGAAAGCAACACCAATGGACAGTGGGGGCGGGGTGGGTCTTCACCCTCCTGGCCCCCCATGACCCCCATGACCCCCATGCCCCCTATGCGTGGCCCCATTTTTACCCTTGGTAACCCTTCTTCTCTCGGCAAACACCCCAGCACACCCCAGCGCCCGCCAGTCCCCAGTCTGTCCCCATGCCATGCTATAAATATACCTGTCAGTCTGCCTTTTCTACCTCTGTGCAGCCTCCTCACCTGGTGCCCATGGGGCCTGGCATTCCAACACACACGCACGCACGCACGCACGCACGCACGCACGCACGCACGCACGCACACACACACACACACACACACACACACACACACACACACACACACACACACACACACACACACACACACACACATACACACATACACACACACACACACTGCCCCTGCTCACCTCCTGGTGCCAACAGGGTACCCGTATAGCATGCTAATGCTTGTTTATGTGCTGTCGTTCTATCTCTCTACGCCTGCTTGCCCGGAGAGCCATTAGTGGCTATCAAGTAGGACATAAATTTTGGTCTCTTGAAGTTTTGTGTGTGTGTGTGTGTGTGCGTGTGCATGTGCGTGCTACTATTGGCCTGTACTGTACATGCAGAGATTAAGGAGGAATCCCCCGCAAGGGTCAAAATTGACCTAATGAGGACATTCCTTTTTCTGATCCCCTTCAGGTTAAAGGTCATATTTTATAGCAGTGGTTTTCAACCAGTGGTCCGGGGACCACCAGTGGTCCTTGAGAGGGTTCCTGCAGGTACCCAGCTACTTGACAATTGGTTAACCAGATGTAACTCTTTGAGAGCGTAAACTATATTTAATATATTCATCATGTGAATTAGCTCAGGTCTACACAACTAGAGAATGTAGAAGATTAATGATCATTTTTGATCTGCATGTTTGACTGTTTATGTTTCCCAAATCCAGCCTGGAATTGTGGACAAAAGCAAAATAAATACTTACTTTTGGGGGTCTGTGTGGCTAAAATGTTGTCAAATGGTGGTCTGTGGCTCAAATTCTTAATAAATGTTGGGCCCTGGTGGCAAAAAGGTTGAAAACCACTGTTTTATAGGATGGAGAAACATTTGCAGCATATGCCAGACAAGAACAGGAACATGAACTCTCTCAACCTCCATCAATCCGACTCCAGTCATTTCTCCATCTCTCAGCGGCGCTGCAGCAGCGCTCCGTTCCGTCCCTGTTCAGCGGGAAACCCTTAGCCCACATTTTCATTCCGCCTGTAATTCTCTTAAATGTGTTTACAGAGATGAGCCGGGGAGGACATTTTGATGTCAACAAAGTCCAACATAACGGGGTAAAAAAAAGGAAGGGGGGGCAGGCAGGGAGGGAGGGAGGGAGGGAGGAGGGGACCGAAAAGCCTCTCATTTTGAGATCATCTGTGAATGATTTAATCAGGGTAAACAAGTCTTGAGTGTGGAGAGAAAGAGAAAACTCAATGTTCCCGTCCTCCCTCTCTCTCTCTCTTTCTGACTTGGAGCCTCAAGGACTTCATCCTGTGATATATGAGGGACCCGCGTCTCTCTTTAATTAGCACTGACATCATTTGGAAGGGGAGAGAGAGAGAGAGAGAGAGAGAGTGGGTGAAAGAGGGGGATAGGGAACAACCCAAGAGAAGGGAAAGGGGCTGAGGAGAAGGAAGGGGGCTGTGGGAGAGAAAATGTGCGACCAGGCCGCACACAGGAATGATGAGTGACAGAGGAAGCGGCGAGGAGCGGCGACAAGGAGGAGGAGATGATTGGGGAAGACGCTAAAGAGGGGGAGAGAGAGAGAGAGAGAGAGAGAGAGAGAGGAAAAAAACAGGAGAGCGTGAACACAGTAAATCGACCTCGCGCTGACACCGCCGCAGAGGCTTTCTGGGAAAAGCGCGGCGTGCCGAGGCGTCCAGGACGCCGCGGTGGGAAGGGACTGGAACCCAGGCCAGCGGGGGGGTCAGTGGGCGTGGTCTCATGGGTTTCAGTCGTCACAAACAAGCAAGCAAACAAACAGCAGTGGGGGGGTGAACAAAACTGTATTTATTTAACCCTACATTCTAGTTTCCGGCACTAGATTCTAGTATCTGCCGCTAGATTCTAGTTTCTGGTGCTAGATTCTAGTTTTTGATGCTATAGATTCTAGTTTCTGACACTACATTCTAGTTCCTGACGCTACATTCTAGTTTCTGGTGCTAGATTCTAGTATCTGGCGCTAGATTCTAGTTTCTGGCGCTAGATTCTAGTTTCTGGCGCTAGATTCTAGTTTCTGATGCTATAGATTCTAGTTTCTGACACTACATTCTAGTTTCTGACGCTATAGTTTCTGAAGCTACATTCTAGTTTGCGATGCTAGATTCTACTTTCTGGCGCTATAGTTTCTGCAGCTGCATTCTAGTTTCTGATGCTAGATTCCTCTTCCTGATGCTAAATTCTAGTTCTTGACACTAGATTCTAGTTTCTGACACTAGATTCTATTTTTTTCTGAAAAATCTATGTTGCTGTATCAGTGATGCTCAACATATTCCATTCCATGGACCATCACAATTATCTATTATTTGTCTGCAGACCTCCATCTGAAGACATGTTGTTCTACGAATCCACCAGAAGCAGTGGTGGACTGGACAAAAAAATCGGCCCTCGGACATCTTTAGCGTGATTTGGCCTAGACCGGCCCACCACAACCAGCGCGTGATGGACCTGTTCTACCTGGTATAGTTGGTTAACCAGATGTAACTCTTTGAGAGCGTAAACATGAAACCAAATGGACCCTTGCAGGTCCATTTGGTTTCATGTTAACACTCTCAAGAGTTAAAATATTCATCTAAATTGGCCCGAGTCTAGTTAGAAAATGTAGAACATGAATGCTCATTTTGGTCTGTATGTTTGACTGTATGTTATGTTTCCCCAAATCCAGCCTGGAATTGTCGACGAAAGTTTTAGGGTCTGTGGGGGATAAAATGATATCAAATGGTGGACCTCTGTGGCTCAAAATTCTGAATGAATAGTGGGCCCTGGGATCAAAAAGGTTGAAAACCAGTGCTTTTAATCATGCCGTGATACCACCGGCCCCCTGCGGGCCGTGGCCCACCGGGAGACCTCCCTGTACGCCCAATGGTCAATCTGACCCTGACCAGAAGCAAAGATTTGAGTTAAAAATGTTTGCTTCCGCAATAATATATTCATAGATTTGTGCCACATTTTCACGTTTTTTCAAAAATGGCAGATCTTCAAGCTCATAGCGTGCTATGAGCTTGTACATCAGCTATTTTTCAATAGGTAAAGTATAACATAATGCTACACGGGTACCCCATTGGCACCAGAAGGTGATCAGGGGCAGCACGTGTGTGTGCAATGCCAGTCGTCACAAACAAACAAACAAGCAAACAAACAGCAGTGGGGGAGTGAACGAAACAGTATTTATTTAAAGATCTGTAAAGCCTCAAGCTGTACCGACTCGGATAGTGACAAATCATGACAACAAACACAATATTTTGGGGCTGGACAAATAATTACAAAGAAGAAAAACAAGCAAAAAAAGCGTGTTTGTTGTCATGATTTATCATGATCCGAGTTGGCTTCGTTCAAGGCTTTCAGGCGTTCAGACACATCTTTAAATAAATACTTTGAAACTGCACGCGGGGAAAGTGCATGGGGAATTTCATGGATTTATGAATATGAAAACCATGTATCTCATGGTTTTCATATTCATAAATCTGTGAATTTTGGCGGAAAGCTGGTGTTCACTCCACGTGGGTCCTTTGTTTACTTAGCAGCGCTCCTAACGCTACCATCATAACAACCTTTCACTTTCAACAACTGTCAGGGCAACTTGCTTACAACCATTGTGATCTAGTATGAGCGTGACAACTCTAGCATTGAAAAATAAACTATGCCTATGTGCAATGTGTACATTGCGCTTCTGGCTAAGAATGTTGATTTGCTAGTTCAGTTGATGATACAATGGTAATTACTTTAGAAGTATTGTGATGAGTATTCTCTCCTGGAGGTGTCAGGGTACTTGCCCTCTGCTTGCTCCATCTGCTCGCGCACAACTAGGCCATGGCCTACTTTTGTGCAATGTGCAAGTTGGCACGTATGCAGTTCTATAGTTAATGTTATTGTAGCGGTCAATTTGTTTATGAGAGTTATAGTTAACCTATTATTATTTTGAGGACGTTGTTAATAGACATTTGTAGTAGATGACACCATGGCCGTATTAGGCTTGCTGTCAGGACTCGTAGGAAGTAAATTCTCATCCCATTGGCTCCAGATCTTGGTATGCAAAAGCACTTCTGTGTGATTGATCTGTCGCACCAGCATACATTTTGATGATGCATGCATAGCAGTATATCGCTGGTTATAATATAACAATCCCTCCACAGACCTTACACAGGCCTGTAACTCTATGTGCCGCATATGGTATGGTATACTGGTCCGTTTGGTTGCATTTGTACCCTCACAGAGTTAAGCGGGTTGGAGAGGGCGGCCTTGAAGTTAAACAGACCACCCGTCTATGTCTCTTTGGGGAATGGAGCTTTTTCTTGGCCCCACCTTCTTGGTGGAAACGGATTACTGGAGGGCCACGAGGAGGAATTTATAACAGAAATGTGGCATGAGTGTGTCCCGTTACAATTTGGGTCCGACTACGACTGTGTGGTTTTGGATGATGGATGCCTCCAGCCGACCCCAGAGAGCACAATGGGACATGAATGGAGACAGAGAGGATTCGTATTGATGTCCTTCCCACCATGGAGTGGTAATAAAACACGCACACACATGGGAGGACGCATGCGTTCAAACGCTAAATGCAATTTGGCCATATTAGTCGTGGCTGCGTGCTCCGAAAACTCCGCAGAGAGTCAGGGTTTGAGTTATGCGTCTCGCAGACAGACTCCAGCGATCTCTGTTGGTACAATACATCCGCTGGCACGGGACCGTTAATTTGTCG
Organism: Benthosema pterotum; assembly: GCA_039105355.1. NCBI lineage: Eukaryota > Metazoa > Chordata > Actinopteri > Myctophiformes > Myctophidae > Benthosema > Benthosema pterotum. The sequence continues at coordinate 23,444,759 of CM076976.1, forward strand.
AAAACTCAGTCTCCATTTGGGCCACTTAGGCCAATACACCGTGTGACTATGATAAATGGATACTATCAATATTGGTTTGGCTCAACTTCTGGCATTGTCTCGAAGTGTTTTCACAGCGCTTGAAGGGATGGGGGCTCGCCTTTTTTTTTGTTTTACCCCAAGGTCGCTGGGGCTGTTGATATAACAGGATCGCAGTGTGTGGCTGCCCGCTCTTTTGTTCCTCCAAACAAGGGCCCCCGCCGCAAGCAACCAAAAGCACCCCCCCCCCTCCTCCACGGAATTGAACCGGCGACCTAAAAGGGATCACCGGTTTTCTCTCTCTCTCTCTCTCTCTCCTCTCTCTCTCTCTCTCTCTCTCTCTCTCTCTCTCTCTCTCTCTCTCTCCTGCAGTTGTCCACACTCTAGCCGGGGCTGCATGGAAGGGAGAGCTCTCTGCAGGGGACTGGAGTGCGTACGCATTTGTCTGAGTCAGCAGCAAAGTGTGGGCTCTCTCTCTCCTATAGAGAGCTTTGAGCTCCAAACGGTCTGTTCTTGTCCACGCTGCCAGGCCTGGCAAACACAGCACTGTTCCCAGGGTTTAACAGTCACTGGCAGTAGATGTAGGAGGCATGGGCAGACAAGAGTGTGTGTGTGTGTGTGTGTGTGTGTGTGTGTGTGTGTGTGTGTGTGTGTGTGTGTGTGTGTGTGTGTGTGTGTGTGTGTGTGTGTGTGTGTGTGTGTGTGTGTGTGTGTGTGTGTGTGTGTGTGTGTGTGTGTGTGTGTGTGTGTGTGTGTGTGTGGTGCGCATGCGTGCAAGTGAGTGTGTGCATGTGTGCATGCTCGTAGTAGCGTTGCGTGTGCGTTCACTCCATTCAACACTCAAAACTATAGCCTAGCAAGGGGACAAAAGGGGGGACCTTGCTGACCGGACAACCCCTCCTCCCCCATGCACCGTTCATCCTATTACCCACAAGGCAGTGCGGCAGGCGCGCGGGGTGAGAGGGGGGCTGAGAAAGTTCCCCCTTGGCTTCCCTGGCTAATCCCTCGATAAATAAACGGGGAAGACAGACCACCACTGATATTTGTAAGCCAATACTCCCTCGGAGGGCCCCGGGATGGACCTGGGCTGGGCTTGGCCGAGCAGAGGCTCGGACACCCTGAGGGGCCGGTCCAGTCCCTCGGACCCTTACTGGTCTCTAGGTCTCTCGCCTCAGGACAACAGAGAGCAGGGGTGGATCTGGGCATGGGCATGGGGGAGGGGGGCAATGCCCAGTCTGCCCCACCAAACATGCAAAGCAACCCAAGATATTTCAAACTAAACTGTTTATATTTAAAATGATATGAAACACTACTACTGCTTATACCACTAAACCAACACCATTTCATCATTGAAAACAGAAAACTCTCTGATTCAGACCTTTAGCTTCATGCTCTGTGCCTGTTGTTATTGATGATTTACTTGCCTAATACATGTCCTGTAACCGAAAATGGTATGGGTGCGTCTTCATCACCGATGCGATTAAGTCGCCCCCATACCACTTTCTCCTGCCCCCCCAATTGGGAAAGGTTACATCCGCCCATGGGTGTATATAGTGGCAAAACGGAGGCTGAAAAACAGCCCACAAAAAGACATGAACGCACACCGTCCACACGCTATTATTGGGGTTTGTGGTGCTGCTGGATCAAATTCAGTGATCAGTTCCCTTGCAGAAATATTTATGTTTCAAGACGAAGCTCTTCCTTAGACCTTCAGCAAAAATGTTTGTCTCGAAACGTTTATCCGTTGACCTTCAGCAAAAATGTTTCTGCTCAGGGAACGGATACGCATAAAACTATGCTTCATACGAGGATGTGGAATCCTAGCCAGCGCTTCAAAGTCGTAATCAAGCCGAATTTTGCGGCAGAACCTGCGTTATGTCAAATGGACGACTACGACGCACATAGATGTCGACAATGATTTGTATCGGTTAGTTTGGTACAATATAGCCTACTGTAGTGTGTGTTCTCTCTCTCCCTCTCTCTCTCTTTCTCCCCATGCCCAGCGCAACAACAACAACGGAACTCTAATTTCATCTGCCAGCCTACGCAAATGTATGCCGAACAAATGCCTTTTGGTATTTCCCTAAAGACTTCCCTGCAGCTCAGCTAGCACGCATCCCTCCTCTCTCCCACGTATTCCCCCTCTTCCACCTCTTCCATCCTCAGGCAATCACATTAGGAATGTCGGACACGGAATAGTTGGGATTGTAAAGGTATAACAAGGGCAAACAGATGGTCACGGACACACACACGCACACACACACACACACACACACACACACACACACACACACACACACACACACACACACACACACACACACATCCTTGTTTTTGGTCCATAGTGAGGTCTACAGTAAAATGCCTACAGACTGAGGACCACCACTTCTGATTGATTTACGAAAATACCAAGGGTCATTTTGGAGACTTGGGGGCACCCTTATCCCAAACACTCACTTAGATTAGCTGAAAACCTCTTTTTTTAAAAATATTTTTTACAAACAAAGTGAGGACCGGGAAAACACACACACACACACACACTCCTGTTTGTTTCTGGGGCATAGTGAGGACCGGCCACAAGCTGTAGATTCTTAACAGTTATTTCTATGTTGGTGTGTTGCTTATCTGAACTAGCGTTAATAATGAAAGTATTTAGATAAAATGTAATTATGTAACAAATGCATCTATTGCATCTATAGACCTGTAAACCATGTCTTTTGTTCAACTTGAATAAAAACATTTAATTTGAACTTGCGCTGCCTGTTCCCCCCCCCTTGTGTAGATACACTGTATAAGCAGATTCAACCTACCATAAAGTACCTTTGGGATGGAGCCATCTGTGGGTTTAGTGTGTAAGCCAGTTATTTGTACTATGCTCAGCAGTGGGACAAATTGAATATAACAATTATAATACAAGAGAAGTTGGAGCACTTTTTACTTGCGTCTTCAGAGCCAAATGTTGAATTTACTACAAGTCACTATACCCTCACATGTCCTTCCAGAATCAGCATCTGTGATGGAGCCAGATAAATGTAAACACTAATATACGTGCACGTTCCAGAGGTGGAAAGACACTGATGTAGAGAATCTAGAGATGGTTTCATTTCCTTTTATTGCGTACAACAACAACAACAACTTGTTAGGCCTCTTCCTCGTTCCCCCAGGGAGCTCCCAGGGATGATCCTAGCCGAGCAGTGTTGCCAACTGCCGAAATCCAAAATGCACTAGAGTAGTGGGTTTCAACCATTTTCATACCAGGGCCCATTATTTATTCCTCATTTTAGCCAAGGACCACCATTTGATGTCGATTTTAGTCTCTCAGACTAATTTAGGTGAAATAGGTGGTAAAACGTTTGTCAAAATAGCATTTCTTCTACATTTTCTAAATGTGTCGATTCTTGAAAATTAGGTAATTCAGATATAATATAATTTAACTCTTGAGAGCGTAAACTGAAACCAAATGGACCGTAAGGGTCCATTTGGTTTCATTTTACGCTCTCAAGAGTTACAGATCTATAAGGGGTCCATTTGGTTACCAATGGTCCTTTCTAGGAAGGAAGGAGGACTCTATCATAGGAGGAAAAATGGTGAAAAACAAGGGTTTTGTCTCTGGTGACTGTCAACCAATTTCGCTCCAACTCAAAAGCACCAGATTTTCCGCCAGAAGATTTTCACTAATTTTGACGTTAGGGGGGTCTGAAAAAAAGCCAAATATAGTGACAAATGCGCCTAGTATTATGTATATTATCCATGTCTTCATCCTAGCACTAGTCTTTGTAGGAGTCAGTACCATGTCACTACTAATGACACCAATTACTTTGCAAGCAAGATATCATGAGATAACATAATATATGTATATATATATATATATATATATATATACATATATATATATATATATATATATATATATATATATATATATATATATATATATATGTATATATATATATATATATATATGTATATATATATATATATATATATATATGTATATATATATATATATGTATGTATGTAACCCCCTGTGCATTTGCAAAGAACAGCAAGCTAGCCATTACAGACTGATAGAACATCAACATCACATTGTTACATACACTGAAGGACCACAGCCAACCCATATACGTTTCAACCCTGTGGTATGCAGATATTTGAGATCTAATCTGTCTTTGTCACATTTATGCCAATATATGGAGATCTCGGTATTGTTATTCCTCCTTATATGCTTCCCAAAGCACTGTTGTTAACAGACAAACTGAGCTTGTTCCCAGCTACAAGTACCTTGGCACAATCATCGATAAGAAATTGAAATTTGACCTCAACACTGGCATGTTGTACAAAAAAGGTTGACAGCACCTACACTGTTTGAGGACACTGGCTAAGTTCAATGTGGATAAAACTCTCATGTAACTGCTCTATGGTGCTTATGTTGAGTCTATTATTACTTTCTTGATTATCCGCTGGTTTGGTAATCTTAGCGTCAAAGATAAGAACTCCCTTGTGAGATTGGCACCCAAATGAACAGCCTAGACCACATCTATAATAAGCAGGTGTTCACTAAAGTTAAGTCCATTTAAGCTGATAGAGCTCACCCTCTGTACATAGTACATACTGTTACCGTCTGGGCGCCTGCAAGCCCCCCTCATTCATAAGAATTGCTTTATGTTCCTTTGTCCCTAACTCCATCGGCCTGCTGAATGCTGCTGAGGAAAGGTTGGGGAGGTAGTTTTGCACTTCAGTACTTGGTGACCATTTCAGCTCTGTTCTATCGCTGAGGACCTGTCTGTCAATGCATGTGTAGCCCCAAACGAAATAACCAGCATGCAACAGCCCAGCTAATCGGGCACTGCCCTATACTTGCGTAATACTACATTCGGCTAACAAGATTTTGGAAGCAGGAGTGGGTGATGGCCGGGCATTGACCAGGCCCACAAAAATAGGGTATGCCATCGCAATTGAAGGCAGGGAACCCTCTTGAAAAAACCCAGTGGGTTAACCTTGGCAAACCACACAGATTACCAGTATGGTGAAGATGAGCAGACTGCTAAAGATTTATTCACCACCTGTTTCCTATAGCCTACCGGCCCACCCATAAGACTGCTTCTTTGACATAGGACCAGAGATGAATGCATGGTTATGTGATTTTTTTTACATTGCCCACAAGCACTGTACTGCATCCAACAGTTCCTGGTTAATTGTTGACAGTGTAACACTGGGTCAATTATGACTTAACAACCCCACTATCACATATAGGAGTGAGAGATCCTATAAATACGTTAACCACAGCATGAACCATATACTGTTACTGTAGGTACGGGCTCCGTATGAATAGAACCAGCGGCTGATGTATCAAAAGTGTAAAGTTTATTCACAATTAGAAAGACTACTTTAAAATACAGATGGGAAGCAGGGGTTATATTAAGTCATATCAATATATATCATGATGCTCTAGGGCGGATGTATAGGCAAACAATAGTAATAGATTTACTGAGTCCTCTAAACTAAACAAACACTGCAAATCAACCACTCCAAATCAAAGGAAGTAACTTATGTAAATAAAGCAAAATAAAGTAAAGTAATCACGGCAAACAAAACTCAAATCATGCAAATAAATAATTAAATAATAATTAAAGGCCCAGTATAGGCCTAATAAGTTCTATTATTGCACACAGCCCGACTCATAATCATTGTAACACTCAAACTTTCAAATCCCCAATAAATATATGTATGTATATGGCACGTGGGAAAAACTGTGATTTAATGAGCAGATTGGTCTCCAAGTCAGTATATTTTCAGCAGCCCACTGTATGTAGGAGATTTGTGAATAGCTCGTCTAAAGGACCTGGAGGCGCTGAAGGCTTGGTTGTTGCTTTCAGCCACTTTCAGCTCTTCTGCCTCACATAATTCAGTATTATCGATGTCACCTTTGTAGGACTGAGCACCACCTGCCTCCAGCTCACAAACACTCTGGCACAGGCTCTGGCCAAAACAGTAGGCCTTGAGCCTGAACTGCCCTTGCATTAAATACCATACAACTCTATTTTGTATGGATTTTTTTATATATATATATTTTGGACATTAAGGGGTTAATAATTAAAAATGCCCGAGGCATATCAGTGGGCACCCTCTTGAATTCTTAAGAGGTGACTGCAAGCTACAAGAATCACTACTATATCACATATCCAAAACATTTTCTATTAATAGTTATTTTAGCCAGTTTAAATACACTTATATTATGTGATTAGAATAGATGTTTGTGTGAGGCAAAAATCAGTATGATGCAATAATAGGATACTCAGATTTTTTTTCTTTCACCTGTCAGAACAATTCACTGCTGTAGTTTCTGTAAGCTCAGTTCAACTGCTGCCCTTCCCCCATACTGCCACGGTTGGGTCGTTAATGTAGCAACACAGCCTAATTAACGACCCTGCACTCTACTCTATGAAGGGCAGAGCAGAACAGTTTGGAATTTGGAACAGTATCTCACACCTTGGACCTTGGTAAACGTGTGGAACTTTCTTTTTGTATTCTTATGAAGAAACCATGATGTACATTTTTACAACCATCATATGTGCATTATTATATATTAGTGCATATTGAAAAGTATGCCTTTCTGGAAAGCAATCCTTTGCTTTCCTGGTGCTTCCTGGCTGGTGCTCTCACTGCAGCAACTAGTCCACTCTATTCACTGAACGGATCAAATTGGAACTACTTGACTTATGTTATTTAGACGTCCCTAAGAATCATAAAAATGAGTTTGAGACCCCTGTCCTACTGCGTGTTCCATGCTGAAAATAGAGCAGCTCTGCAAGCTCACAGCACATTGTGTCTGCGTCGCGTTGTGAGCTTTTAGATCAGCTATTTTCAGCTTGTGGTGATGTGAGAGCTGAACTGAAAGCCTTCGCAAACAAAAGAAAATAACTGGTCTTGGCACCGTTCTGGGCTCTGTTAAAGAAGTGTTTCACCCCAGACTGTTTATAAGTTACTCCATTCAGTATTTAGGTACGTGGTGACCATTTTAACTGACTGGGGTGTTCACATGAGACTGAGTAGACCATAAGATGACCAATTTTTTTTGTTGTTTTTGTTTTTTTCTATACTTGGTACACTGCCAAATCAGTTGATTTACAGTTAAGCAGCCAGTGTGGCCGAAATGCACAGGATCGAAGTGGTTAATGCTTAAGTCATATCTCCAAAGTAAAGTACCATTAAGGATTTAAAGGTATAGTAAGTGGTTCAAAAACATTTTCTGTTAAAATGCTCCATTATAAGGTGTGCACTGTTGCACTTCACCTCACTGTAAAGTATGTGCATGTGCACATACCAGGGGGACTGGAGGATTTCCCAAATCACACAAATCACTAACTATACCTTTTATATAACTGTAGTGGGAAATGAGCCTAATACAATGTTTGGCTCTGAGATAGTGCAGTAGAATTGCCTGTAATCAATGCACCTGCGCAGCCCCCCCCCCCCCCCCCCAATCCCCCACTCCACTCTACTGTAGCATTTTGTAAAGCTGCTACAGAATGCTACAGTAGAGTGGAGTGGGGGATGGGTGCAGTCTAGCTGACAGTTCAACTCGGAGCATAAATGAAACAAGCTATTGAAGAGGTCAGACCAACTTTACACACAGCTCCAGTGTATACTGTACCCCAAGGTGGGCACTGTTGCACTTCACCCCACTGTAGAGTATGTGCATGTGCACATCTTGTAACCAGGAGGACTGGAGGGTTTCCCAAATCACACAAATCACTTACTATACCATGTACAGTATATAATTGTAGTGGGTAAATGGGCCTGTGTTTGGCTATGAGATGTAGTGTAGTAGAATTGCCTGTAATCAATGCACCTGTGCAGCCCCCCCACCACTCCAGTCCAAAAAGCTGCTACATTCAGTAGGATTTTCCAAATCGCCCAAATGACTTATGGTACCTTTTAGGAATCAAAGGTTCCTATTTTGGATAAACTTCATGAGCTTGCTGCTTTTTGCTGCAAGCTGGATGGAGCCCGCACACCAGATAAGGTAAGACTTTCTTTATTTGGACGATCCAAATAAAGAAAGTCTTTTTGTACCTTATCTGGTGTGCGGGCTCCATCCATTTTCATAGTATTCTTTTAGCCCAGCACCCATCAGTCGATGTGCGTTGCCTATTGTCTTCTTCATGGTTCTATAAAAGGAACAGATTGTAATATTCTCTTAAAGTAGAAGATAAATATGGCATTTAAATACTTGCATGTAGTCTAATATATTACCTAATAGAGCATTTAAATAATAAATAGCAAGCCAAGTAAAAGTAATTTCATAATATAATATACCAAATCACATCTCAATCAAATGCATCCATCCATATACATCAGAGTCAGGGCATTTGGGCTTACATAGATCAATGTTCAAAGACGCATGGCATCATCATCAGTTTGTAGGAAACACAGCAGGCTCTGCTGGCTGTGAATTGTTTGGAGACAATAGAATACTGGGCCTGGGGATCCAGGCCTGTATGTAGACTGTGACAGGAAGTGAGGTGGTTGTAGGTTCCATGCAAAGGGGGTTCCACTGAACTTGTGTCTCCTTGTGGAGCGGAGGGGAAATTGTGAAGGAACCTGGTAGTTTGTGACAGGATGGGCAGCTATATAGCCAACATAGGCTAAGTGTTTATATTTATAGTCAGATGAAGGAATAAATACATTATCATTGCAATATATCAGAATAAATAATGACAAATAAAAAAGTATCCCAATGATAGTATAATGTGTGCTGTGATGGTAATAATGTGCTTGCTGTAATGGATACTAATACTAGTTGCAAGTAAAATGCACCATCTGTCTTTCCGAAGCTCTGTTAGGCCTACCGTAGGTGTCCAAATTACAACTAATATCTGTAAGCTGGGGACTAAGCTGTCAGGGGACCTTTGCGACTACATGCAGGCAGTTATGAATTTGTTGTACTTCTTCATCAGAATCTGGTTCACACATGTTAGTTAGTTAGTTTATTTATTGTCCACAAGTGGAAATTTGTCTTTAGTCTCATGTACAAAAAACATTAAAAACGACAACAAGATCAACAACAAGCAACAAACATTTACACACAACACATCTTAACAGGCAGAGAAGAGCACAACAAGGCATAATACTGCACCAAGCCTTTGGAATAAAATATTTTTTTTTAAAAATATTACGGCTACGGTTAAACTTGGTGTTCTATAACGTCTACCTGAGGGGAGTAATTCGAACTCCCTGTGGAGTGGATGAGAGGTGTCGTTGCTGAGGTTACCATACCACATAGCTATGTTAAAGGTCATGATTCCCTCTATGAGGTTCTTGTAAACAGTCTCCATAATGTATTTGCTCACTCTGAAGGAGTTGAGCCTGCGCAACAAGTGGAGACGTTGGTTACAGGATTTAAAAAGATTATCTGTGTTATCATTGAAGTCAAGGTTGCTGTGAACAATAGATCCTAAGTATTTAAAGTTAACTATCTCTACATTTTGTCCCTTCATCTTAAAGGGCTGCACAGGGTCCTTTTGATAAATAACCAGTTCCTTTGTTTTTGTTATATTAATATCTAAGGAGCTTACGTCGCACCAGTTTTGGAGAGAAGACACGTGTCCTCTGAATGCTTTTTCCCCCACTATTTCTCCCTTTTTAGCATGGCAACCAAAGCCATATCATCAGCATACTTAAAGAGACTAAACTTCTCCTGATATAAATTTGAATTCATTAGTGTACAGGGAGAAAAGTAAAGGTGATAGTATTGTCCCCTGCGGAGCACCTGTGCTAAGCACAGTGATGTCAGAGCGGATGTCATAGACACGGACCTGTTGAGGACGGTTAGAGAGGAAGTCCCTGACTAGGTGGATGATACCACCATTAACCCCTATATCAATGAGTCTCTGCAGGAGAGTGTGTATCTGCATGCTATTAAAAGCAGAAGTAAAATCATTCAATAAAGCATCCTTTGTGTAAGTAATCAACTGGGTAAGTTTCATGGTTATTATGACTCATGGAGTAAGAACCACAAAGACCAACCGGTGAAAAAGAAAGGGGTCTCAGAAAAACGCTCAGTACTGAAGTCGTTATTATCAAAGCGACTAAAAAAGATGTTTAAGTCATTAGCAAAGGATGGAGAGGGGTGACAGGGGGGTGCACTTTTGCTTAGAGTCCCTGGCCATCATCACCATTAAACCTTCCCATGCTTTCTTGGCATTTCCTGAAAAGTAGTGATGCTCCACTTTATCCTTGTATTCTATCTGTCTCCAGCTCGCATCGCATTTCCTCCTTACAGTCCTCTGTCCAGGTCACAATCTCAATTTTTACTGTCTTTTCCCGTTTCAGCCGAGCCCTGTAACGTGGAAGAACATGTACGACCTTGTGGTCTGACTTCCCCAGGGCAGGCTTGCAGGTGGCTTTATAGGCATCGGGTATGTTGCCGTAGCACTTATCCAAAGTGCGTGCCAAGCGCGTCGGACAGTGTACATACTGATGTAGGTTGGGGAGGTGATCGGACAAGTCACAAGAGTTAAAGTCCCCAATAAGCAGCACGGGTTCTTTCGCTGCACGGGAAAGCGGACGCATAGCGCGTATTTCTTCTTTCTTGTTGGTCAACAAGCAAACATTAGAAAGAGTTATTGCCGGCAAGGGGGGTCTGCTGCCTCGTCTCCTTAGCCGTTCTCTCACTCCGCCTCTCGATCCTCTTTTCTTGAATTTAGTCCATTTTCGCATTCCGGTATTTTTAAATTCTGGATACTTATCCAGCGAGTCGAAGTCAGAGTCTCCTGGTCTGGCTGGTTGCCTGAGTGACAGGAGCTGGTCCTGGCTGCAGGTGAAGACGCCGACCTTGCCGTTTACGCTCCATACTTCAGCGATTAAACAGCTGACAAGGCACATAACCAGCCACAGTATCATACCGATCTTGAACTTCATTTTGACGAAAAGAGAATGCGGGTTCAAGCACTTAAAACAACGTAAAACATAACAAAACAAAAGACGAGACAAAGAGATGAGACACGGGTCGGCAGCAGTGCAATGTAATGTAAGACTGAATTTCACCAATCTGTCCTCCCTCTGGCATTTTGTAAACAAATGGGCAGGGCATGGGCAGCCCTTGTGAGGATGGGGGGTACTAGGACATGTAGGCCCTCTCTAAACACAAGTTAAGCTCCCCCGGAATTCTCATAGACTGCCATCATAAAAATCGACCCGAAGAAAGGACTACTGAAAATCGCTTGCAACTGGTACATGGGGTGACAGTTCATCAGACTTGGGGTCCGTTACTTTCCTTGCATTACTTTAGAAAAGGTAGTGACTCAATATGATGTTATTATAACAACTCAAAAGGTATATTAATGACATAGTACAATGTTGAATGAAGAATTGTGCTCTTATATACCTGCATGTGAGAAGTAACAAAGAAGAAACCTTGAACCTTATAACTTAATCTGTAATTATTATTGGAAGTTATATTCAAGCATGTTCAAGGCCATGAATAATTGTGAATGTCAAGTACAAACCATTTATTCCATTTTTGGTTATGCATCCTGGTACAACATAGCTCCATTATGCTTAGCAATAAGCATAAAGGAAAGTGAGGACCGGCTGACCGACCGACCACAGCGCTGTAGGGGGGCGCTGTGGAGCCCGGTCCTCACTCTCCAAAGGTCCTCACTCTGTCGGGTTAACAACGAAGTCAGTCCTCACTATCCCCCAATAAAGTGAGGACCAGCAAAATGTCCTCACTTCCCAAACGGTCCTCACTCTGTGAGTCGAAAGCACGTGTGTGTCCTCACTATGTACCAAAAACAAACACACACACACACACACACACACACACACACACACACACCCCCACACACACACACACAGACACACGTTCAAGCCATGTCCATGTGGGATGTCCATTCTCATGCCATCATCGGGTCAGGGGGGGTAATTGATTTATTGCAGACATGTCTCGGGTCCATGCCATCACTCAAGCTGTCAGCCGATTGGCTGTCACAGGAGCTTAGGATTATGGTGCCATATAAGATGCAGCGCTGCGTACATATATTCGGTGGAGAGGGGATGGAGTTTATTTTGCCTTTGCGTTGAGCTCGCGTTGTGTTTACATACTTGCGGCGTTTCAGCCGGAGGCGTCCAACTGATTCGCGTCAACGTTATTGTTTTGATTCGCGTTGCGGGTCTCCAGCAGGCCCCGGAATCTCTATGGGTCGTCCCGTTTTGTGTGGTGCGAGCAGGGGCGGATTGGCACATATTTTCCCATATCCCAGCTGGTTAACCAGATGTAACTCTTTGAGAGCGTAAAAATGAAACCAAATGGACCCTTGCGGGTCCATTTGGTTTCATTTTTACACCCTCAAGAGTTAAAAATCAGCTCAGTGGCCTTGTGGTTAGAGTGTCCGCCCTGAGACTGGGAGGTCGGGGTTCGATTCCCGGCCGGGTCATACCAAAGACTCGAAAAATGGGACCCAATGCCTCCCTGCTTGGCACTCAGCATCAAGGGATGGATTGGGGGTAAGTCCCTGTGATATACTAGCGTCATGTCCAGGGGGTGTACTTGTACATCAAGCTGCCTCACGCTACAGAAACAGGAGATAGGCTCCTGACCTATATGGGCCTCAATGGCTCAGCTGGGCCTCCTGACATCATGGCCTGGCAAGGCTACTTACTTACTTACAAGAGTTAAAATATTCATCATGTGAATTAGCCCAACTTAGTCCACACAACTAGAGAATGTAGAAGATTAATGGTCATTTTGATCTGTGTGTTCCAGGCGAGCATCTAGCACATTCTAGTGCATTTTGGAAGTGCCACTAGTGCATTTTGGATCTTGTCCAGGCCACTAGGTGGCGCAGGCCACCGGGAAAACTCCCTGTACTCCAGATGGCCAATCCGCCCCTGGGTGCGAGCATCCCCCCTACCCTCACCCCACCCCCTGTGTTCTGAACCTGCTCTCAACCCTGGATTTGTTGTAAGAAAGTTCTGGGATAGCACAAACAGAACTGGTAGTGACCTCCCCGTGACGCACATATTTTATGAAAATGTTTACATTTTCCCTTTTTTAGCTCTCTGCATTTGTCACGGAGCAGACAGGCGAGAAAAGGGCATCATTTAAAAAAAAAAAAGAACTTTGTGTGGTGCTAGCCGCTTTGGAAAGGTCACTATGACCAAGACTAAGATGCTAATGTAATCACACCAATTGCTTACATAGGCGGATCTAGAAATTATGGGCCACTGGGCCGTCATCAGCCAAAGCCCCCCCCCCCCCCCCCCCCCCCCCCCCACACACACACACTAGAACTTTTTTCTTTCCATTGCGGCACTTATGTCCGCTACAAAATAATTAATATCCAAAATAACTGTTTAAACACTTGCAATAATGCACCATACCCTGTTGGTTTAGGACTTTAGGGTTATTTTATGGACACACATGAATAAGACCACTGCACCACTGTTATTCTCTGTTATTTTGGGGGGCCCTGAGCATGAGCCTCTTTGGGATCATGCTTTGTGACACTCAAGCGCAAGGGCCCGCCTAGTCAAAGTCAAAAAGTCAAAGTCGCATGATTTGTCACTACGTTACCGCAGCGAAATTGGACCTCCGCTTTTAACCCATCACTTGGAGTGGTGAGCTCCAAGGAGCGGTGAGCTGCGGCTTGCCACGCTCGGGAATCATTAGCTGATTTTGACTCCCAATCCATCCCTTTGATGCTGAGTGCCAAGCAGGGAGGCATTGGGTCCCATTTTTTAGAGTCTTTGGTATGACCCGACCGGGAATCGAACCCCGGCCTCCCAGTTCCAGGGCGGACACTCTAACCACAAGGCCACTGTTCTGGGGGTCCCTGGGCCTGGGCCCGCCTAGCTCGGGGGTCCCTGGGCCCTGGGCCCACCGTGCCCAATGGATGATCCTCCCCTGCTTAGTCAGCATGGTCTTTCACCTGAACAGCCATAGTCTGGTCTGGTTTGGTCAGGTTTGATTCATTAGAGCTTTATTTTTATTAGTTTTTTTTTTATGTACTGAGTGAACCTGACTCTTCTCATCTAATTAATGGAGCATAGGCCTACATGCATATTAAATAAATAAGCATGAAATAGATGCAATGTTTTTTCATCCATCACATCACACACAAATAAACAAAAAATCAAGATCAAAGTTTGAAAGAAATATGAAAGACTGTTTTTAATGAAAATATATCGTTTCCTTCCCTCCTCAGAGGAAATACACAAACGTTCTTCAAAGCCCTCTTTGCAGTATCTAAACATGAAGTCATACAATGAGTTATAGACGGATGAGAAAGAAACATGGCCTTCATGGTTCACTTGCTTGAGCTCAATGATCAATCGATCGACTGTTCCGTCTTGGATCAAACTTTAACTTTTTTTTAAATCAATAATTAGGTCATTAGGTCAGGGGTTTTCAACCAGTGGTCCCTGAGAGGATTCCAGGTGGTCCCCAGGCTAAATGCTGGAAAGTTGGTTAACCAGATGTAACTCTTTGAGAGCGTAAACATGAAACCAAATGGACCCTTGCGGGTCCATTTGGTTTCAGGTTTACACTCTCAAGAGTTAAAATATTAATCATCTGAATTATCCCAAGTCTACACAACTAGAGAATGTAGAAAATTAATGGTCTGGTATGGATCTGTATGTTTGAGCGTTTTTGTTTTCTCCGAAATCCAGCCTGGAAATGTGGACAAAAGCAAATGAATTCTTTAGTTTGGGCGCGTTGATCTGTGGGGCTAAAATGTCATCAAATGGTGGTTCCGTGGCTCGAACCCTGAATAAATAGTTGTCCCTGGTATGAAAAAGGTTGAAAACCACTGCTTCAGGTGGTTAACGTAGCATCGCCATACCTTACTTGTGAGACTTTTTGCTGTCATATTGTGTTTGTTCATATAGTGTCAGAAAGCCTGTGTGTAAGTTGGTTTAGCGGTGTCAAGGTGCATCTAGTTGTGTGGACAGCTGCCCTGTCTGTCTGCTATGTGTCAGGGCCTGTGTGTGTGTGTGTGTGTGTGTGTGTGTGTGTGTGTGTGTGTGTGTGTGTGTGTGTGTGTGTGTGTGTGCGTGTGCGCGTGTGCGTGTGCACGTGCGTGTGTGTGTGTGTTTCAGGGATGTTAGTTTGTCTAAGAATGCATGCCCTGTAATAACTGTGGTTATTATTACTACCAGTCCACATTCTACCCCTCCCTCTGCCCACCTGCCCTGTTTGCCATGGTCACCACGTTAACCAGACACGCGTGCACCCCCCCCCCCCCCCACACACACACACATACCCAGTGGCGACATTAGGGTTCATCAGCCATGGGTGCCGATATCAAAAGGGCCCTCTCAGCGTGCGCTCACACATGCGCGTGCAGAGGTGTTTGTCAGGTAATTTGGATCGTTTGGGAAGGCTCTCTTTTACGGCCTATATTCTCGTCCTATCCCACCTTGACTAATAAAAATCAACAAGCAACATTACATTATAAGGTTGAATAGCCAGAAAATTATAACAAGAGTCACCAATCAGCCAACCATGCTATGGATAAGCAGGGGAAGATGAATGGATGTATTTAGATAAATGTATATTGATAGATGAATACAGACATCCCACCCTAGAAAAAACTAAAATATATTAATTAACATTTAGGGCTATGCCACACATGATAAGTGATTAACATATCCTACCATAGATTATATGGTTGCAGTGGCTGTTTTTTAATCAGTAGAGTCAGTAGGATTGTTATTTGGTTACAGTTCCTGTCACCTATGTTTTAAAGCTAAATTAAAATATATGATAAACACATAATATAAGCATACGGTATTAAGCTCTTTGTGATAATATATATATATTATATATATTATATATTTTATATATATAATTGATTATATATAGAGTAAAATAGATTATACTCCCGTATGCTGCTCGCGTGGGCCCCACGCGACAAGATATATTTTAATAAAAGGAGAAGGAAAAAAATCTGTTTGGGCCTCGGGGCCCCCCTAGAGTGGCGATGGGGCCCATGGGTGCCACGCACCCACGCACCCATTATAAATGACGCTAGTGCACATACCCAAACACACACAACAAACATGTAAATAAACACAGCCATAACTAGGTAGACCTCCCAGACACACTCTCACAATGACCTGGCCAATAACTTAAAGGGGAGCTTCACCCATTTCCAACATTCTAATATGTGATTAGTATAACTTAGAGTTGCTGGGTAGACATGATGAAAAAGTTCCCCCATTCTGTGTTCCCAAAAATGGAGGTCTGAAGAAAACCACTAACATGGTGAAACATCTTGATGACATCATCAACATGTATTTTGGACCCTTGCGGGGTCCATTTGGTTTTTCCATTTGATTTTACGCTCTCAAGAGTTAAATTATATTTTAATAAACTGAATGACTTCATTTTGAAGTATCTACACAAATAGAAAATGTAGAAGTTATGTTATTTTAACCAACGTTTTGACAGTTATCTCTCCTATATTGTAGAAAAAACTTGAAAATCCTTGGTTTTTCGCGTCCGAGAGTCAATTCAACAAAAAAGGTGGTCCGTGCCTGGCTAAAATCCTAAATAAATAGTGGGCCCTGTTATGAAAAAAGTTGAAAAACACTGGCCTAAAAACCTTGTCCATTTGAACTCCATATGCAGATCTATTTTACCAGTTTTTTTTTTAAGAATGACTGTAGACTGGAGTGAATTAGCCTCAACTTTTAATACTCTTAACTGTTGCCCAGTTCTATGATGTTGGCTGGGACTGTTTTATTCTGTTGCTACTAACTCAGTAAACAAAGTGCTTGGCAGCGACACAGCCGAGTTCTTGGGGGCCAATCAGCGGCGAATAAAAAACAAACCGTGACTTCTACACTATCCATTATTTGCCATTAACCTCGCTCAAATATTCCAGTTGGACAGGATTTTATTTCATAAAACGATCCACTTTGTGCGAGTTTGAAATTTAAGATCGTTCCCAATTAAGCCTCGTGCCGAACAACATTTTCCATGCCACCGCTGATTTAGAACAATGTTAACCACGTCAACCTTGGTGCACTGGTTCACAAAGTGGGGCCCAGGGACCACCCAGGGGTCCTTAGAACGAGTAGATAGGGGTCCCCCAGCAAAACTTATTATTTTAATGGCAAGTTTAACTTTGTATACTTTGGATATTCAGTAATTGCCAACATAAAAGCTCATAGTGCATCACTTTATGTCGCACAATGAGCATGTAGATGTATTTTTGAAAAAAAAGAAGGAAGAACAACAATGATTTACAGCCAGGTGGAATAAGTGTTTTGCATCTGTCCCATGGCTTTTCACTTCAATGGAATTCTACTGACTGACCTCCATGCGGCGTGTATGGGGTCAGACTTCCATTGGCTTAGGCTGCACTTCACAGGCCATTCAATAGGTCCTGCAGAAGACCAGACCAAATCTCTAATGGGATAACACCAATAGGGGTCTGGATGGATGTAACCAGAAAATGGCCACACCACTGCTATGCCCTATTGGGCCCTCATGCGTCTGCAACTTATAGAGTTTACAAATGGCACCGCATTTTTGGTTCCATGATTTTACAACATAACTTGAAAACTTGGGTCATATCTCTTTTCAAACGGTTCACGGCCTAAAATATATATATAATTTTGGGGTGGTGGGGGCTGCTTGAAATGAAACAGTTTGGTACCCACTTCTCTACAGCAACAGATTCAACAGAAATAGCCGTCAGAGAGAAGCTCACAGCGTGTCGCGATGGTTGCAGGCGAGAGCTGTGCAGTTCTGCTATTGGATGCACAGCGACGTGAGGAGTGATGGAGCGCGTGGAACAATGCGCAGAGCCCTCTTGGCTCAGACGGTGTTGACAGGCCTTATGGCACAAAACAGTTGCTACCTTCCATCTTTTTTTTTCACCCCTTCCAGCCGGTCCTGCACGTGTGTGTTTGCGTGTGTGTGTGTGTGTGTGTGGCCGTCTATGTGTGTGTCTGTGGGGGCAGGGGGGTACACATGTGTACATATGTACACATGTTGTGCGTGTGCCTTTGTGCACAATGTGTGGCCTAGCACGCACGCAGCACCGGCGTACACACACAACACACGTGGACGTCTTTTATGGGCCCCGGCGGGCACTAAGGTTAGCGCAGTGAAACAAGCTGTCCGCAACACCCAGCATCTGGCCCAAGAGAGACTAGAACTGGAAGACACCGCCGTTATGGACGAGAGAGAGAGAGAGATTCAGAAAGACTAGAGAAAGGAAAGTCCATGTCGTATTATTAAAGTTGTACATCTTAAATGTCCACAGCGTATCTTGCATGAGGTTTTCTGTCAGCGACGTGTCATTGCCGGTCCCCCGGTGCTCAGGAATAGCTATAGCTGGGCCCCGGCCTATGTGGAAACCTCCATTTAAAACTCCATTTATAGGGTGCATGTGATGAGTGCTCTACCTCACCCTAGAGAGGCAGAGGAGGAGGAGGAGGAGGAGGAGGAGGAAGGTCTATTTATATCCCAGACTGGCATATGGACCCCGACCAACAACCAACCAGCCAGCCAGCCAGCCAACCAACCACCACTCAGGCACCGTCCTCGTCGTTGTCGTGTTCTCAAACTGTTAACGCATATTTCAGCTGCTTCCATTCACTTACACCAGGAGTTTTCAAACTTTTTGATACCAGGGCCCACCATTTATTCAGGGTTTGAGCCACGGAGGACCACCGTTTATAGATTTCTTTTGCTTTTTTTCACAATACAAGACTGGATTGGCGCAACAAAACAGGCAAAACATACAGACCAAAACGACCATTAATCTTCTAGTTGTGTAGACTTATGCTTATGCTTAAGATAATGAATAAAAATGGTGTAAAAATGAAACCAAATGGACCCGCAAGGGTCCCTTTGGTTTCATTTTTATGTTCTCAAGTTACATCTGGTTAACCAACTTAACTGGGGACCACCTGGAACCCTCCCAAGGACCACTGGTCCTCTGACCACTGGTTGAAAACCACAGGCTTACACACATCTACCCTCTCCGGCATGTGCACACACACACACACACACACACACACACACACACACACACACACACACACACACACACACACACACACACACACACACACACACTGCCGACACACGTGCACGCCTCCTTGCACATGTGCACACATGCATGTCGGATCGGGGGAAACCTCGTATGTCCAAAGCGGTGAATACTTTTGAAGGAGCAGTCAGTGATTTTTGGGTGATTTGAACAAACCCTCTGGTCCCCCCCTACCGTCCTCGGTAACAAAATTGTGCACATGCACACACTCTACAGCGCAACGGGCCAACAGCACGTAGGCCAACCCCCACTCGATCCTGATTGGAGGAATTACGGCCCCTCTCATCCTGATTGAGACTGAAACTATAGGGTTTTTTGACCCCCAGGTTGGCTCACTGAGGACAGAGAGGAACTCCTTATATGGTCACCAAACTCTATGGTAGTGAGTAGGGGTGTGATAATATAGTAACTGCATCCAAACATCAATTTTTAATGTCAAGAATCGAAGTATATCGAATGAAAACGGCAACATGACTATATATCGTATAGTTTTGCATTGCAAATAACCAGTATCGAATCATTTTGCTTTGCCAGTATTCTGTTGCATTATTAGATTTGTGTGCCTCAAATTTAGAATGTTTTTTTTTTTTTTTTTTTTTTTTTAAGAAAAGGGAAGAAGAGTGGGTTAATTACTTTAAAACAATGTTTAAAACGATGTCAATGTATTTTAAATAGTTACTATATCAATTTCAAATCATTGAATTGTTCATGTATTGTAACGTCAACCAAGTATCATGATGCATATCGAATCGCTGTGAAAATGTACCATTACACTCCTAGCAGTGAGTGTAGGCCAAAAAAGAATTCACACACTGTCACATGATTACACTACTACATTTAAAGGTAGGGGAAGTGATTTGAAATTCATGGTGTAGTACCAGCCTGGTGCACTAGGGGCCCCCAAAAGTAGCTACACTATGTGGACCTGCTGCTCTCTCCTGATTGGAGGAGAATTGTGGTGACCTGGGGAACTTTTATTAGCTCCTCTGCTAACGTGGGGGAGGGGGAAACTCCATATGTGGTTTCCACATCTTATAATAGAGCATTTTAACAGAAAAAAAATATTTTTTGGGTGATATCTGACAAAAGTGAAATCACTTCCCCTACCTTTAAGGATTTCAGCTTTGAGTTTATGGATCTGCTGCATTGATGATGCTGGAGTATATTAAATTAGGGCGTTATTAGACAAAGCAAAAAATAGAGCTGTGAGTCAATTAAAATATTCATGATTAATCGCATGATTGCCCATAGTTAATCTTTGATTAATCGCATATTCTTTTATCGGTTCTAAATGTAGCTTAAATTAATGTTTTTTTTTAAAAAATTTTCACATCAAGGTCCATTATTTATTCTGCATTTGAGCCACAGACCACCATTTGATGACATTTATTTAGATTTCCAGACCTAAATTAAAGAATTTGTCCTCAATTCCAAGCTGCATTGATGTTGGTACCATTGAGAGCGAACATGCACATTTTTTAGAATGTTTTCTACATTCTCTAATTCCGTTGACTTATTTAAAATGATTCAAATGAATTACTTAAGTAATGCACATTTTTAACAATTATTCACTTGCATTTGGCGAAATTGAACCAAATGGACCCACTTGGCTTTTTTTTTTTTTACCGCGAGTTAATCGCGCAGTAAATAAATTAATCACTAGTTAATGCTGACAGCCTTAACCCCTTGTGTACTGAACGCGTTTTGGTGTTTTTAAGCTGTTGAAAAATAGCAGATCTACAAGCTCATATCGCGCCACCGAGTGGCGCGATATGAGCTTGTAGTTCTACTATTTTTGAAAAAATTGTGAAAAGCATCAGAAACTAGAATCTGATCAGGACACACAAATTCGGAGATGGGAGATAGGAGGTTTTCTGCCCTGGCGGGGACCTCTACGTGGGGACACACATGCTCTTGCAAAAAAACCTTCCAACCCCCCCCCCCCCTCCCCGTTCCCATATGGAGAGCTAGCTCAGGGCCTGTGCGTGTTTATGTTTGTGCATTCCATTGTTTTAGAAGTGTTATGAGCTCCCCTAAACACCTCCACCAGCGTGGCAGGCCGTCTGGCACGGACCTGACACCCAGAACCAGGGAACGGCTCGGCTCTGGCCGCGCGGTGGTCCTTTTGAAGTTTGCCACCCACAGTCATTTTTACATTAGCGGCCTCATTGTTTTTACGAGGCCAACAACAACGCCGTGCGAGTCAAAGGCGTTGGACCTTGAGCCGCTGCATGCGCATATAGGCGCAACATTGGGGGGTGGGCTGCTATAGCATTGCTCTGCATGGTCTCATCCCAAAGCCATGCAGGGACGTGCAGGGAGTGTTGGAAAGAGGGGGGCAGGGGCTGAAGTGCCCTATAACAGTGGTTTTCAATGTTTTTCATACCTGGGCCCACAATTTATTCAGCATTTAAGCCACGGACCACTATTTGATGACCTTCTTAGACCCAAAGATTTCTTCTGTTTTTAATCTCCAATTCCAGGCTGGATTTCGGAAACATAACAGGCGAACATATTAGATCTCTAGTTGTGTACACTTGGGCTAATTCAGATGATGAATATTTTTAACTCTTGAGAGCGTGAAAATGCAACCCAATGAACCTTCAATCATTTAACCTGGGGACCACCTGTAACCCTCTCAAGGACCACCGGTGGTCCCTGGACCACTGGTTGAAAACCACTGCCCTATAAGACGGGATAAACGCAGCGAAAACAGCTGTTCAGATTTCATGGGAACAGGCTCAGATTTTCATTAATGTGCCTGTTCCCATTGGCACATTAAATGCTGCTAAGGGAAGGTCTTATAGTTTAATCAGGCCTGTGCCACTTTTTATTGTATTTACTATTTACTACTTACTTTTTCCTTTACTTGATTATTGATTCCTTGTGTGGCTGATGGTATTGCTGGTATTGTGCTTGTGCGTCGTTTGACCTGCCATTCGTGTGCCTAAAGTCGTTTTCTGTGCCTATGTACTACTTTAGCTGTGTACTTTTAAGGTCAGGTGTGTATTGTTTTACCTACGGCAATGAATACAAGATGTCTGATTTTTTTGTCTACACAACATGCCCTTCGGGGACTTTATATAAACTTGAACTTGAACTTCACTGCGTGATGCAGATTGTATGTGACGCAGACAATCTCTCAAGAGATTGTAGATCACACACTGAGAGATGGTCGATTGGCTATTTTTTAGGGCACAAGCCAAGCTCTTGCATCACCATTAGTGAATGGTGATGCGTTGTACAACATAGATTTCTAAACCATTTTGCTCTACGTACTGTAAAATGCTGCATTCATGTTGAGGCGAGTTTGGACAACAAAAAAACAATTATCCTGAATGCAGACTTTTGGTAGGAAAATGAAAGAAAATGAGGGCATTTGCACTTTTTTCACCATGTAGGGAAATAAACACACATTCACCATGTAGCAAATGCTTTCCAATCCATGAATGTGGTCTAGAGAGGGCATTAGACCTTTACGTAAGCCCCTCCCCAAACTGCTATGGTCCAATCACAGCTAAGCATAACATGTGATGGACAAACCTCTCCACCAATAGTTGTTGTACACACACATTTTTCCACTGCATAAGGGCATGCCTTGTTGATGGATTTGGAAGAGATTTTGAAAGTCTGGTTCGAAAAGTGAACCAGTATTTATTTTATTTATTTTATTTTATTTAAAAAAATATGTTATTTTATTGTGCTCACACGTCATGTATTTACTTGTGTTCCTCATGCCTCCTAGTGACACCGCATTCGCCTTCTGATGATGGCAACAAAGCTGTCTGTGTACAGTGCGTGGACAGCTGCATGCACGTGGCACGTCGTGGTTACAGTAGACAAAACAAGCCAAACAAAAACTCGCTGGCGTAATGTCGCGTGTGACTGTGAACGTTTGCTGTTTTCCCCAAACAGCACGTTTTGTGAATTTCTTTGCTTTGGCGTTGCCTGGTGAACCAGCCAGTGTTGTTGTTGTTGTTGTGTCCTCGCAGGAAGCAGCGGCGTCTCTTTTGAGACGTATTCAATTGCGTTCTCGATTTCACCGGCGGAGCCTGATAAATAATAAATACTGCGTGTCCTATAGTGGCACTGAAGGCCATAAATAGTGCTTTATTCATTTGGCGCAGATGGGAAAAAGGTTTGTAATAATAGGATATAAAGAATATAATGGTCTCTGGTTGGGGTGGAAACCGCATTATATCTGAAACCTTTCAGGATTGAAATTCAAAAGTAGTAAGATAAACTGTACAAAGGAAACAAAAATGACGCAATTCAAGCTCCTGGATCTGCTACTTTTGTGTGAAGTTGTAGAGCACCTCACAACTAGAAGGTCTCTCTGTGTGGCCTTTGCATGTTCTGTTGCCGCGTCCCCTAGGGTAGGTACCCTCACAAAAGCATGCTGTAATCCTGTAATGCTGCATCCTGGTCTCTAGACTGCCTCCCCCTGGCCAGCCGGGGGGCCTGATGAAGGCGACAGGAACTGGACGGACCCAGGATAACATTATTAGGTAGCTGGCACTGAGTGAAGAAAAATCCATCCATCCATCTTCATCTGCTTATCCGAGGTCGGGTCGCGGGGGCAACAGGTCCACCAGAGAGCTCCAGACTTCATAAAAATTTAGAGAATAAAAAAAATAGAAGTTGGATAGAAAAAACATCAGTGATATAATGACCTCATATAGTCAAAATTACTCCTTTTGGGGGTAAAAAAAAACACTAAAACAAAAATAAATACTGCCTGGCTGCAACAACCATGGTCTCTCGGGGAAAACGTTAAAGCGCTGAATCCGCCTCTGACTAGTGGCCGTCCATTGAGAGGTCATCAGGGTGCATGGGAGTCGACATCAAACCCTTTTCCGACTTCCGCAGCCGTTCCGGTCATCATTTCAGAGCTTCAGTGCTTCTTTGGTAAATCACTAGTAAATAAATAACAGCGCTAAAGAGCAAGCTGGCCGATTCCCCTCCGCCGTCGGATGCCAAGACATGACAGAAGGTCTGGTCCGTCCGGACGGTGGATGCCGCGTGCCGACATTGATTCACCGACGTATACTATAGCGCAGCGCGCTGGCCCAAGAGTCCTTTATCCTGGAGCCATTTAGCTTCCGTCTGTCTCTCTGGCTTAATTGAGGAGCACTTAATAGAGGCTTTTAAGCCAATGAGATGCCATTGATTTTTTTTGTGTGTGCGTGTGTGTGTGGACTGCAAGCGCGCGGCCCTCTGTTCTCATGACCCCCTTATACCTCCCTCTCTCTCTCTCTCCCTCCCTCTCTCCAGTGCATGCCTTTAATAGCCCAGCGGAGATACTCATCATCATTACCAAACCAGACTGTAACTGTGCGCTCACGTGTGTGTGTGTGCGTGTGTGAGAAAGTTAGCACCACTTTGTAACTGATGCACCCACCATGTCATGTTTTGTATCATCACAACACCTCGGGTGCACCCACTCACATCCCCGCGTGGGGTGCGCGCGTGGAATTTAGGCCCAGAAATGATGCGATTGGCGGGGGGGGGGGGGGGGGAGTGACCCTTTAGTTAAACATCTCTGAAATATGTGTGGAAAAATGTATAAAACTGCAGTTTGTGTTTATTTTTTTTATTTTTTTATTTTTTTTAGATGAAAATCAATTACTTAATGCACTACAGGCTGGCAAAATGGCACTCATAGATCTAAGTATGTATCTAAGTATGGAGTCATGAAAGATTTTGTCCTGCAGAAATGACATAAATCAAACAAGTGTACTGTGGTGGAAGCAGGTTGTGAGTGTGTTCTGTGCACACACACATGGAACCTATTAGAACTTCCTTCGCGCTAACGTTTGTGTCCGTGTCCGTGTGTGTGTGTGTTTGTCCACAGGTGGACAAGGTGTGTGGCCTGTCGACGGGGGAGCCGGTCACCACGCGACCCGCAGACCCCGAGGTCACGACCTCCTGGGCGACCAGCCAGCCCCCCACCCCGCCCCCCTCCGTCCCCCCGGCCGAGCAGCTGCTAGGACAGCTAGCCCACCTGAAGAGGTGAGACCGCTGCCCTGTTGGTTGGTTAGTTTATTAAACAATTAATGCAAACAGCACATGGTACAGTCAAGCAAGCATTGGTCTCAAACAGGGGTTTGTCCTTGAGAAGATTCCAGGTGGTCCCCAGGCTAAATGAAAAGTTGGTTAACCAGATGTAACTCTTTGAGAGCGTAAACATCAAACCAAATGGACCCTTGCGGGTCCATTTGGTTTCATGTTTACGCTCTTCATTAATTCATTAATATTCATCATCTGATCAATATTCATCATCTGAATTAGCCCCAAGTCTACACAACTAGAGAATGTAGAAGATTAATGGTCATTTTTGATCTGTATGTTTGACTGTTTTGTTTTCTCCGAAATCCAACCTTGAATTGTGGACAAAAGCAAAAGGAATCTTTAGTTTTGGAGTCTGTGGGGCTAAAATGTCATCAAATGGTGGTCTGTGGCTCAAATTCTGAATAAATAGTGGGCCCTGGTATCAAAAAGGTTGAAAACCACTGTATTACAACAGTAACAGTACATGGTACCGTCAAGCAAGCATTGGCCTACAATGAGTACAGACCATGTGGTCTTATTTCTGTTCTGGACTGACCAGGTGTATGTAGGCTGCTAGGGAGCCCGAACTGTAGTGTACAATATATTATTAGGTTTGACTTGACTTTGACTGGATTGATTGTACAAATTCAAGTCAGTGGAATGATCACAAATCCTTCTTTTCTGATTTTTTTTGGTTGATTAATTTCATTATTCAATTTTATTGTTTTTTTTAAATTAAAAATAGTAGAGGACCGGCTGGCTATCTTTTTGCTATTCGTATTGCTTGCATTTGTCTACCTTAATGAACTAGATCAGCACTCAGCAGGGTGCAAACTTCTGCGTTGCGCACAAGTTAATACTATTACTTTACTATATACTATATTATACCGGTGTATATACTATAATGACATGAGTTATAAAGTTCTCCTACTTATGTCACCATTACATCATCATGTGAACCGGCCAATCAGAGTACCGCAAGGTGCGACCGACCGCCCGCCACCAATCACAGTGCACAGTAACTTGCACTTGCTCCGATCATGCAATTAACAGCTTATATGATAACGATACTACAACAGTGGAACAAGAGAGCTTCTTTGCAAAAGATACAAAAAGCTCCAGTAGCAGCAGCAAGGTAAATAGACATTATACTATATAGGGCTTAAAGCTCCACTGTTATTGTTTGTTTTGTGTCCGGAGACTCGTGTCTACGTCGTGCTTCAGACGCGCCTATAATACCTAGAGACTCAAATGAAAATGACAGCATGCAGAAATCCTAACCAAACAAACGTCCCATTGTGCTGTAGAATGACATCATAGTGCAGTGCAGTGCAGTGCAGTGCAGTGCAGTGCAGTGCAGTGCAGTGCAGTGCAGTGCAGTGCAGTGCAGTGCAGTGCAGTGCAGTGCAGTGCAGTGCAGCGCAGTGTCTCAGCAGGTATATGGTCTCTCCTGTGGGACTGTAAGGTGTCGTGTTCAGGCGGTACAGGCAGGGCGGATGTAACATGTCCCATTTGGGGGGGGGGGGCAAGAGAACATGTTGGAGGGGCAAGACAAAATGGTTATGGTTACAGGACTTTTATTAGTCAAGTAACAAGTTGTTGTTGAAGTTGCACCAGACACGCAGCATGCATAAAGCTAAAGGTCTGACTCAGTGAGTTTTCTGTTTTCAATGATGAAATTCTGTTGGTTTAGTGATGACACAGCTGTAGTTAATTTAGTTAGTAGCAGTACAGTAGTAGTGTTTCAAATCATTTTAAATACTGTATAAGCACTTTAATTTGAAATATCTTGGGTTGTTTTGCATGGCATTGTGTTTGGGGGGGCAGACTGGGTATTTAGGGGGGCATTGCCCCCCCATGCCCATGCCTAGATCCGCCCCTGGGTACAGGACCCTGAGCAGCACCACAGAAGCACTAATTGCTCCCTGGGTGCTCTCTCTCTGAGTAACTCACTGCTGCTAATAGGATGGGACAAACGCAGCAAAGTCATTTCCCCTCTGGGAAACCCGACAAATACCCCTTTCTTTCTCTTTTCCGTTTTTTTCCCCTTCCTCCTTACTATTTCGTCTCTCTCGCTTTTTCAGTAGCGTGTGCCAACATACTGTAGGAGTAATGGGGTGGTTAAAAGCATGAATATTCACCTTTTGGAAAGGTACATTAAACCTCAGTGAAACCTTTTTTTTTTTTTGCGTTTCCATGTTCTCGCGTTACTCACACCAAGCCCGTCTGTCCGGCACATGGGACATTATAAAAGGGCAAGGCATATAGAGTGCACACACGCACACACATACACACAAATGTAGAGAGAGAGAGAGCGAGAGCTCAGAGTGGAAGTTGTGCTTGGCATGCCCTGCCGGCCTCCGAGTTACCCAGGATCATGCCCACAGCAGCTGCCGGTGATGTGCCAGGCGAGCAGGGCGGGTGGGGGTGGGAGGGTCAGTAGATTAAACATGACGGCCCAGCGATTTCCTGTTTACCCAGACAGCTATACTCCCCACCAGCTCTGATCTGTTCAGAAATACCACACACGGACACATAGCGCGAACACTTTTGCACTGTTGTAGCCTGTTCTGACCTCGTCGTTCAACCATGAATCACTGCGCTGGTGGTTGGTGCCCAGTGTGAGACAGGCTGACAGGGAGGCCGGCCGCTGGCCGCTGGCCCCGGCCGGCGCTCTCGCCATAATTCATGGCCGACAACGCGAAACCCCTGGCCCTCGCAAGTTCCCGCTACTGCCAAACCCGCGGGCCGACGGGTCCACGCCACGTGTGGCGCTGCTGGCCACTTCAGAGAGACGGACGGCGGGCAGCGCCCCACTGCGGTACAGACCCCCACCTGCTTGCCCACCAACCCGCCGACGGAGTCCAAACTCTTAGAACAAACACAGGGACGTGGAAAACACAGCGCGGCAGGGGCGGATCTAGGCATGGGCATGGGGGGGGGGGGGGTGCCCACCTAAATGCCAAGTCTGCCCCACCATACATGATGGCATGCAAACAACCCAAGATATTTCAAATTAGAGTGCCCATATTTAAAATGATTTGAACCACTACTACTACTAACTAACTACAGTTGTGGCACGACTAAACCAGCACCATTTCATCATTGAAAAGAGAAAACTCTCTGAGTCAGACCTTTAGCTTTATGCATACTGTGTGTCTGTTGAAACTTCAACAACAACTGATGTTATTATTGATGCTTTACCTTCTGCCTAATAAAAGTCCTGTAACCAAAAATCGTATGGGTGCCCGCCACCCCCCCCCCCCCCCCCCCCCAATTGGGAAATGTTACTTCCGCCCCTGCGGTTAATAGCGTAACATCACACACACCGACTTTACGAGCACACGTGTCAGAGAAGACGAGCGGAGGAAAGAGAGCGTTATTCTGCATCTCTTTATTTTTAACGTTCGTCCCCCCATGCAGCCGTTGGTTCATCCTTCCTCCTCCTGTCAGATGTTGTTTTCAACCCCAAAAAATGCTTTGTCTGCTCTGCGCACATGGAAAACATTTGCTTGTTTTCTTGTTCGCTCGTTCACAGACGGCATGGGTTTCTTACACTGTTGCTATGATGTAACTGTTGGTGAGAGGGCAGCGGCGGTTCGATTTAAATAGGGGTGCACCCATTCTGAGACATTATGTTTAAAAGCAATTTAGATGATAGCCAATACTGATACTGATATACTGTATGTTTATTGAGTTTTTTTATTGTTTTTATTCCTCCGTTTGTAACTGTTGGTGTGAACGTGGTGGTGGTGGTGGTGGGTTTGGACTGCATGTGCACGATTCACCCTGTTTCTTCCAGGGTCAACTCACTTACAGTCTCTTCTCCCTCCTCCCTGCTTGTATTGTCATGCCATCCCTATTGTCCTCTCTCTCTCTCTCTCTCTCTCTCTCTCTCTCTCTCTCTTCCCCCTTACCGCCTTGCATCCTCCCTTGCTTGCGTCCATCTCCGCCTCAACTCCGCCTTACTGGACTTCAACTCCCATCATCCCCAGCTCCTTACCCCTGAAACCCTCCAAGAACGATAAGCTTAGCAGTCTGAGAAAGATCTCTCGGTAAGCATGGACCCAAGGGACCTGTATCATTCTGTAACCTATCTGTAACTGTGTGTGTGTGTGCGTCTGCGTGTGCGTGTGCGCGTGCGTGTGCGCGCGTGCGTGCGTGCGTGTCTCTCCTTCCAGTTTCTTGTGCAGGAGCGGTAAAATCATTTCACAACGTAGACCTAGATCACGACCCTTAACATTTGCAACTTTTTTTCGACCCGCCCTGACTCTTTTAAAATGGTCGTGACAGATTTATATAGGAAAAAAAAAGGTGCGGAAGTCAAGGATCGCGAAATGAGCTCGCCGCCTTTCTTCCTTGTTTGTGTCAGTTGACCTGTAGGGGTGTGTGTGTGTGTGTTGGGGTGGGACCATTCACTTACCTCACGATACGATACAATATCCATCATTTTTATTATTGTAAATCGAACCAAATGGACCCTCAGAAAAAAGGTCCTACAAGAAAAATATACAAACACAACAAGTGTTTCACCATGTCATGATTTCTTTCAGATTTACATTTATGAACATAGATATCAAAACATCGATTTTGAACCTGGCAATTCGATATTGGTATCATGACATTAAGAATTGCGATATATTGGCATATCGATTTCTTTGCCCACCCCTAGTGTGTGTGTGTGTGTGTGTGTGTGTGGTGTGTGTGTGTGTGTGTGTGTGTGTGTGTGTGTGTGTGTGTGTGTGTGTGTGTGTGTGTGTGTGTGTGTGTGTGTGTGTGTGTGTGTGTGTGTGTGTGTGTGTGTGTAACAGTTTGGTGTGTCTGTCTTTGTGTGATTAATGCGTAGGTCTAACTCTTAGCAGCGAAACTCGGCGACTCATTCATCCCACCGGAGGGGGGGGGGGGGGGGGGGGGGGGGGGGGGGGGGGGGGGGGGGGGGGGGGGGTTATCGCATACCGGGGCGTTGACAGCTCTGACTGGTCCTGCGGTCCCCAACATGCGACCTCGCTCTCTGTCCCACCGGAGCTATAGTGACTCTCCTGGGTGGCCCCACTGTGTGTGTGTAGCCTAGCCACGCCGCGCTGCATTGCATGCACATATTTTGCAGAGAATCTCACTCCCATTGTTTCGGGGGCCAAGATGACAACGTCTCTATCAACAACATGTGTTTGCAGACCCAGTGAACCGTGACACGTCACCCCCCCACCCCACCGCCGAGGCCTTATGACTGCAGAAATATTCACTCGCTACAGTGAAGTGGTCGCGACCATCACCATCCCCAATGCCCCCTCCTCCCACTTCGTCATTAGCAGTTTTGAACGCGCGACACTGTAACCACGCAGCGCAAAGAGCGACCCTTCGACCCCCACCGCGATGAGATGGTGGGGTCGACGGCTGGGGGGGGGCTTGTGTTTTTCATCAGATAATAGACCTATCAGTAAGCCCCGCCCTCTCCCCAGTGTCCACCCAAGGCTAGAGGACACTTTTCAGCCAGGCTCATTCATTCCAATGTCAATATCATAACCGTTACCTATTAAATACTGGTTCATTTTTGGAACCAGACCTTCAAAATCTCTTCCAAATCCGTCAACAAGGCATGCCCTATGCATATTCTTTTTTTAAAGCAATGTTTTATCATATAGGGAAGCTATTGGTTTGTCTATCACATGTTATTGGTTCATGTTATTGGTTTGTCTATCACATGTTAGTATGCTTAGCTGTGATTGGACCATAGCGGTTTGGAGGGGCTTACTGAATGTTCTATTGTCCACTAACCCCCGTCCTGTCCCGTCCCCGTTGTCATCGTCTAACTCTTCTAACTAAAACTACTTGGAAATGTCCTGTTACGTTGCAAATACCGTAAGTTCCCAATAACTGTGTGTTCTCGCTTCTCGCTTAGGGAGTTCCTCAAGTACCTGCAGCGGTACAAGTCGTTCTTCGCCGCCCTGCCGGAGATGCTGTGTGAGGGCGACGCCGTGGAGGACGCCACCTGCTGGAGCGGAGACGACGTGGTGGAGAGGTGAGGAGGAGGGAGGGGATGGGGGGTGCACAGCTCTGTGTACGTAGAGAAGTGAGCTGGTGGATTTGCTATAGTTTCAGCTAATTGCAACTACAGGTCGCATTTAGTATGTAAACTGGGAGGAAGCTTGGCACGCTGTGACGCTACGCTGTCAACATACGCTGTATTACTTTGCTATGGTGTTGTTTCAAATTGTTTATCCACACACACATGCACACACAACAGTGTGGTCAACCTCAGCATGTAAGAGACCAGTTGTTATTTAGGGGAGGTAGATGAACTGGTTTTGAACTGGTTTTTACTACATTTATCTTTTAGTAGACTGTAGCGGCATAGCCAAAACAGGGTTGCAAACTTCATGAAAGTAAATGAAAACAGAGTTTCCAACTTTTGTTTAATGACAAGTCATCGACCTGCAGTCGCGTCTCGCCATTGTGGTTTCTTACTGGTATTCCCTTGTTCAGGTGGTTAACATAAATACGGACATGTACACAAGATGTCAAATGGATTTGGCTAGGGTGGCAAGGCTAGCTAGTTTAATTGTGGTCGTAGTGACTCCATCTGTCATTGAAGATTATTTTTCAGCGATTCTCTTAGTTTTAATGGTAACTGTTGTAGAATTGCAGTAGTACACTCAAGGGTAGTGCTTTGACGCCATTTCATCCACTTTGGCGATACCATTGGAAATCTCCTGCTCTCGTGTAATGTTGCTTAATTTTGCTTTGAATAAATTTGTTTAGAAATCCATGTTGTTATGTCGCTTCTCCGCTAGCTAAAGGGTGCTTGGTTGTGCCTTGAAAATAGTCGATCTATCAACGTGACGTGCTTGCACGTGTTAAAGAACTGCCGATTTTTGTTGTTTTTGTCCAAAAGTGCCCACTTCACCCTCTGCCTCTAACACTCTCTGCACAGGCCTGAATGTAGAAACAGGTTCCTATCACACAAAAATATTTACCCCCCCTGTAGTAACTCTGAGGGACCCCCTATAGGGCAGTGGTTCTCAAAGTAGATTCCAGGGAGTCTGTGGGTTTCTTTAGAGGGGGTTAAATTGACTCAATGCAAGTCTGTAACTCTGACAGTGTGCAAATGGAACCCAAATGAACCCAGCTTACCCAAGCCCATTTGGTTCCATTCGTAGAGGGAGGACCTTTTGGATTTAAAACTTTGAGAGACACTACTGCCCTGGGGGTGTCATGTATACTTCGGCCCTGTTGTGAAGAGCCCTGCCCTTAAAACTATGCATGCGTATAAGGAATGAGACCATGCAGAGAAACGTGTTTGTCAAAAAAAAAAAAAAAAAAAAAAACTGGATGTCGCCGGATTGTTCCGGGTTGTCAGTCCCGATTTGGCCTTGACGAGTACCATTAAAACCACAAACCCACAGACTCACTTGCACAAGCAAAGCGAAAACCCACTGCTATTTTCACTTAGTATGAACGGCGCATATATACAACATGCTGAAAAGAGCGTAGAGAGAGAGAGCACAACACAAGACGTTGGAATAACTTTTTTTCTAAAATCAAGACCAACTAGGCAACCATATTAGGCAACCATATTTCATCACAGTTTGCGCTTGTTGTTGGTATTTGTGGGTGCCGTGTGTGGACAACACTGGCAGTGCTGTTGTTTAATGTGGGGCTCAGCTGGTGTGCATGAGCTAATGTACATGCATCCTATCAGCAGCAGTCAGTCAGCCTAATGGCACCCTGCAGGGTCCCTGATGGTACGCTTTCAATTTGAACTGCCAGGCTTTCTGAGTTGAATTGAATTTGAGGTAAAATTGGGTTTTGTGTTCGCATTTGTGCTCAAATGCACGTGTGTGTGTGTGTGTGTGTGTGGGGGGGGGGGGGTGCGTGTGTGCGTGCATGTGTTTGTGTCAGCCCATGTGGCAGTGTGTGGCTGTTGTTAATCAACATGGGAATGAGGAAGCCATTAAACTCCTCTGCGCTGAAGGAAGGCAGGAGAACACATTGCAGGCAGAGAAAGCTGTGTGTGTGCGTGCGTGCGTGCGTGTGTGTGTGTGTGTGTTTTTTCTCAATGTCTTACTGAGAGAGAGTGAGTTTTTGATGCGTTTTGGTCCATTTTAATCAAATCTTCCTGCCTCGCACTCTGTGTCCCCTTTCTCTCCACATACACACACATGTGCACACACACACACACACACACCCCCAAGCCCCCAGGGAGGCTTCCCAACGTTGAAGAACTCATCCCTACTGGGGACGTGAACCACAGGCACATCGGTGGATTTATGATGAGGTTCAGGTTTAACTCCTTCCCAGTGTCATTCCCAGAGCCCAAACCAGCTCCTACTCAAAGCGAGACTGGCAAAATTAACGCACTTCCAGCAGTGAAAAAAAATATTGTCAGTGATCAAAATAGCTAAAATGGTTCTAGGTGATCACCATTTTTTTATTGACCATTGAAGAAAAAACAAAAGCCAGACCCCCACAGAATCTGACTCATTAACTCCAATGCAAATATATACAGTATTTTCTCAATGGGCTCTATAGGACGGGCCCTGGAGGAGGTTGGCAACCTCTGGAGACCAGAGGTTACCAAGCACCGGTCCCGCCCACCGGTCCGCCGCCGGTCCACGGGACATGTGCCACCAGTACACGAAAAGGGAATCCCATATTTTCCCATCATATAAAAATCCACTCGAAAATGTGATTGAGAAAAAAGAAAGGATAAAGACTTGACCTGAGAACTATAGTGAGCTGTTATAGTTGGTTGGTGCTACAGCATGAATCACCCATTTGAATGCAATGGATGCTTTTCATTCAGTATTTGATTCTATATCCTGATCGTCTGGCAGGTATACAGTATTTAGCTCGTACACCGTATTAGTAGCTCCCAGGAAACTTTATTGTAGGAGTAGGATGTATCCTACTCCTACAATAAAGTTTCCTGGTAGCTACTAATACGGTGTGCGAGCTATTTTCCCTTTTTGCACGTTCGACTTTTTCTAGTTCAGCACCTGTGAAATTCATTAGAGATGTGCGTACTCCACCTTTGTTTCAGGTATACAGTATTTGTCTGTTTAGTAGTGATTACTGATCGTGTCTGTGGGGTGGGAGGACGACAACACATCTCGAATGCCTGTAGTGTTTACCGACCTCCACACACACTTTCCAAACAGCGTGAAAAGTTACCTCCTGGGTTCTCGTTAAAATACCAAGGATTTGTCAGCGGGCGCATCAGCATCTGATTTATAAACGGCTTCGGGTCTTATTGCTCAATGCTTCGAGTCTGTGTTACTTTCATAACAGTGACATGACCACTGTTCAATACTTATATGGTATATTTACCATTTACAGTATGTGCTGCTGCCTTTGCGAGTGAGCAGCAGCGCTGCCACCGCCTAATAACACAGCGTATTACACATATTTGATAATGACTCTGATCGCACTAGTTTAACACTACACAGTGACGATTTTTTAGCCTAACAGGTAACCTATTTAATGGCGAGTCAAGAGTCAACTGTCTTTGGTTCAATGAACCCCTATCCCCCTTTTCCCCAAAAAATTGTGGGGAAAAAACAAAAAAGGGGGAAAATGTGGGTGGACGATATTTTAGATGCAAAGAACTTGTCCAATCTTGTCCTAGACTCTAGAGAGAAAGGGAGGGAGAGAGGAAGAGAAAGGAGTCCCTCCATGATTTTCCCCAACATTGTGATGTTTATAAGTGTGAACTTGAAGCCTCAAGGGTCTGTGGTTGTCAGTGCAGCTCCCAGCGCGCGTGCGTGTGTGTATGTGTGTGTGGTAAATGGCACATTTATATAGCATCTATAGGATTCGAACCGCCAACCCATGAGTGTGTGTGTGTGCATAGACATGGGCACATGGACTTGTGCACCTTCTTTAGAGATTGATTGATAGAGAGAGGGAGAAAGGGAGCGGGTGCACGTCATGCATCGTGCTCATGACATCTGTGCATGTGTACTCTGTCTGTTTGTTTTCCTACAGTAAACATGTCATTGTTTGCGAGTCTTGTTTGTGCGTTCTGGCAAATCATAACTCCAGTGAGTGCAAAGCCCAGAGACGTCTCCAAGGGCCCCGCTGTGAGCAGCCCGTTGCAGGCCAGTCTGTACAGTACTCTGTAAGCCATCATCCCTCTGCTGGACGGGCTTCTTAAAAAACATCCCAGAACCTCGGCCCCGCAGTTATGACAACTCCAGGTCCTTTCATAGGCTCCAGCAGAGGCCCCCGCCATCCACACTGACTGGGCTCCCATTTCCACGGCAACCCATGAGCCAATCCTTGGACGCTATCGGCACCCGACGCCGCCTAATCGTGTGTCAGACGGGCTTGGCCCTCGTTCATCATGGGCAGATGAAGCCATACATTTAGAGTTACATGTGTAGTAATACACACAGAGACGTTATAGGCACGTGAACAGAGGCGGGCAGAGGATTTAGTGGAAGACTGTTTTTTTTTTTTTTTTTCTTCTTCTTTTCTCTTTTTTCTTCTCCATTCGCTGGCTGACGCAGGGCTCTGTCAGGGTTTGATGAATGGGTTGGATGGCTCTCACCATTCTGCTATTGTTTTCACTTTGGAGCCCCTCTCTTCTCTCTTCTCTTCTCTTCTCTTCTCTTCTCTTCTCTTCTCTTCTCTTCTCTTCTCTTCTCTTCTCTTCTCTTCTCTTCTCTTCTCTTCTCTTCTCTTCTCTTCTCTTCTCTTCTCTTCTCTTCTCTTCTCTTCTCTTCTCTTCTCTTCTCCACCAGGCCGAAGGCATGGAGGGAGTACGTTTCACACTC
Organism: Benthosema pterotum; assembly: GCA_039105355.1. Classification (NCBI taxonomy): domain Eukaryota; kingdom Metazoa; phylum Chordata; class Actinopteri; order Myctophiformes; family Myctophidae; genus Benthosema; species Benthosema pterotum. Next base: position 23,480,679 of record CM076976.1, read on the forward strand.
GGTCTGTGTGTTTGTGTGTGTGTGCGTCCGTCCGTCCGTTACATTGACCGTTAACCCGGTCGATGCCAAACTTTGCACACACTGGTCCTGGATGCCAACAAAGAACCTCTGCTCTGTTATAGTGCCACCAGGAGGCCAACTTCTCTATAACATGTTTTTTTTATTACTCGTCGAGATTCTGTCAAAAAATCCTGCAAATTGTTACACACTATGGACTCCATTTTCGTCACCGCTAAACCCCCTGTCTCTTAACTTCTTTGCTTTTTTAAACTGTATCGATGCAATTGACCTGTGCAGTGACGTCACCGCCCTGGTTCTGGAATTGGTGGAGTTACATGTGTACTGTAGTAATACACCCAGAGATGTTATAGGCACGTGAACAGAAGCGGGCAGAGGATTTAGTTTTTCTCTTTTTTCTTCTCCATTGAATGATGAATGGGTTGGATGGCACTTTTTTGGGTGGAGACATGTGCCCAGAAGGGCACTTTCTCTAGCCTCTCCTCTCCTCCCAGGCTGTGTTCTTCAGACCTCCCTCCAGCAGTGTACAGTGTTTGCCAGTTGTCTGAGCCGCAGCAGAGAGCCGGCCGACCACCCATTCATCAGTGTGTCTGACAGTGCGTCGGCGCAGCGGCCAGGTCCATGCGTTTGTTCCGTCCACACCAACAGGGAGGGACATAATAACAGTATGAAGGGAAGGATAGCAGCACAGACGGAGCTGAATAAAAGCCCTACCAACTCAAACAAATTAAATCGGCACCGAGTATTGACAAGCCATGGATTCCCCGGCCTCCTCTTAGAGCCAGTTCTCTCTCTTGCACACGCGCTTGTGCACGCGCCGACCACGCTCACGTGCGCGTGTGGGCAGCGTCACGCGTCCACAAGAGTAACGACGTGCCTCAGTTCAACTCCAGTGCTAATGGGTTATAAACCCTGTTTTTATGCAGTCCCTGGAGGGGGCGGGGCCGGCTCTTTTCGCTAGGTGTCGTATGCTCCTATATGGCTGCAGTAAGAAAACATGACCCGGCCGACTCTGTGTGGGCCCCGAGTACAGTGTAACCACTGTCTTTTCATTAACCTCTCTTCCGCCGTATATATGCGCGTTCGCGGGAGAGATGCATTACGTCGTGTTTTTGTCTGGCACACACGCGCGCGTGAGAGAGGGAGAGAAAGAAAGAAAGGAAGGAAGACAGACGGGCAAAGAAAGAAAGAAAGAAAGAAAGAAAGAAAGAAAGAAAGAAAGAAAGAAAAGAAAGAAAGAAAGAAAGAAAGAAAGAAAGAAAGAAAGAAAGAAAAGAAGAAAGAAAGACGGGGCAACGAGAGACAGACAGAGAGCGGGGTGGGGGGGGGGGCATTGCGGGCATGAAAGGCGCTACCGCCGTGGTGCCACCACGGTGGTGCCTCCCTCTGCCCCTCGGTGCCCCCGATGATGATGAGGGAAGCAGTGCGGAGGAATTGGGGGTGGGGGGTTGGGGGCAGGGGGGGAGGCCTTGCTTGGCAAGGATAAAGGGCCATTGTGGAGGCTATAGCGTAGCGGGGGCACGGCCGTGCCATGGGGACCCCCAAAGCCTTGCCTGCCGGGGGAAAAACAAAGACCCTCCTATGAGCCCTCGCATGGGAAACGATTCGGGCCGGGCAGGACGTTGTTGTGCTCCTGCTGCCGCTACTACTGCTGCTGCTGCGACCGCTAACCGACACGGCGTGCTTGAGAATGAAGGTTGGCTGAGAACGAGAGGAGAGAGGAGAGGAGGTGAGAGGGCAGGAGAGGAGAGAGGAGAGGAGGTGAGCGGGCCGGAGAGGAGAGAGGAGGTGAGAGGGCCGGAGAGGAGAGAGGAGAGGAGGTGAGATGGCCGGAGAGGAGGCGAGAAGGGAGGAGAGGAGAGGGAGAGGCCGAATGTGTCGGAATCATCTTAAACAAGGAGTTAATCAATGTCACGGTGGACGTCAGGTGCGTTGGGAAAACCACAGGTGGCGGACCTGTTCCTTCCTCATGTGTGCCAGACAAAGCTCTCTCTGAGGGTCTTTGGCGGGTGGGGTGGGGTGGGGGTTCCCAGAAAGCAGCAGGACAAAGCACACACACACACACACACACACACACACACACACACACACACACACACACACACACACACACACACACACACACACCCCATATCACTCTACACGCCGTCCATATGCTTTACAACAGCTGGCATGGGATATTCGTTCAGACAAAAGTCTTCCACTACAGTGTGTATAGGCAATATGACACACACACACATTCGACCGCTCATACATACATGCACATGGCAGCGTACATGAAGACATACTGTAACTGGCACACGCATACACACAAGCACAAACGCACGCAGACTTCCATGCTATAATACTTCAAAGCACATCAAAGACAAACAGGGTATTGAAATTCCCCTACACCCTCTCTGATTCAGCGTCCGATGACAGGCGTGGCGGTGGGGTGTTTTGGGTCCTCGGGGCGACGAGGCAAGCAGTTGTACCGCGCCGCTAAAAGTGTGTCGGTATGTGTTCAAACAGCCTCGCCACATTTACAGCATCACGCGTGCAAAATGCTTCGCGGCACCTTTTTAGCACCAAAGACGCGGTCGGGGTCGATAACTGAAATATGTACTTCAGCGAGGCGCTACTTGTATGGCCTACCCCTATACAGTAAAACAGTGAGAATATGTAATGCAATCCAAATGGTCCCTGTGTCCCTGAGAACATACAGATGGGGACTAAAACGGCCATATATGCAGCATTGCAGGTCCTTATTTGTTCCATTTGGTACGCTTCCAAAGTTAACTTAACACTCAGGGTTTTTTCTGGTGCGACAATAAACTGCTGTTTGTAATAATCGCCTCATCATCGGCATCCATCCTCACTCCAAGGCAGATTTAATTACCGCCGCTGTCGCTTGTTTTTGGCGAGGCTTATCGTAAGATTCCCGAAGCCTCCCGTCCCCCTACAGAAGTGGGGGGGGTATTCGCACACAGGGGGCTTTGGAACGAGCTCCAGGCTATAGATTGTGTTGTGACAACATAAGCTTCTTGGATACGCAGTTGGACTAGCAAGACATTAGTGTGTTTGTCGAAGCGCAGATGTCTTCGGTTTTCCTCCTGTCCAAACTATCCCGTATGTGCCATTCTGTGCCTCTTAACCAAAGCGTCACTGGGAGTTTATGTGGGAGCACAAAAGCTTTCGCTTAAAACAAAACGAAAACCACAGATAAACATGGCGAAAACGCAACCGCATCGCCTGGATCACGGAGAGATTTTCTTCTCGACACTTGCGTCAGCTTTTTCGGCGAAGACTATAATATAAGCGCTTCGGTAAAGTAAAAAGTTGATTCACGTTGATGTACGTAGAATGTACACTTTCGCAGGGGAGAGGAGAAACACAATACCATCCTTTGCCAAGATATGGGAGAGAAAAAGGTCACAATCTGGTTAGCTCATTCAGGACGCTGTCTGCTTCAGCGTGTCTGAGGACTGAGATAGGATTCATTCCTCTCTGCTCCTCTCCGCTGGGCTCAGAGGTGTGATTGCCTCGCCTTTCTTCTTGTGTTCTGTTTCATATTCTTGCTCTCCTCTGAACTCTTCCGAAGGCCACGGTGGCCCTTCTGGGAAAGCGTCCACACACTGTGTAGATGTCACAATGTCACGTTGCAATGTGACATCGCAATGTGATTGTGATGTCTCTCTCTGTCACACTCCATCTACGAGTCTGTCTGTCTCTCGCTTGATAGATGAAGATCTCATGATGTGAACTATTCTATCCTCTCGTCTCTGTTGGGTAGAAACCTCACATAATGTTACTGTTCAGGGTTCAAATTCGAAAATCTAAAATGTTGCCGTTCTGCTATTGCTGCTTTTGATGCTACCTCAAAGTTATGTTATCTGACCTGATAGTCTAATTGCGAATGCAGTGAGCCATATACTATGTAAGCTGGGCAGTAATGTCTGAGTGAGTGAGTGAGTGAGTGAGTGAGTGAGTGAGTGAGTGAGTGAGTGAGTGAGTGAGTGAGTGAGTGAGTGAGTGAGTGAGTCACACACTTGGACACTCCATATTTGAGTGTCCAAATCCAGGCAGAAATGTCTATCTGTGAATGACTGAGTGAATGCGTCATATGATTGAGTGTGTCATATTTGGGAATGACCAAATATAGAGTCATTGGAGTGTACTATTTATTTGTATATTTGCTTGTACATTATTAGGAGACTCATTATTCACCCTTAGCCTGAAATAATTTAGTGCTCCGCAAACTTTTCCGACCGTGACCCCGACATTTTCAACATTCTAATATGTCATTATTATACACTAGAGGTGCTGGGTGGACATGATAAAAAAGTTCTCAAGAAATGGAGGTCTAAAGAAAACCACTAACACATCTTGATGACATCATCAAGATGTATTTTCACCATGTTAATGGGTTTCTTTAGACGCTTCTTTTTTCTGAGAGCGTACAAATGGAATTTCTACGCTCTCAGAAAAAATGTTGAAAATGGGTGACGTTCCCCTTTAAATGGAAGCGGGGGAATCCCCCACTCTGACAAGCACTTGGAATTGTAGGCCCTGAGGCACTACATTTAGCCCAAACTTTGACTCCATTCCAAAGATATAAACATTGTGAAAGTAGCACACCTGCAAGCTTGTAGATCAGCCATTTCCAAATGTTTTTCCTCTTTCCAAGTCAAAGGCGATTACGATTAGTCACTCACCCGCATTCGTCCCATCTCTTGGAGCAGTGAGCAGAGATCTCTTGGTATGACCCAGCCGGGGCTCGAACTCTCGACCTCCTCATGTAGTCAGATAAATGTTTATGACAGAGGGCTGTAAACTTCACCTTAGTATACCAATGCCGACGCTGTCGCAACCCTTTTTTAAAACGGTTGATAAATGATTTTGTCCCCTCCTGAAATAACGGATATTTATATTATCACTTCACTGTCGGACCCCCATGGCTGGGAACCACTGTCTTATTGACCGGGGACCACCCCAGGGCCTCTACTTGATCCTTTTCCCTCCCCTTTACACCACATCTCATAGCTTAGACTATAACTGATGACATATAGAAGCTGGGCTTCCAAACGTTCAATAAATGTGATGACTGTAACGTTAGCACCAATAACTCGGTTAGCTTAGTGTATTCCTCACACAGGGGGACATACAGACCACAGACAATACGGCTCTGCTGAGTGCTCCTGAATGCCTCGCATTTTTATAAGGTTATTATGACAATCCATTTGTTTATCATTTTGACATCTGGAATCCATTCTGGCATCGTGGGGAGAGAAAGAGGGAGGGAGAGAGAGAGAGAGAGAGAGAGAGCGCTGTGGTGTTGCGCTGGGCAAAAGGCCTCAAGCCCTGCTCACTTTCCCTTTCAGTTCAACCTTTCTTTATTTCTTTCTCTGAAGAACGATAGATGGAGGGAGAGAGAGAGAGACAGAGGGAGGCTAGAGAGAGACAGAGAGAGAGAGAAAGAGAATGAGGGAATTGGATTAGGCAGCTTGAGTGTAGTGGGAGGAATGATAGATTTAGTGAGATATATAGAGGTGGGATGTTCCTTGATCCGAGACGCTGCGTGCGTGCATGTGTGTGTGTGTGCATGTTGGCGTGTGTGTGTGTGCTAGCGCAGCATGTGTGTGGCCGGGGCCCGTGCGGTGACAGCAGAATGTATTGCATACCAGCGTTCAGCAGAAGTCAGGCCTCAGCCCCTGCAGGAGCGTCTTCTGTTTGCAATTTAAAAGCCATCCTCCACATCCTCATTGTCTCCACCGAGTCAACACTGTCTCCCAACCCGCACACGGTGGCCACCGCGGCGGAGCCAGGAGAACCAACGGCACACATCCGGGAAATAACCCCACCCCCCACCCCACCCCCACACCGATTGTTTGACGCCCATCAGCGAGCCGCACGGCTAAGAATGCATTTTCTACCTACTCAGATTTGGCCCCAAGTTTGCAGAAAATACTGTGCCAGTATATCACCGAATAGTTTATGCAATCAAGGAATTAAAAAGTGCTGAATAAATGTTTAATGGACTCATAATAGTGATTACTTAGGTTTTGCTATCTGATCATGTCTTTTGCCATGATCAGATAGCTTTAACATGCAGTCATGACAGCAATGGTAGTAGGAAAAGATATATAATATTAATCAGATTTGGCTTTTCGGTGTCCTTTATTCGGTGTTTGGTTGCGGCTGAGAATTTCCCATTCGGTCAAACTAATCGACTTCCTTCCTGGACTACCATTCCCATAATGTTTTGGTGCACTACTCCTCCCTATGACTAGGGGGAGGACTGTCTCACTGAGACAACATATTATTAATGCCTATGACACCATAGACACTGGGTTAAACTGCTAACGATCTAAAACAGTTGTTTTCCACCTTTTTCATACCAGCATTATTTATTCAGCATTTGAGCTGCGAACCACCATTTGACATTTTTGCTCCACAGATCCCAAAACTAAAGATTTCTTTTTGTCCACAATTCCAGGCTGGATTTTCGCAAACAAAACAGTTCAAACATACAGATCAAAGATGACCATTAATCTTTTACATTCTCTAGTTGTGTAGACTTAGGCTAATTCAGATGATGAATATTTTAACTCTTGAGATTGTAAATATGGAACCAAATGGACCCTTGCGGGTCCATTTGGTTTCATGTTTACGCTCTAAAAGAGTTACATACAAAAAGGGCAAAGTTTCCCTTTATGTATTATAGCGATGAACAATTTCAGTGTGTCTCTTGTTCGAACATTGGAACAGCCTAAATAATGAATAGCCTAGCAAAGGGCGCACAAGGCAGTGATGCCAAATAGCTTACACAAATCACTAACTTTATACTTCACATGAACAGCAGCAATAGCCGATCCTGCAGCTATTTCCACTATTTTGGTTATTTATTATTATTATTTTTTTTTTAATGATATGAACATTTTCCAACATGGGAATGGATTGTAATGATCATGCCAAAACCTAACTGGACTGTTCTCAAATAAAATGTGATTAGTTGAGTATTGTGTAATAAATGGTGACAGCTCTAACGTGGAGGGGGGGGGGGTGCTCTGTGGTGGAAAGTAACTAAGAACATTTACTCAACAACTGTACGTAACTACAAATATACTTTACCAATTCCTGATACTTTTTCTTATCATATCATAGAGGCGAATATTGTGCTGCAAACTTTAGTTAGTAGTTCATTTTGTATGTTTTGATTTGGAAAGCTGTCTCGGATGCTAATGATGATAACGATGGAAAATCTCCTGTTACGTCATACCAATGACTGGCAGAGTGAAATGACGCCCCCAATAAGAGATAACATTATGAACTATTTTTAAACTAAAGAACAGTCTGTGTTAGAAGTGTTCAATTCTAGTTATAGAGGACAAGTATAATGTATTTATGAGGCTTATTAGCCTGGGGATCCTTGTAAAGCAGGGGTTTTCAACCAGTGGTCCGGGGACCACCAGTGGTCCTTGAGAGGGTTCCAGGTGGTCCCCGGCTAAGTTGTTTAACCAAATGTAACTCTTGAGAACGTACAAATGGAACCAAATGGACCCTTGCGGGTCATTTGGTTTCATTTTTACACTCTCAAGAGTTAAATATTCATCATGCGAATTAGTCCAAATCTACACAACTGGACGATTAATGGTCATGGACAGAAGGAAGAGAAGTCTTTAGTTTTGGGGTCTGTGGGTCTAAAAATATCCTCAATTGGTGGTCCGTGGCTCAAATGCTGAATAAATGGTGGTCCCTGGGATGAAAAAGGTTGAAAACCCCTGTTGTAAAGCATGTCTGGTGGTCGCCCCGGTGCCTGTCTGTCTGTCTGTCTGTCTGTCGGTCGGTGTGTCTGTCTGTCTCTCTCCTCCGTTCCTCCTCAGCCCATCCCTTTCCCATAACCCTAGACCTCAGCCTGACCCGCTCAGAGCTGCTTCTCTGTTAGATACTCCCTGGCTCTGTATGTGGCCCTGTGTGTGTGTGTGTGTGTGTGTGTGTGTGTGTGTGTGTGTGTGTGTGTGTGTGTGTGTGTGTGTGTGTGTGTGTGTGTGTGTGTGTGTGTGTGTGTGTGTGTGTGTGTGTGTGTGTGTGTGTGTGTGTGTGTGTGTGTGTGTGTGTGTGTGTGTGTGTGTGTGTGCGCGCACACATTCACCGCCATGAAACAGACTATGCACCCCCTGACACATCCCAAACGTCTGTACCAAGACATCAGAGAATAATATATGCTTTACTGTCCACTGTACCAAGACATCAGAGACATACTGTCCACTGTACCAAGACATCAGAGACATACTGTCCACTGTACCAAGACATCAGAGACATACACTGTCCACTGTACCAAGACATCAGAGACACATACTGTCCACTGTACCAAGACATCAGAGACACATACTGTCCACTGTACCAAGACATCAGAGACACATACCGTCCACTGTACCAATATCGCTGACAGAATAAACAATCTTTTTATTCTCACGACAGAATTACTCAGTGTTAACCTAATGTTTCATCTTGATTGTTTGTCCCACTTTTGCTTTGGCAGCGTAAACATATGTTTACCCATGCCAATAATAAAGCTCCTTTTTCAAATGGATTGAAACGAGAGACAGAGAAAGAAGGTGATGAATGGGGAACAGCAGTGATCATGTTGCAACAACACTGCATGGATCAGTGTCCACTTTCCGCATAGATGCTGAGGCAGCTATAGATTGGAGTACCGCGTCGTATCGTACATAACGTACATCAGGGCTTTTCAACAGGTGGTCCGGGGACCACCAGTGGTCCTTGTTTAACCAGATGTAACTCTTGAGAACGTAAAAATGAAACCAAATGGACCCTTGCGGGTCCATTTGGGTAGTAGTAAAGAGCTGCTAGGGCTACTCTTGAATTTCCGTACATTTTTTTGTGTCAGCATGGGAGGGAGTGCTTTATGTCTCACTTTAGAGCGTTTACATGTGTCATATAGAGCCAACACCAACTTTCCTTTGCGGTAAACCCGCCCCCCAAAACGCATTGTGTTTATGTGGACTTTTCCCCTTTCCACTCCAGCCAGTTTTCAGACTTGTGGCGCAGCTCTCCTGTCAGCACATTAATGGAATGGATATCGTGAGACAGATTTTATTGCCCTCACCCCCCCCTCCCCCCTTGTTGCCGTAATGCGGGCCAAGCTGGCCAAGCGGCGGGGTTGAGGGCTAATGTAATTAAAACATTTCAGCTCGATGGGGGGATGCTTAACCGGAGCAGAGGCTTTGCACGGCCCTGTCCGTGTCTGTCTGTGTACCCACTGACATGGCATCTTCATCTTCATCATGCTCCTAGCAGAATGAAGAGAATGAATCCATGAGAAAGTGGCAAGAGAGCTGAGGGATGGATGGATGGATGGATGGATGGATGGATGGATGGATAGAAGAATGGAAAATTATTCTTTTTTATTTCTTGTGTGCATATTAATTGCGAATGCAGTGCACAATATCACTATGTAAACCAGGCAGAAATGTCTGCATGAATGCGTCACACAGCGCTTATGTTTGGGTATGCCTGATCCAAATATGGAGAATGGAGAACTCCATATACGTACAGGAAAGGTGGTTGGGTGGATCTGAATGGATTGATAGATATAGTAGATATACAGTAGAAGGATGTGGAAGCAAAACAGGAGTGATAGAGTGGCTTTAGCAGCAGTTCTGTGGATTAAACCACAGGAGCCCCACCAGGGTCCCTAATCTGTCTGTGTATCATCACATGTTCTGACTGCACTCAAAAAAATAATCTGTCAGTTGAACACATTTTAAATAAGGTAAATATTTCCACCCATTTTATATGAGTATGATTTATATATGGGATATAGGTAGCCCCAACTCAAACCAATAAACTCAATACAATGCAGGTTGTTCAATTATCAGTCCAACTCATTTTCATTAAATTAAGCCTAAGCTGAATTGATTTAGGTTTGTCCAACTCAAATTAATGTAACTTAATTCTCTTGGTCAAACCGAATTGTTTTGTTTTTGTCCAACTCAAACTAAAGTAACGGAATGTGTTGTTCCAACTCATTTTAATGTAATTGAGCTAATATACTTTACATACAATAATTTACTTACTTTGTCCACCTTAAAAGGGTATTCCACTTTCAAAAAAACCTTTGGTCATTTTATGGTCTACTCAGTCTCATAGACAGTTTATAAGTTACTACATTCACTATTTAGATATTTGATGTTCATTTTAGCGTATCCGTCTCCTTCCTATACAAACCATTATAACTTAAAACTCCATTTTAACCATGACAGATTATTCAAAAACAACCAGTTTTTTTTCTGGTGACTGATATTGTCCTCCTAATATGTGAGAGGGCCGTGGAATTTCATTTACACTCATATAAAACAATATTTTAAAAATATATGAAAACTGTAAATGAAATTCCATGGCCCACTCATGTATTAGGAGGACAATATCAGTTACCAGAAAAAAAGATGGGTTGTTTTCGAATAATTTGTCATGGTTAAAATGGAGTTTTAAGTTATAATGGGTTTGTATACGAAGGAGGTGGATACGCTAAAATGAACATCAAATATCTAAATACTGAATGGAGTAACTAATAAACTGTCTGGTGAGTTCACATGAGACTGAGTAGACCATAAAATGACCAAAGGTTTTTTTGAAAGTGGAATACCCATTTAAATACTGTACTCTGTACTAAGCCAAGTAGACACTTAGACAAAATAAATTGATTTCTTCTTTATTTAAACTTTTTAAACATATTTTTTACATTCTTAATTCGTCAACCATAAAATAATCTTTAAACAATGATGTAAAACGCTACAGGGATGAGTCCAAACAGCAGAATAAAGCCATGTATGAGACTGCCACAACTTCAATAACTTTACTAACGTCCATCCAAGGTCCATCTCTGCAGCCTGAGCAGCGCCTGAGTTGTATGAAACACAAACAAACACTAATCAAAACGCTGAACACAGTAGCGGGGAAAGTATGACCTCCTGCTGACTGTTCATTTCTAAACCTCACAGAAACCATGGATGAGGACATCTCAACGCCTGATTTATGGGCAGTCCCAGAGTGAGACTCTCCATCAAAATAAATAAACATTCTTAGATCAAATACTACCATTTTACAGAGTTGGACAAGTTTGTTAGTTCATACATCCAACATACATTATTCAGATATTATTACCTAATGTTAATAACCCAACGTACCAGATAACTGCTACGTGGGCAGCAATAAATCAACTTACCAGAAAACTCCTACATGGGCAGCAATAAACCAACTTACCAGAAAACTACTATATCTAGGGAGGCAATAAACCAACTTACCATATAAATCCTACATAAACAGCAATAAACCAACTTACCAGATGACTACTACGTAAGCAGCAATAAACCAACTTACCAGATAACTCCTACGTAAGCAGCAATAAACCAACCTACCAGATAACTCCTACGTAAGCAGCAATAAACCAACTTACCAGATACGTAAGCAGCAATAAACCAACTTACCAGATAACTACTACGTAAGCAGCAATAAACCAACTTACCAGATAACTCCTACGTGGGCAGCAATAAAACAACATACCAGATAACTCCTACCTCTACAAGGGCAGTAATAAGCCAACTTACTAGATAACTCTTACAGGAGATGCAGCAGGTGGTACAGATGGGAGTTGAGATCCAATTTTCTGGGATGTAGTCTGCATCAGCTATTAGTCTAGAGGAGAAACAAAAAAGGACAAGAAATGCATTCCATTCCAACAAGTCAAGGTGCGGTATAGTATAGCTTAAATGTAAAAAAAAAAAAAAAAAAAAAAAAAAAAAAAAACACATAGAATGTGGTGTGACTATTTGGGTTTAACAGACACTAACCCGGACCTGCTGCTGGTCAGTGGTTGCAGGAGATGGCACAACAATGGCAGTTGACATCTGACTGTCTACCGAGTCCAGTGGGAGGTAGTTGTCTAGAGAAGACACAAAAAGGACAAGAAATAAATTTCATTTTTTTTAAACAATATGTGGTGAACATAACAGGTATACAACAAGATTTCAAGGTTTGTTAAGTCTAGTATAGAGCATAAAAGTGACCATTTGTTTAACCTGCAATGAACAAAATCACGATGGTAATACAGCTCAGCTTGTACCAGCAAAATAATTATAAAGATAAAGATATAAAGATAAAGATATTTCCTTATGAAAATGGGCTGATACTTGTTGTGGTTTGGAATTCTGAGCCAACAAAAACGGTTAAAAGATGAGATAAATGGTGGTTAGTGGTATATAACACCCAGAAGTTTATCTTGTTCATGCTTAATATAAATCACTGTGGATTAAGAGTGTCTTTTAAATTCCTAAGTTGTAAATTGCAACACTAACATTTGTTTGTGTAAACAACCCAAAAGTTATTTTCACCGGACACCGTGCAAACCCAACCCATATCTGTCTTTCATTTTAGAATACCCATTTGTTGGAAGAAACACAACAGGAGACGCTATGAACATGTTTCTGAGGCAAACAAATCTACCAGTAACTCTAATTTGACTAAAAACATATTACTTACCACTGCTGTTGTACACATTATGGTCAATATTACAGAATACGCCTAAATATTCATCACAAATTACCAAAAACAACAAAAACTTAACTTACCATAAAAAAACGTCCCCAGCTCAAACAAGCATTAACCTCTCTTTGCAGCAAAGTTTGTGTGGTGAAATGACAAAGTCTAGGAGAAAAGGCGGGAAACCTGGAGGCGTGGTCTTATGGGAGCGTGAGAATCTGAACTCCAACTCATTTTTCAAATTACATTATTAATATGATTTGAGTTACATCAGTTAAATTTGAATGCATTCATGTTAAACTAATAGATATTGCATAAGCACAATTTACTATATTTGAGTTGCATCAACTCGTGGTATAATGGGAGCGTGAGAACGTAAACTCAAACTCATTTTCAGTGTGTTTTCAAATTACATTATTAATATGATTTGAGTTACATTAGTTAAATTTCAATGCATGAATGTTAAGTGAATAGATATTGTATAAGCACAGTTAATTATATTTGAGTTGCATCAACTCAGTATAAATGCATACATTGTAAAAGCATATATTTTGAGTAAGCACAATTAACAACATTTCAGTGGTATAAATTCATTACATTTGCATATCTTATGATTAAATACATTTAACTAAAGCCAACACAATGTAGATGTATCACATCTCACACTATTAATAATGTTTGAGTTATATCAATTAAATAAATATGCATATTCCTTTAAGTAAAGTAATTAAATGAAGCAAACACAATTTAAATGTGCCAAACGGATAGCAGCCTTCAATCAGTTTTTTGAGTCTGTGCATAACCGATGATTCAGTTAATCTTTGCTTGATTGGCTCGGGAACACATTTGAATCTGAGCCATGAGAGTATGAGACAGATTTACGGCAACTCTGTTCACTTGATGGGGCCAGTCTGATGGCGTCTCTTCTACATAGATTTCTACTGGCAAAGTGCTGGGCGAAGAGTGACAAGGTCCAGGAGTCGAAGTTGGCAGAATGCATTGGACTCAGACAAGAGCCCAGCTTTAATGATCTTAAATCGCTTTTTTAGATCATTTGTTTAGTAATATTTCAACACAAACATTACAGAGACTTACAATACTACAGTTGTCATGTTGCACACATGCCTAAAATTGAGGGTCGGACTGGCCTTGGGGAGTAGCATGAGCATTCTCAGTGGGCCGTGACCGGTTATTATTATTATTATTATTGACAGGCCTGTATCCGGTAGCCTGTATTGTACCTGTATCCATGAGTAACAGATGAACCCTCTTCTATCTTGGATCCTTATGCCAACATAATTTGTGTGAGAGCAGCAGAGATGTCTGTTGATTTGTATCATTTATGTTGTTGTGTAAAAGTGGTGGTATTGTGGCTTGTTTGTTTGTTTGTTCGTGTCTGTGGAAAAGGTAGCGGGCTGTAGAGTTTCTGTTATGCGTACACATGGTGGCCCGTTCTGGGCCAAATCCGTGCAAAAATGACTGGGCCGATTTTTTTTTGCCCCATTCCAGCCCTGCTAAAAATGTTGATATTTCAGGGCTCTGCAGGCAAACATTCTGTGGACATACCTGAATGTTTGTCGGAAGCAGGAGTGTGAGAAGCTCACATTGCATCAGTATTTTCTGATTTTTCTGCTTTCAATGATGAAATGCTGTTGGTTTAGTGGTTGGTGACACAGCTGTAGTTAGTAGCAGTGCAGTATAGTGTTTCAAGTAATTTTAAATATAAGCACTTTAATGTGAAATATCTTGGGTTGTTTTGCATGCCATCGTGTTTGCTGGGGCAGACAAGGCATTTAGGGGAGCATTGCCCCCACATGCTCATGCCTAGATCTGCCCCGGCGATAAATTGTAGATAACTATTTCCTATTATATATATATAGTGTGTGTGTGTGTGTGTGTGTGTGTGTGTGTGTGTGTGTGTGTGTGTGTGTGTGTGTGTGTGTGTGTGTGTGTGTGTGTGTGTGTGTGTGTGTGTGTGTGTGTGTGTGTGTGTGTGTGTGTGTGTGTGTGTGTGTGTCAACTTTTTGTGGTGACAGTAATAATAGTCAAATGCATCTTTCTTGGCATCTGTGTGTCTCTGATGCACATCCCCGCTGCGTGCTAGGCGCCTTTCTGGCCAATATCGAGATGCCTTTCCATATACTGAGATAAACAACAAAAAGGCAGAAAACTCGCGACAACATGGCGTGCATTCTGAAGACACCACGGGTGGCGTCAACAACAGGCTGTGCTAAAAGGGACGAGGACTTTCACATGCAACTTTTTATCTCCCATCGTCATCATAACACAAACATAACTCTTGGAGGACTGACTCCCCAGCTCTGGAAAAGGAGGAGCGCCTTATCCTCTGGTGGTGGCACCCGCCAGGGGCGGATTGGCACACATTTTCCCACCGGGACAATTTTGCCTTTGCCAGGCCACCCTGGGGGGGGGGGGGGGGGGGGGGGGGGCAGCTGGTTAACCAGATGTAACTCTTTGAGGGTGTAAAAATTTCATTTTCATTTCATTTCATTTCATTTTTACACCCTCAAGAGTTAAAATATTCATCATGTGAATTAGCCCAACTTAGTCTACTCGACTAGGAATGTAGAAGATTAATGGTCATTTTGATCTGTATGTTCCAGGCGAGCATCTAGCACATTCTAGTGCATTTTGGAGCTTGTCCAGGCCACTAGGTGGCGCAGGCCACCGGGAAAACTCCCTGTACTCCAGATGGCCAATCCGCCCCTGGTGGCACCCGCCAGGGGCACAGATAGCGGGTGTGTCAGGCACACCCGCTGTTTTGACACACCTGGATTCGAATGCCCTTCGATCCGTACCCCCCACTTTTATTTAAGAAAAAAAAATCAAACAAATAAAAACAGGTGTAATTCCTCTTTAATGGGAGGTGTTGCCTGTTGCCATGTGTCTCATCATGTTGCCCGTTGATGTTGACATTGTTAGTTGATATTGATCAAAATATTGCTAGTGTATCAGGGCCTTTAATGGAGTGTGGATGGATAGCCCTGGATAGACATCCCCCTTCATTTCTGCTGTTAACCTCTCCTACCGAAAAGGAATCAAAAGTGTTGCCATAATCTGCTCAGTATCTGTCCCCCGACTGTCACAGGGGCTGTCTCCGCTTGATTTTATCTGTGTAATGGAGAGTGTCTGGGGTTACGCTCACACGGGCCAAACCTCATCACTCTCTCTCTCTCTGCATGCTGAAAATATGCCTGGCTGCATTCTGCAGCCCCTTGAAGTGCTAAGTTGAGCCTTGGGGGTTTCTTTCCCCTACCAAATAAACATCACAGGTAATAGTGTCTAACGTATGAGAGGGCACTTGTAGCGTTGCCGCTCGCCACATCAGTCACTGACGCACACGCGCACGCACACGCACACGCACACACACAGGGCGGATCTAGGCATGGGCATGGGGGGGGGCAATGCCCCCCTAAATGCTCAAACATGATGCCATGCAATATATATACAACCCAAGATATTTCAAATTAAAGTGCTTATATTTAAAATGATTTGAAACACTACTACTGCCACTAACTAACTACAGCTGTGTCACCACTAAACCAACAGCATTTCGTCATTGAAAACAGAAAACTCTCTGAGTCAGACCTTTAGCTTTATGCATGCTGCGTGTCTGTTGCAACTTCAGCAATAACTGATGTTATTATTGATGCTTTACTTGCCTAATAAAAGTCCTGTAACTGAAAATGGTATGGGTGCGACTTCACCCGCCTGTGGCTTCGCTCCACGGGCGATGAAGCCGCACCCATACCATTTTCTCTTGCCCCTCCAACATGTTCTCTTGCCCCCCCCCCCCCCCCAATTGGACATGTTACATCCGCCCCTGCACACACACACACACACACACACACACACACACACACACCACACACACACACACACACACACACACACACACACACACACACACACAAAACACACACACACACACACCCAACCCCACCATCCAAAATCTGTTAATGCGTGAAACTGCTTGGCACTTTTCAGTACACTAACAACATCATACGTACAATTCCAGAGCGTCTTGGAGAACTTGCCACAGCTCTTCTCTTAGATTGTGTCTCAAACACTTCTGTCTTCTAACACCATAATCCTAGTTGATGATGATGTAGTGATTGTTGTCTAGTTTTTTATGGCTCTTGTTTTGGGTCCCAGAATGAAATTTGGAGAGATTACACTCCTCCCTGATGGTATTCCATGACAGATGGAATCGTTAAGATTGAAGACTCTTAAAACTGTGTGAAGTTTGCATGTTCTCCCCATGTCCCCTAGGGTACACACAAAAACAACAAGAACATGCAGTAGTCTTGGTCTTTAGACCTGGACAGCCGCGGTGCCTAGTGGGCAGGAACTGGTTGGAATAACATGTTCCTTCCACTGAAACTCCCCCCTGTCAGGTGAAAAGAAGGCAGCCCGACTCCTCATGCATTGAAGGAAGCATGAGGCCAGTCCACTGCGTGAGCGCACGCATGCACGCACACATACACACAAAAAATGAGGGGGGTAAGTCTTGAACAAATCAACTTTTTTCCTAGTAAAGTTTTAAAGACGATCCGTGTGGAGGCATGTGCCAAACTCACACCTGAGCAGTGTGGGTGATTAGTTACTTCATACAAGAAGCATCTTGAAGCTGTCATTACAAACATAGGCTTCTCCACTAAGTATTACGCTTATTTCAGTTTGTTTCACTTTCAGTTTAAACCACATAAGTTATTTATGGACTTTATTTTTGTAATGTACTGTATTTACATGTGTGGATTCCCTGAGTTAATGTCTGATAAAGGAATCAAGTGAATTCCATCATTGGAAATATATTTACTTACTGGGGGAAAAAAAAGTTGATGTGTTCAAGACTTGCGGCCCGAGGCATTACCTTTTTCAGTAAAGATAGAGCATAAATGAATGTGCGGATTCATTCATTCCTTTATTTGGTATAGTATGCTGCCTTCCTCATCCATGCTTCATGTTGTTTAACCCTGTGTGTAGTGAACGCGTTTTGGTGTTTTATCTGTTGAAAAATAGCAGATCAACAAGCTCATGTCGCGCCACCGAGTGGCGCGACATGAGCTTGTTGATCTGCTATTTTTGAAAAATTGCTGCAAATCTCTGAATATGTTATTTTGGAAGCAAACATTTTTAACTCAAATTTTTGCATCTGGGGGATCCCTAGAACAACATGTTTTCAGATGGGGGTCTGCAGCCAAATATGGATAATTCTGGTGGTCCTTGGCTTGGCCTTGGACACAGGAACACAGATTTTTCAGAAAAACTAGAATCTAGTGTCAGAGACTATAGAATCTAGTGTCAAAAACTCGATTCTAGCGTCAGAAACTAAATTCTAGTGTCAAAAGTAGATCCTATCATCAGAAACTATAATTTAGTGTCAATAACTAGAATCTAGTGTCGGAAACTACTGTACAATCTAGCATCAAAAGCTAGAATCTTGCTGCAGCTATAATCTGGTGTCAGGAACTACTGTATAATCTGGTGTCAGAAACTCCAATCGAGGGTCAGGACGCAATGGGTTAAGATCTCACTAATGCAGAAGGACCACCTGGTTTATTGTTGCTATACATCACTCTTGCCATGGTGTTAAGATGATTTTATTAATCAATCTGTCTTCAGCAAGCCTCACCTTATTTTTATTATGGCCCGATTTTTGTCTCCCAGCTATTCTCCTACACTCACATGTGTTTCTGTTTCAGTTAATGATTTTTGGTTCAAATTACACATTTTGTTGTTGATCATTAGCACCTGTTTGGCGTAACCGTTTAATCATGTTCTGGGCTACGCGCCTATAAAATCCTTAGGTTTCTTTTTTATCTGGAGAGTGGCATGTTGCTGTTTGCCTTTAACAGCATATGAAAATATCACTGGAATGTTTCAAAAGAAAAGTAAAAAAAAAATCTAAAATATGAGGTTTCATATACGGTATTCCTTAATTTCCTACTGTTATTTCTCCCCCCCCAAAAAAAATCACACAAGACTTGTCCGAGACAAATGTTTTTTTTTATGAAACATCTCATCGATATAATATCCCAAAATGTTTTGCACAGTGGTGTACATATTACACCCACTCCCGTCCCGTTCTAACGCAGTTCAAAGGCAGAGCGAAATCCTCCCACCAAAACCTCTGCTTTGATCCAAACACGCAGCGTGGAGCAGTGTGGACACAGGATTATATTCATGTAGGCAGCCGCACTATTTCTGATGGTGGTGGTGGGAGGCGTGTGCACACACACACACACACACACACACACACACACGCACACACGCACGCACGCACGCACACACTGCACACACACACACACACGCACGCACACACACACACACACACACACACGCACACGCACGCGCGCACACACACACACACACACACACACACACAGATATTGTCTCTGTTGGGTGGAAACTTCATACCGTATGTCCAGAACTGTTGGGATTCAGATTTAAAAACCGCATGAGTATCAGATCGACAAGTTGGAGCTCCTGGAGCTGCTACTTGTTATGCTTTTGTGTGGTAAATGGTGCATTTATATTAGCCCTCCTTATCCAAGGCTGCTCTTTATACACACACACACACCACACACACACACACACACACACACACACACACACACACACACACACACACACACACACACACACACACACACACACACACACACACACACACACAATCAGGAGCAATTTGGGGTCCCTTTCCAAGGACGCTCCCGTATACAAGGACGACATGTAGACGGGATGAGCTGGGATTTGAACCCACGGATCATTAGACGGTATCGCATGCCCCACTGACTGTGTGATATTCTAGTACGATCAAGGAGGCTATACAGACTGACTTATACAGTATATATAAAAGGAAAAGAAAAAAGGAAAATACACACATATCTACACATATTTCCTTACAGGTATATCTCCTAACATGCCCAACAACAACAATATTATACATCAGGGGTTTTAAAAAGGTGGTCTGGGGACCACCAGTGGTCCCTGAAATGATTCCACATGGTCCAGTTGGTTAACCAGATGTAACTCTTAGAGACCGTAAAAATGAAACCAAATGGACCCTTGCGGGTCCATTTGATTTCATGTTTACACTCTCAAGAGTTAAAATATTAAACATTTGAATTAGCCCAAGTCTACACAACTACAGAATGTTTTGATCTGTATGATTGACTGTTTTGTTTTCTCCGAAATCCAACCTGGATTTGTTGCCAAAAGCAAAAGTAATCTTTAGTTTTGGGTTCTGTGGGGCTAAAAATGTCATCAATCGGTAGGGTCCGTGGCTCAAATTCTGAATAAATAGTGGGCCCTG
>CM076976.1:23505575-23625575 GCA_039105355.1 Benthosema pterotum
CTCATACTGTTGTTGTAACTTCATGAAATTTATGAGTGTTCTTTTCTTTCTTTCTTTCTTTCTTTCTTTCTTTCTTTCTTTCTTTCTTTCTTTCTTTCTTTCTTTCTTTCTTTCTTTCTTTCTTTCTTTCTTTCTTTCTTTCTTTCTTTCTTTCTTTCTTTCTTTCTTTCTTTCTTTCTTTCTTTTCTGATAGACACACACTAGCACCGGCACAAACACGGTACTACTGTGAATATGCTGCAACTCAGTTGTTTGGTGCAGCTAAGGTCAGCCGATGCTGCCACCTGCTGGTGCAGTGCAATGCTTCTATAACCATTTCAACATGCCCTCTATATCCTATAACCTTTTTGGCACCAGGGCCCACTATTTATTTAGAATTTCAGCCACGGACCACTATTTGAGGACATTTAGCCCCACAGGCCCCAAATCTAAAGATTTCTTTTGCTTTTTTATCCAGATTTGGATTTGGGAAACAAAACAGGCAAACCTACAGATCAAATTGACCATTAATCTTCTACATTCTCTAGTTGACTAGACTTATGGCCTAATTCAGATAGTGATTATTTTAACTCTTGAGAGTGTAAACATGAAACAAAGAGTTACATCTGGTTAACCAACTTTCCATCATTTAGCCCGGGGACCACCTGGAATCCTCTCGGGGACCACTTGTTGTCCTCGAACCACCTGTTGAAAACCGCTGCTCGATATTAAATGACTCAAAATCCACACTATGTCTGTGACAGTTGCTTGTAGATTTGCTTTTAGTGCTTAGTTCATGTTTGCCCCAGGGCTCAAGGGTACAGATACTCATATATCTAGAGTGACTTTGTATGACTTGGCACAAAGATAGAATATTATGCGGCCATCAGACACATTTCTGTGCAAACTGAGGGTAAAATAACGTTATCATATATCACTACATAGCATGAGCTCTAAGCAGGCTCACACACACACCGTCATTCTCAGGCTTAAGGACACTATACAACCCTAATGTGGTGTGCTGTTTTGACAGTGATTTAAGCAGACCTACTGTATTTCAGCTTGGTTCACGAATCACGGCTTTCAAGTGGTTTAAACTATTTTTAGCTAATATGTCTGCTGCTTTTTATCCTTTTGTGTTACACTGTGGTGTGATCAAGCGTGGCAGGTTCATTTATGAAAACATACCAAGAAATGTATGGAGATAAGATGATTTTCTCCCCACAGCAGCGATATGACATACAATCTGTCCATCTTGTATGGTCTTAATAAGCTGTTCAGGGACCAACTCATCACATGCACACAAGCAAAACATTTCTTTGTCTCTGTATTCTAAGGAAGACGTGTCTTTAGTGCAACATCTTTTGCGATCTTTGCATTGTGTTGTGTGAACTTGGAAGTACCACAGGCACAGACCAGGATTTCAGCAGTGGGTAGATGTATTCTGGTGAAACAGATAACGGGACAAACACTGCTCTGTTCTCCCAGGGTGTATCAATGTGACTGATGTCGCTTTCATGCTCAGATGAAATAGCAAGTCAGTAGATGATGTATTTCCCTTAGCCCATTTTGACACTATAGATTCTACATAATGTTCGTTCTGAAAGAACAAAGAACATTTTCACGATTTCTAAGCATGATTTCCGAGCATTTTCACGATTTCCAGGCAAATAGCAACAAGCAACACCTGCTATTTTTCAATAAAACTTAAAACACCACATACAGAATGGGTTAAAGGCAGCCGCTAAAACGTTAGTTAGAATCAGTGTTGGGTAATATTAATTATAAGTCATGTTATGGTCAAGTTATGACCCTTTAGAAAAAGTAATATTATATTAGTGATTATTTGAATAACGTGTAATATGTTTACTATCACAAGTTCCCTCCTACCATAGACATGTACTGTTTAGTGACAAATTGTTGTTGTCATTGTAGTTGTCAGAATGCTGCGGTGGATTAGGATCTGCAAGCTACTGTTCTACTTGCAGGCAACAACAAGCTTGTTTACCTTTTGCTGGAAAAGGTAATAATACTGCAGTAGCCATATGTAATTTGTTACTGCCCAACAGTGGTTAGAATTAGGGATGTCCCAATACTTTATCGCTATCGTAAAAAGTATGGCATAGGCCCTTTTTTGGTCATACCGGTATCTGCAAATACTGTATGGGTATCGGAAAAGTATCAGTATCAATGCTTATTTGTCATTATCAGGTCATATTGGTATTGGCAAATATGCCAGTCCAACTGCAGGTCTGACACAGTGCTAAGGGGTTGACACTATGGTAGTTAAATAAAATGTTGGGCCATGTGGAGTTTGCTTTAGAGTTGCCCAAGTGCACATTTCAGTAAGGAGTTGTTATTCTGTATATTGTTTGTATTCTACCCACTGAGCAATGAGACGTCCCAATGACGTCATTTATGGGTCATTTTTCGACGTCCAATTTTGGTCGGTGGGGGGTCCAGAGTGAAAGTTTTTATGACGTCTTTTTAGGACGTCTTCTGAACGTCAGTTTTGAACGTCGACTGGACCGCTAAATGAGGACCAATTGTATCCAAATGTGGTCAATTGTGGACGTCTTTTCAACGTCTTTTTCTGACGTTCCCTGGAAGTCCAGTTTTGAACGTCCAATTTTGGTCAGTGGGGGGTCCAGAGTGAAAGTTTTTATGACGTCTTTTTATGACGTCTCCTGAACGTCAGTTTTGAACGTCGACAGGACGGCTAAATGAGGCCCAAATCTAATCCAAATGTGGTCATTTGTTGACGTCTTTTCAACGTCTTTTTCTGACGTTCCCTGGAAGTCCAGTTTTGAACGTCCAATTTTGGTCAGTGGGGGGTCCAGAGTGAAAGTTTTTATGACGTCTTTTTATGACGTCTTCTGAACGTCAGTTTTGAACGTCGACTGGACCGCTAAATGAGGACCGATTGTATCCAAATGTGGTCAATTGTGGACGTCTTTTCAACGTCTTTTTCTGACGTCTTCTGAACATCCAATTTTGAACGTCAACTGGACTGCCGATTCTGGTCCAAATGTGGTCGTTGTGGTCTTTTCAGCGTCCAATTCTAATCCATTTCCCCCTCTTCTATACAGCCGGCTGTGCGCATAATTGTAGTCCCATCTTCAGATGACCATAGCTATCCTGATCATTTCCCCCCTTACTTTGGCTAAACAGCAAAGTTAATACTGGTATGCTGTTCCAAAAGAAACTAAGGGAAAATGAACAGGATAAAAATGGTGCCACCTTTTGAAAACGAGGATTAGTTATGCACAGAGCCGGCTGCAGAGGAGAAGGGGGAATAGACTAGAATTGAACGTTAAAAATGTCCACAATGACCACATTTGGACCAGAATCGTCTCTAGCGGTCCAGTCCATGCTCCCTTAAAATAGACATACATATAAAACACATACATTTCACTATTTATTAACAAGCACTTTTAGTGATGCACATAAAACTTTGCATAATAACTTTGCAACAATAACTTATATTGCAACAATATAAACTTTGCATGTAGAGTATGCTCGGTGGGCTGTATACTGGGTTGTTTCGGGCCTAAAATGCCCTTTGGGGCCCCTATAATGTGCCAAAATACTTTTGGGGGCCATCCTTTTCTTTTTGTTATCCCATTGATGACCGAGACTTAGGCATCAATGGGATAACAAAAAGAATAGGATGAATGTTGTTAGGTCAAATACATAGTTAAAATAAACACAATAAATTAACAAATATAATTTAAAAACTCAAAATGAAACCGTGAGATTGGGTAGAACAGAAAATATAAATATAAATAATTTCAAAAGGAGGTCAAAAAAGATTGTCAATTACAAATGTTTACAGACAAGTCTCCCAACGGTACCTCATTTCAAAGACCATTTATCAACATGTGGAAGTTCCTTTCTGCAAACATGAGATGAAAATTATTCATAGAACTTTCCAAACCGCTAAAGATGTTGTGGTGAAACTTGACAAGATTACAACCATCAGTAACATTATCTTCTGCATGACTCTTCTGAAACAAACACTGAACTGTGGTCCCAGAAGGGAACCTCAGGTGCAAAATAAAACATTAACTTCGGTAACTCGTATGATGTGAAAGATTTGAGAACCAATGTTACGAAAGATGTTTTTTTTTTTTTTTTTTTTTTTTTTTTTTACATCAGAACACAGGGATGAAACGGGAACAAACTTGACATCACAGGCAGGGGGAGAAGAGGTTAAAAGAGAGAAAGTCGCTTGATTGAGTCCAACTGATGATGCACTCCAGAATGTGTTTCCCACTCAGGTCTCTGAACTTTCCAGACCCTTGCAGTTCTAGGTGCACAAAATCTTAGAAGTTTCAAAGTTTGTGACTTGGCCCAAAAGTCCAGGCAGGCACCCAAAGACAGGCCAAATGTAAAACAAGTGTAAGAGCCACTTCAGCCAATACACCTAACCACCATCAATTTAAACAATTACCCCTCCTGTGCCAGAAAACAACACGAACGTATAAAAATAAAATAAATCATGCATGCCCCTGGCAGTGGCATGCGGTGTTCCGCTGCATGTTGTTTGATGACTTCCTCTGTGGCGTCCGGGTGTATCTTCAAAACGGCATCTGCAGAGTAGAATAGCAAAAATTACATTTATGCAAAGGCAACATGGTGTCAAAGTCTCTATACTTGTGGTGAAACGCATCTTGGTAATTCATTTCCAATAAGAGGCATGTGTTTATTTTGGACATGCAAAGGAGAACAAAGCAGGGGGAGAGCTGAAGAATGTTGATTTTTTTTTTTTTTTTTTTACGCTAGGCAGAAAAGCCCTGACGCACGGTTTGTCAACTGGATCCGTGATGACTTTAAAACATCACCACAGGTCCATGGCGACAATGCCAGTTTCACACAGTCCGTGTGAAAAGCCCATTATGCAAAGACATGTTGCCTGAACATCCACTACTACAGCATAATACAAAGCGGGCTCCTTTCCTTCCCTCTGGAATGGTTTCTACCAGAAACAGTTTGCTGGTGAGCTGTAGAAATGTTTTGCCAAAATATAGGGTGCATATTTTCTTTCCTTGGTTACAGGGCTGGAAATTAACTTTTGACCTACTTGCCAAGTGGCAAGTAGATGAAAAAAGTTACTTGCCAGCCAGATTAGTTTTACTCACCAAATGCCAAAATTAACACTTTACTGACATCACTATAATGACATAGTAGGCATCATAGTGTCATCCTGTCACAGTTTTTATGCTGCAGATTAAAGACAAATCGTTATCCGACTGTGTATGATACAGTTACAGAACTATGACATAGAACGTGCACTCGCTGTATTCAGACAGCCGTGTTGTATACACTAGTCGCTAAAAATCCTTCTCGACAAACAGGAAAACTGCTCACTAGTGGCGAGTGCTAATTTCCAACTCTGCTTGGTTAACATGAATTATGGGCTTACCTTTAACTACTTTGTACAGGGTGGTTGTCCCAAAGGCCGTTTTCTCCTTCGTTTTCTTCTTCTTCTTTTGCCTGGACTGCATTACTGAAGAGTCTGGGAAAAAATAACAATGACATTTAAATGAAAAGTTTTATATCATGTTCCCAAATACTCCTAACCCTTAACATCCCCCTTAGTCCATTTGCGACGGCGGCGGCAGTCGCAAGGCCCATTGCAACGGGAGGCTTCCCGCCGTGACGGGAGAGGGCCTGTGGTGACGGATGTGCCCTTCGCGGCGGGAGGGCTCCCGTTGCAACGGGTGTTGCGACTGCCGTTGCAGTCGCAATTGGATCTCGCTGGCTATCTCCCGATTAGTCGTCCCCCATTATCACCTGTCACTCAACACCAAACAAAGTTCGTAAAGAACAGCAGGTACACAACCACACACCAAATAACTGATCAGATATAGAAAAAAAAAAATCACAGCTTACACAAACACCACACAAGGGTTCAAGTATGTCTCATGTTGAACACACCTGTCAATGACCTTATGTACAGTCCCTCAGGCTTCTTCCACGAATGCGGGACAGCTGGAGCACCTGTTGGAATAAGTACATGACAACTGTAACATACACAATTGTCAAATCTGATCTGGCTGGGGAGGGCCACAAACACACAGACACACATACTGTATGGCCGGATTTACACTGGCAGCCAAATATAGCCCGAGTCAGATCTCTCACTTCAAGATTGGAATCTGATTCGTGAAAAGAAGTCTGAACACAGACAGGTCACATGGAATCTGATTTTCAAACATCTGACCTGAGCCACTTCAATATGTGGTTTCAAATCTGATTTCTAACGATGTGACTCAGTCTGGATTCAGTATCCTGATCTAACTACACATTACATTTCAAACTAGCAAAAACATCACTTGCAGTCTGTCTACAGACTACAGAGTGCAATAATTGCATTTTGATTAATAAGTGGCAAGCGTTTAAATTGAAATAAAACAATTTTATACTGGATGTCTGTCCAATTTGTTTGACTCCATTGTCCATTCCACAGAAATATATTGGGAAAATAGGAGATCTGCAAGTAAACAATGCCTACAATACATTGTAATGCATGCCTTTTAAACACAGCAACCAAAGCAGCCGATGCAGGGCGCACAGTTCTTTGACAGATCCGATCTGATCACTTACAAATGCTGTATGAACGGTTGGGCTAAATGATCGGGAAATCTGATTTAAATCTGATTTGGCTGTATGTGACTGCAGTCTAAACCCGGCCTAACATACGTCATCCTAATTGTCAAATCCAATTGGCTGGGGGCCACAAACACACAGACATACTAACATACGCACAAAGTCAAATGTAGAAGCAGCTGGCGCTGCTTAAAAATAAGTATACACATTTCATTTTCTTTTTCTAATGTTTGTTAGTTCTGGGCTTTTAAAGCCTACCAGTGTGTTGAAGGTTTCAGGATCTCCCAGCCGGTTCTCCTCTCACTGGAGCTGTTCTAGTGACTCGATCGTCTCAATACGATCGGCTGATGTCGGCTCATGGCTCTTAATTCTGCGCATCTCGTTGCGGACCTTGAGCATGAGGTTTAGAAACTTCTTCTGGTATACTGGAAAAAAGAGAAAAAAAAATCTATTAACAAATGTTAAGTCTGAGATTATAGATAGAAACAACGAATGTTGAAAAATACTAATTCAATAGCAGTTTGTGAGTCCTGGTAGAACGGTCAAGGAGAGGGCATATTATTAGGATAGAAAATTTAAAAGAAAATAAAAAGTTCTCTTGGCCGAGTCCTGTCTTCATTGAAAGACAGTGGCTCAGAACTTACAGTACCTTCCCATGGTAACGGGAACAACCCATCCCTCAAAGTAGGATCTGGACCTGTTCAAGAGGGATACAATTAAAAAGGATGTTTTAGAAAATAACTAAGCAGATTTTATCAATATCAGAAGGCCCGCATTAAAACATGCCAAAAGAAGGTTCTTAAGTTTTCAAATGGTATTTGTATTTTTCTTAACAAGGTCACTATTAACATAAGAAATAATTACATGGTGATGAGGTCCAACCTACGACGACTAGATCCATGTGAGGCTGCAAAAGACAGAAGTAGGTTCTTTAGATTCCAAACACTGATTTTCAAGCAGGTCAACACCATTAACCACTTAAACTCCAGCATCGTATTTGTGGGGAAAGCTTCCACTGAAAACAGCCAACCGCCAAGTTCACAATGCGACGCACCACGTCGCATCGTGAACTTTAATTTCTAGGCCCAGGGCTTGGCACTAAGACTTGCCTGCTTGCCCGGGGCAAGTAAAAAAAATGGTGGGGCAAGTGAAGACTGCTACCTGGTTGCCCGATCGGGCAAGTGTGTGACTTAGTGCGCAATAACACAACACAAGATAAATTTGTCTTGAAGGTGGTCATTGCGACCTGGGCTAATTAAGATGATGAATTTTAACTCTTGTAAAATGAAACCAAATGGACCCGCAAGGGTCCATTTGGTTTCATTTTTACACTCTCAAGAGTTACATCTGGTTAACCAACTTAGCTGGGGACCACCTGGAACCCTCTCAGGGACCACGTGTTGAAAACCCCTGGTTTAAAGCACCCACTTAAGTGCAAAATTTACAATATATTTTTGGGGGGCAAGTGACCATGACCTGAGGGCAAGTAGAACCTGACTTGCCCGATGGGCAAGTTCTTCGGAGACCTTAGTGTCAACCCCTGTAGGCCCCAAGTTTGACATGCATTAATGGACATCCATTTAATGGCATTTGCATCTATAAAAACTCCAGCTTATATAGTAAAATCAATGCTAACTTTAAGCTTTTCCCCATTTGTACACTATCAGAGTTACAGACCAATAATTTAGATCCTAACATCCATCCTTTAGCTGGGTACCCACTGGGGCTCCCTCAAGGACCCCTGGGTGCCCGGACCTTACATAAGAGAACCGTGGGCATAGACCATTTTGCTAAATCCGACTTTAGTACTATGGCAATAACACTGAAAAAGAACATAACGATGAGCAGATAAATAAATGGATCACAGTCTACAATACATCCAGCTATAATTAACAGTGAAGCAGTGAATAAACAGTTAAAAAAAGGTCAACCAAAGAACTAGATTCCTATACAGGATCTCCCCACTGGTCAACAAAGACACTTTGAAGACTATAACAGGAGACCTAGTACAAGGTTTCTTTGACCACGCCTGCACCTCTTGGTACCACAGCACCACAAAAGGCACTGAAAACTAAGGACCTCCCAAAACAAACTGGTCAGGCTGCTAGGTGGCCTCACACCACGAACACACCTCACCCCTGCCCACTTTGACAGTCTGGGTTGGCTTAGGGTTGACGAGAGAGTACAACATCTCGCAATGGGTCTGGTAGACAAGATTCAATACTCTACTACCCATGTACCTGTCCAAATACTTCCTTAATGTCAATGTGGTCCACTCACACAACACCAGAGGGAGTGCTACTAACCATGTCCAACCCAGATTTTTCACAAACAAGGGACTCAATTCTTCTCGCTCATATGCCACCAAAATGTGGAACGCCCTACCAACAGTCATTAAGACTTGCGAATCCCTAGCCGCATTGCAACTCTAGATTCTTTTATAATTGGAATGTATTGCATCTAGAGCCATAGCCGAAATGTCATCAGTGATGACCTGTATTAAACGACGTCAAACTCACAACTTTGCAGCTGTAGAGAAAGTTTGATACATCCTCTGTCGATCTACAAGGGTTTTGTGCCATAATAATCCACCGTAGACACATTATGAGCTACTTTCTGTCCTAGGTAGTCCTCAACATACATCACGAGCTGCCATCTTGAAAATAAGAGCCAAGGGGGAGTGCTTGTTTTATACACTAACATACACAAACAGCAGGTAGCGATTTGGGTTGGCTTAGGGTTGACGACAGAGTACAACATCTCGCAATGGCTTTGGTCCACAAGATACGATACTCTACCAAAATACCCTTGTACCTATCCAAATACTTCCTAAATGTCAATGAGGTCCACTCCCACAACACCAGAGGGAGTGCTACTAACCATGTCCGTCCGACCCAGATTTGGCACAAACAAGGGTCTTAATTCCTTCCACTCATATGCCACCAAAATGTGGAATGCCCTACCAACAGTCAAAGGCATGTGAATCCCTTGACTCCTTCAAAACCGCTCTCAAAGGGCACCTACAGATGGCTGCAATTCGAAACTGGCCTTTGTAAAACAAAAATGTATATAAAATCCCCCCACCCACCCCGCCTCTCCTCATTGTACATTTCTCTTTTCCCTTTTTACCTCCACTATGATTTTACCTCAATGATTTGCTGCTTCTGATTTTACTGAAGTAGTTGTTTTATATGTACGGTATTTGAATGCCTTAATGAAATGAACAAGTTGGCCACTATTGTAAACAAGTGTATGCTTAACTAGTGTGTCCAATCAGCTTTTTCAGATTTGATGCAGTTGTACTTGAATTGTACTGTAATTCTCCAAGCTGTTATCAGTTTTGTTGCAGTGTGTACTTGACTTGTACTGTAACTCTCATCTCTGTCAATAAAGATTTCATTCATTCATTCTTATTTTCAAGATGGCAGCTCATGTTGTTTGTTGAGGACTACCCAGGACAGAAAGTAGCTCATAATATGTCTAGCAGTGGATTTTTATGAGACAAAACCCTTGCAGATCAACAGAGGATATATCAAGCTTTCTCTACAGTTGCGAAGTTTGTGAGTTTGACGTTGTTTAATACAGGCAGGCAATGGCTGCAATACGAAACTGGTCTCTGTAAAAATTTGTAAATACAATTCCCCCTACCTACCCCTTCTCCCTTTTGTACATTTCTCTTTTCCCTTTTTTACCACAACTATGATTTTACCTCCTCTATGATTTGCTACTTCTGGCTTTACAGAAGTAATTATACTGCATGTCTCTGAATGTCTTAATGAAATGAACAAGTTGGCCACTATTGTAAACAAGTGTATGCTTAACTAGTGTCCAAGAATTTTTTCAGATTTGATGCAGTTGTACTTGAATTGTACTGTAATTCTCCAAGCTGTTATAAGTTTTGTTGCTGTGTGTACATGACCTGATACTCTCAATTTCTGTCAATACAAATTTCATTCATTCATTCATTCATTCAACCAACCACTTAAACCCTAGCATTGGTCTTGTGGATAAAGCTGCCACTGAAAACAGCCGAGCAACAAGCCCATACATCGCTAGTACAGGCCTCATAACCAAACATGTTAAAAATAATAAAGTATAATAGATAATATAATATTCAACGTTCTGCTTTGTTTCTGCTAACAACGGTGTGGCGGCCAGGCTGACTCGCTAGTACAGGCCTCAACCAACCAAACATGTTAAAAAATAACGTACCGGTAGTATAATGTATAACAGGGGTGCCCAACCTTTTTTGACCCAAGATCTACTTTTCAGCAGCCAACTCCTCCGGGATCTACCAGTTCAATATCAACATTTCAAACCACATGCATCGTTGCCAGCCTGCAACTTCACAACAACACAACACTACTTTGTTTTACCACTTTACTTTATGTCCATATAAGCATAAAGTACAACAGACTTGTCATAAATAGGCCTACAACAGTAGGCTACAGTACAACAGACTTGGTCAAACACTGCCATTACAAATGCAATCATAATAAGAACAGTCCAGAATATTCCATTATAAGTTGCAGAACAGTCCATTACACGTTGCAGAACAATACTGTTGGCAAATTCACAGATAGCAGACAACAATCCTCCAAATGAGCCGCTTTGTAGACAGACTGACGCGCGCGCGCGCGCACACACACACACACACACACACACACACACACACACACACACACACACACACACACACACACGCTCGCTCTTTTTTTCTTCTCCACCCCATTTTTTTTTCTTTCCCCCCACATCTCCAGAGATCTACTTGTGATCAGGCCGAGATCTACCAATAGATCCCGATCTACTGGTTGGGCTCCCCTGATGTAACTTAGGCTACTCAGCGACGTTCTGCTAACAACAGCGTGCTTCGCCTGCGCTAATACCGGTGGCTGCACTAGCTTTGTTAGCACAAGTTAGCATTCACACTAGCTATAGAATAACCTTTGCAACATCTCCAAACATACATTCTTAGCGACTGGACATGTGCTTGTTCATGTGCGGTTGGGTTACAGTTGCATTCTTCCATATCATTTCACTTATAATTAAAATAATATTATAATACTGCTTACCTTCGATTTGTTTTGAAGAAGTGACTTGTCTGAAGAACCGAACTGGAGTCGCGTCGGTTGCATAGGTCGGTTGGCACGGCTGTATAGTGCTGAATGGTAGCTGCAGGATGGCCCCGCCCACCAGGTCGTGGCAGCCAATCACAGGGGTGTTCAGTATTAGGTCATTTTGCCTCGGCCAATCACAATAGTTCTTACCTATTCAAACTGTATTATTTAATTTAATGTTTTTTCCCCAATATTGTTTGATAAAATCTAATGTAATTATGACTTATGGGATCACACTCTCTTGCACATATATCTTCATTATAAATTAAATAAATATAAAATTAAGTTTTAAAATGTTGATGCATGTTTTTCACTATTGTTTTATATGACAAAATATAGAATCCTAATCTAATTATGGTTGTGATGACTAGCACATATATCATCATAATAAATTAAATAAATCTAAATTTTAAGTTTGATTCAGATCCATCCATGTCAAAATACTGCCTGCATAGATCAACAATTAGACTAGCCTGTTTATTCAGAAATATGATGTCCAAGTCTATTTAGTGTCACAATGTTAAACGTATTAGACCCAATTGTTTACAAGAAAATGAGATAGTATACTTTGTAGGCCTACTGTTGGTGTCCAGTTATGTGACCAGATCCAAAATGTTCATTTGAGGGACAGTGCAGCTGTCTGTGTGGGACAATGTGGGACAGGGACAGGGGCAGATTGGCCATCTGGCATACAGGGGTGGACCATCCAGTATTGGGGCCTTTGGGGCCCTCAAAATGCCCTAAAATATTTTTGGGACGCTTGAAAAGTCTGTGGGACTGTCTTGCGCAAAGAGGGGCGTCTGGTCACCCTGTGTCCAGTCCTTATCACCATACAACAATGTCAAGGTTCAAGGTTACTTAATTTCATCTCTAAGGAGAAATTTGTCTTGGACATACAGACTTAAACATGCAATACATTACAAGACATTACAGTACAATACAAGGCACCCATGTGAATCGTACACCCCCACAGCAGGTACACATCCCTGATATAATAATAATTAAGAGAGAAGACAAGACAACATGTTTTCAGTGTAATGGAGAGACCTTTACACCTTGTCTTAGCGTCTTCTCCTCCCCCCTCTGTAAGGGAATCATAGGAGTGTGGTTATAGGTACAAAGGAGAACCTAAACCTGTTAGATACCTCCTGTTATAAAGGCCTGTCCTGTGTGTGTGCAGTACATCTGGATGAGGACCTCTTTTCACATGTTGTATAGCGCAGCAGCGTAGTTTATTGAAAGTTGTCTTTAGTTTGTCAAAAGGTAGGGAGTGCAAATACCGCATCATTGTTGTCTTAGGTGTACTAGCCTGTGCTGGACTAGGCTCCTGTCCGCTCTGTAACTTCTTGCATGTGGGCGTAATCACTGTGTACATGGCAATGACCTTTACATGAGATTGTACATGGCCCATGCATAGTTTAATATTTCCAAGCAACAGTATACAGTTTCAAGCAGCCTAATAGACTTCAATACAGCCTTACTAGAGCTGAAAACAGACTAAAGTCCAGTAGATTTTAGTACAGCTGTTCTATTCTTGTACAAAAGCTTCTATGACTCAATTGAACGCTGATGTGATGATGTGTGTGTGTGTGTGTGTGTGTGTGTGTGTGTGTGTGTGTGTGTGTGTGTGTGTGTGTGTGTGTGTGTGTGTGTGTGTGTGTGTGTGTGTGTGTGTGTGTGTGTGTGTGTGTGTGTGTGTGTGTGTGTGTGTGTGTGCTGTCCTTACACTAATAATAATAGACCAGTCCAGTACTTCTCCCTGAAGGAAAGAGCTGGTAGAGATGATGTGCTGGGTGTAGCAGGAGGTCATCTCAGAGACCACAAAGCGTCAGGTTCAATGATGTGTTCTCTGAGGAAGCACTTAGTAGCCCAGGGGTCCCACAGGGGACTGTCAGTTCCACTTTTTTGTTTACGTTGTATACTAATGACTATGTAAGCTAGATCATATCCAAATCAGTATGTGATTACATTTTCTGATGACACCATTATACTCAGCCTGCTCACAAGCCAATCTGCCCCCCACAGCCACACAGCTGGAGTGGAAAGGTATGCTGAATGGTGCGATCAGAATTACCTGATGATAAACACAAAGAAAATGGAAGAGGTCATTATTGACCTTGACCATGATCAGTATTCATAACAACACCATGTGTCAGGGCTCCTCATATAAGTACCTAGGAGTACATATTGATGAGCTGGAACATGCATGTTACATCCTGTTGTGCTAAGATACATCATCGGCATCGCTTACACTTCCTCTGTAGATTGAGGTTGTTTGGAGTTAGGGTTTGTTGCTTTTTCACAGAGCAAGCATTGAGTCAATTCTGGTATCACCAGCTGGTTTGGTAACTTGGATCTTAAATTTAAATCGCAGATTGCTTGCAAAGATGGCCGGGAAGATCATGGGCATGTCCAGCCCCCCAATCAGCCCCCCCCTCCCCCCGAGCCATCTTCATACAAGCAGTCATTAGACGGGCTCAGAACATTGTCTCTGATCCCACATCCTCTCAACCAAGAGTATGTGTGCGGGATGGGAGAAGACAGAATTCCACCATGTAAATACAATAGATATAAGCACTCATTTGTTTCTCTCTCGATTAAGTTAGCATTGCTGCATATCCCTATTATGTCTACGAAGCTTTATGTCTACAAAGCACTACGTCACATGTATCCCCATATATAGGTATGATGTGGTCGCCCAGTCGATGCGTTAATTAGAAAAAAATATTTGAAAAAAGGGCTTCGTTAGTCTCTTCCAGAGTATCCCCATATAGGCATGACGTGGTCGTCCAGTCGAGGTCCACAAAAATCCAATGGACATCCAAAAAATGTCCTGGCCAGATGACTTTCTAGGACCTGATTCTGACGTCCAATGGACATAAAAAATGGACCTAGCCAGACGTCTTTGCAGGAACTGATTCAAACGTCCAATGGATGTCCAAAAAATGGACCTATAGCCGGATGTCTTTGTAGAACCTGATTCTGACGTTCAATGGACGTCCAAAAAATGGACCTAGCCGGACGTCTTTGTAGGACCTGATTCTGACGTCCAATGGACGTCCAAAAAATGGACCTAGCCGGACGTCTTTGTAGGACCTGATTCTGACGTCCAATGGACGACCAAAAAATTGACCTAGCCGGACGTCTTTGGAGGACCTGATTCTGACGTCCAATGGACGTCCAAAAAATGGACCTAGCCGGACGTCTTTGGAGGACCTGATTCTGACGTCCAATGGACGACCAAAAAATGGACCTCGACGGACGACTTTGTAGGACCTGATTCTGACGTCCAATGGACGTCCAAAAAATGGACCTAGCCGGACGTCTTTGTAGGACCTGATTCTGACGTCCAATGGACGTCCAGAAAATGGACCTAGCCGGACGTCTTTGGAGGACCTGATTCTGACGTCCAATGGACGTCCAAAAAATGGACCTAGCCGGACGTCTTTGGAGGACCTGATTCTGACGTCCAATGGACGTCCAAAAAATGGACCTAGCCGGACGTCTTTGGAGGACCTGATTCTGACGTCCAATGGACGTCCAAAAAACGGACCTAGCCGGACGTCTTTGTAGGACCTGATTCTGACGTCCAATGGACGTCCAAAAAACGGACCTAGCCGGACGTCTTTGTAGGACCTGATTCTGACGTCCAATGGACGTCCCAAAAAAGTACGCAGGAGGACGTCTTTTCCAGGACGTGTGTCAAACGTCCGATGGACATCCAAAGATGACGTGCAAAAATTGAACGTCTTATTGACGTTCAAATTGGGTCTAAGTTAGACGTCAAAATATTGGACCTTGTTTGGACGTCACATGGACGTCCAAAATTGGTCTTGGACGGACCGACCTAATCTGCACGTCATTTGGACGTCCGCTGGACGTCCAATGTTTGCTGGGTGGGCAAGTGGAAGCACTATTCTTTATGTTACACCCCCACGTGACTGGACTGTTGCATGGGTCTTGAGGAGAGTCTGTTGTACTCGCCCCACGTCCAAACGGCAAGCTGAAAGCCGAGGACTTACGGTCTTCCTCTGGCATCTCCACATTGTAATAGCCAGATGTCAAGAAATAGGTATTCCCGCCCAAAGTCGGCAGCAGGCCAATTGTTTGTTCCCAGGTGCGTGTATGTGTGTTTGTGTGTGGGTGCATGCTGTGTGTATGCATGTTTTTGTGTTCATTCCTGGGTGATTGTTCATGCATGCTGTCCTGTGTCAGTTTGCGTGTGTATAGTTTCTGAGCCCTTGCTTTGCTATAATATGTTGGAACGAGGGGTGACAAGAGGGCGGAGAGGAGTTACACCCAATTGACACACGTGTGCGCGCGCGCGCGCGCGCGCACACACACACACACACACACACACACACACACACACACACACACACACACAAACACTCGTAAGCACAGACAGGCTGTAAGGCTTGAAGAATGTCCCCATGAGCGAACTAAGATAACAAAACATCTCTCTCTCTGTGTTTCTCTGTAATATTCACAGACGCCACTAGATGGCATCAGAGCTCTTGGTAAACTTCTCTATACTTCTAGACCCCTTCATTTACACACGTTTGATCATTAAGCGGCTCAAACTCAGACCCACCCCAAAAAGGGGGTAACAAGTGAATAACGGTGGTGCACACGGTCCTTTTCACTGTAAGGGGCTTATTAATTTTGTGTAAAAAAAATGTCCTAAAGCATAATGATATGGGACATGGTACATTACTGCAAAGGTTTTCATTTATTTGGCTATTTATTATTTTCAAGCAACCCCTTGCTGTAAATCTTGGGTTCATTTGGACCCTAGTGGGTCCATTTGTTTTTGTTTTTTTTGTATTGTGGGCAAAAGCGAAATAAATCTCTAGTTTTGGGTCTGTGGGGCTAAAATGTCATCAAATGGTGCCCCGTGGCTCAAATTCTGAATAGTGGGACCTGGTATCAAAAAGGCTGAAAACCACTGATATAGGCTAATTAAATTTACCAGTATGCTATATACCGGTAGGGTTTACGTAAAATGCTACAAGCCTACATGCGCTGCTATCTATATGAGTTGAGCACTTTGCATTCGCCTGTAGGAGGTTGAAGCTATAGTACTAGTACTAATGCAAGTGCTACGGCTAAGATGGAGTCTGAAGAGGTGCGCTGTGGGAAGGACACGCTGTGATTGGCCAGAGTATACACTGCCCAATAATCAGCTACTTCAGGTACTTTCAGTGCCAGTTGGGTGCAAACGCTCACCCCAAAACATGGTTGTATAAACTTTATAAACATCGCTCTCTCAACTCAAAAAAGGGGTAACGGTGAATAACAGTGGAGCACACAGTCCTTTTCACTGTTATTGTACTGTTAGGGGCTTATTCATTTTGTGTCAAAATAGCCCCAAAAGTCCCATCATGATATGGTACATTACTGCAAGTGTTTTCATTTATTTGGCTGAACTTCGCAACGTTCGGCGGCAGCTCGCTTATTTTAGCTCGCTGAAATGTAACGTTCGCTGTAATGTAGCGTTTATTATGCCAATTACCACTTTCCACCACACTAAAAACAAAAGGGCCATCCATCCCTGACAGAAGATCATAATAGGCATCACCAGGCGGGTGTCTTCACCTCACAGTGAGTACTTTCAGGAGGGCGTAGCGAAACGCACACGCGCAGGAGAACACGCCGTCCTCCCCATATCGTGGTTTTGAAATGGACTCTCTTACTTCGACGGGTCCCAGACAGCCATGCCTGAGACATACTGGATGATGTCATGCTGTATCTATACAATTATCTCAGCAATTACTTTAAACAAAATAACACAGCACATGTGCATGTGTTATTATTCTGCGGTTCTCAAACGTCTTCATGTCAAGGCTGAGGACGAAGAGAAGATTTATGACAAAATTTAAACACAATGATTGCTACAATATATGAGCAGTATGTGACCATGATGGTGCTATTATTATTATTATTATTTTCCTTTTTCCCCCTTGTTTGACTAATCCTCCCTATTATACAGTGTGGTGACCATATAAGGAGTTCCTCCGTGTCCTCAGTGAGCCCCTGTAGTTTCAGTTTGGGCTTTGGGAGAAAAGCCTTTCGTCCAATCAGGATGGGAGAGTCCTTCCTCCATTCAGGATCGAGTGGGGTGTTGTTGACCTGTTGCACTTCCCTCCCACTGTAGAGTGTGTGCATGTGCACATCTTGTCACCGACTCTGAGAGTGTGCAAATGAAACCAGGCATTTCATTTGATTCCATTTGTTCACTTTCAGATTCATGGAGATGTTTACAATGACAAGAGGTTTGAGAACCAGTAAACAGTGATATGACTGCATGATGCTTTTCAGTCACTGTTTCCTGGATCTCAAACCTCTTGTCATTGTTTTTAAATAACGTTGGGCCTTTGGCTTTACCCATCGTTAACCACAGGAGTGCAGTATGGGAGCAGAAATCTGCCTACAGTTTTGTCCTGTGGAAATAACAGCCCTGCAGGAATACTTTATGGTTTGCTTTTCTCCGACCTTGAATGTAATTCTGACCTCAGGTCAGTCAGTGCCCAGCGGCAGCACCAAGACTATAGGCTGTCTGGCTTTAAACTGACGCTATGGCATTATAGGATGGATAGGAGGATAGGACAGAGGGCAGGGTTGATTTATACAGCAAAATTTGGATTTCCATTTAGGTCTAGTTCAACATTGGTTTTAGTGTAGTTTAGATTCGACTAAATATTACATTTTGGTTGACTAAATCCAAAGGTGATTTAGTCAAAATGTCTAAGATGTATATTGGGGTGCATTGTGTAATGGCTGATTTCGCAAGATGGATGGACTATTTTCAGAGCGCAACCAAATGTAAGATGACGTGTCTTTTAGTTCCTCTGGATGTGTTCTCACTATAGTCCCATTTTATTCTACTTTTTTTTAATTATTATTTTCTCGATGAAAATGTCTTATTCATCATAGCTTGGTTTAGTTTTCGTCTAGTGAGGAAAAAAAAGCTAGTCGAAGCAAACCTTTTTTGTGGTAGTTTTAGTTTATGAAATGAACATGACTATAGTCCAGTGCCTGCATGTGTTCTGCTGAGCCACACATCCCCCGTGATTTAGCTAAAGTCAGGACTTGTTCGTGCAGGAGAGAGAGTGTGTGTGTGTGTGTGTGTGTGTGTGTGTGTGTGTGTGTGTGTGTGTGTGTGTGTGTGTGTGTGTGTGCGCGTGCGTGTGCGTGTGCGTGCGCGTGCGTGCGTGTGAGAGAGCTATAGCTATAGACAGAGACAAAGGGGATAGTTAGATAATGAGAAAGAGAGAAAGCGAGCGAGAGCAATTTGTTGCCAAGAGCAAGTCACTTACACCAAATTAATTCAGACCCCTTCGCCGTGGCTGTGATTGTTAGATAAATCGATACTTGTTCATTAGCCCCGAGTGGCGTTGAGATGAAACGTATCCGGCGCGGCGAGGCTTTGTGTAGAAGGGGAGCGCGTATAGAGGCCACTTATGGGCTAATGACGAGAGCCGTATGCTATACCTTTAGATACTTCTACCGACACAAAACCCAACGCCTGCGGGTAGAGAGGTAGGAGAAATAGATGGCTGAGCAGCCCCTAATGATGGGTATTAAACGCCCAGCGGGTTGCAAGGTAATCGCTGTTGCGTAAAGCGGTTTTTAACTGTATGTATGAATCATTGTCCTGCCAGGGAATCGCTTTCCCCCCTTTTCCCCCGCTAGTTTAAAGGAGAATTCCACCTCAGACAGGGCTAATCTTACCTTTATTTGCAAGTGAGTTATTTATCCAAAAAGTGTTCCAGTTGTAGTTTTCTGAAAAAATAAAATAAAATAAAAATCCTTAGTGGCTGTGTCCCCCTACCCCATCAAAGTTCAGAATGGGGCTGTGGGGAGTTGCTCAAATTCATGTATTTACATGGCTCCAAAATGCATTTTATTTTGTCATATATATATTGTCTTCCCACCATGTCAATAGTGTGACACTCACACATTCGCTCTCACTTTTGGTTCAGCTGTGGTTCAGCCATCTCAACCCCCTGGAGGGGGGGATGGTGCATGTTTTAGGGCTGAACCACGCCCCCATGGGAAATATATATGTACATAATATATGCCATATATATGAGATTGGCCCCCTACTGTACATACATGAACCTGACTGTGGCATGCTGTATATGTGGTTATATATGACACATACTGTATATGTCCTATATACACACATATATGTGCATATTCGTACTTGATTATTGCATATATGCAACATGCTGCATATTGGCATATGTATATGTACATATATGTTGCAGTTTGGGAGTGGAAATAGGTGAATTTGAACAAAATCCCATATGGCCTAAATTTTCTCAATAAAATATCTGGATAATAATAATAATAAATAACTGGACCACTTTTTTGGAAATAAATCCACTGCGAATAGAGGTAAGAAAACCATCTGTGGTGGAATCCTCCTTTAACTGGCCACTCCTCCTCCCTTCCTCCTTCCAGCTCCCTGTCTCTCCCCAGGGTTTGGCCTGGGTCACGGTGGCCTGGAGAACATACCGAGGCATGCAGGCCTGGATGAGCCCCAGAAAGGCACCGCTTTAGGGCCAGAGTTTAGGCTGTAGTACCCTGCTGGCTGCATGGCCAGGCTAGCTGCTCCACTGGCTGGCTGCACTCATAACCCACAGTTATGGCCAGACTTGACTGCTGGCTGGATGCACCCAGCGAACCCCAGAGACGTGTTTGTGGGTGGGTAGTGGGGGTGGGGGGGGGGGGTCACGAGGCCTTTTACGTCCTGCTAAGCTTCCCCCCAGTGGAAATGAGAGAGTAGATTTGACAATGATTTGGCAGCGGTGGGCCAGGGGTTGGAAATCCCAGTTTCTAAAGGCAGAGATCCGGCGATCCGGCTGTGCGAAGCAGCTATAGCGGAGCCCCGTGTCTGCATGAACGCTGAAAAACACACGGTCTGCTGGCAGCCAGTGGGGACAGGGGTGGACTTTCATCTCCTTCCACACACACACACACACACACACACACACACACACACACACACACACACACACACACCGATCAGATTATCTACCCCGACGTCTACCGACAAACAGCTGGTTATACAGCCGCACCCGTGGCGCACACACGGGACAACAAACAAACAGCTGCAATGTGTGGCATTTTTCCACACATGTGACGGCGGATGGGGGGTGTTGGGGGTGTCTGATCATGCCACCCGTAACAAGATGGGGTCTAATAATATAATTTTGGGATGACGAACGTGTCCTGCCTCAGATCAGAGATTATGAGCTCACAAAATGTGTGGAAATGCATTAAAGGAGAACTCCACCCATTTTCAACATTTTAATATACCTTAGAGATGTTGTGTGGACATGATAAAAAAAAAGTTCCTCCAATTCTGAATTTCCTAAAAATGGAGGTGTGAAAAAATCATTAACATGGTGAAATACATCTGATGACATCATTAAGTATGTATCACCATGTTAATGATTTTTCTTTCAGACCCCTATTTCCTGAGAGAGTACAAATGGAACCAAATGGACCCGCTAGGGTCCATTTGGTTCCATTTGGTACCTCAAGCAGAGTCTATTTTCACCGCATACACGTTCCGCTCGTTGTTATGCGATAGAGCTGCCCCCCTTGGTGTGTTGTAGTGCGCATATACCCTATAGTGATGACACTGCTGGCAGAGAGCACAGTCACAATGATACGCAAAATTACGTGGACATGCACACGCCCGCACACAAACGCCCGCACACGATTGTTCTGTCCCAGGTGTCACGGCCATACAAAAGACAATGGCCGTCTGTATTTGTAGGTATTCCGCCGTGTGAGCACTCGGTGAACACTTGGCAAAGAAGACGCATGCGATGCACATCAGCAATGCAAGCAACGGATAAAGAACAGGCGAGGGGACTGATATGATTGATTGGTCACTTTGACCAGCCTCAATAACAGCCCCTGTGCGTGTGAAATTTTGTATTCAGTGGGCAATTTAATTCAATTTAAAATGAAACCCGTTGACAACAGGAAGGCGGAAAAAAGAGGACGGCCTATTCATCACCGGGTCGATGTGCCGCCGCTGCTGCGGCGGGCGAGAGCGCATGCACCGCCGCGCGGGAGAACGGCGCAATAACAATGAGTAACAC
This sequence comes from Benthosema pterotum, assembly GCA_039105355.1. Classification (NCBI taxonomy): domain Eukaryota; kingdom Metazoa; phylum Chordata; class Actinopteri; order Myctophiformes; family Myctophidae; genus Benthosema; species Benthosema pterotum. The sequence continues at coordinate 23,527,408 of CM076976.1, forward strand.
AAGCCAGAGGGCCTTACAAACCGTGGCTGTGATGGTGGCACTAGTCAATAAACTAGACTGATCTGAGCGCCGGGTCCCCACCATTACCCTGGGACCTCTTAAGATGTGGCCAAAGCAATTGAGAGCGATGCAGCGGTGTGTAATTCCAAACCCAGCACCGCGCAGCCATAAAACGGCCTATATTTCACCGGGTGCACGGCTCCACGAGGACAGATATACCGCTGGCTCCACGCAGGTGCTTTGCCTCAGGTAAAAACAGAGGCCGACGGGTTAAAAAGGGGAAAAAAAGCCTGTAAAAGCCTCATTAGTGTAAAGCTCCGGGACAAAAAGTGTTTTATCTGTTGCCGAAATGACATAACTCTGCGGTTATTGTAACTGTAGCCCGTGGTGGATTTTTTTTATATATGTATACCTGTATGGAGAATGGTCATTAGTAAGGGCTAAATGAGCTGTCCTCTCCACCGCTGGCAATTAAGGCTGTGTTGGTAAAGCATTGAGTAAAGCTGAACAACCTCTGGCCACCTCCAGAGCCTCCGTTTCGACAGCAGGGGTGGATCTAGGCATGGGCATGCGGGGGGGCAATGCCCCCCTAAATGCCCAGACTGCCCCACCAAACATGATGGCATGCAAAACAACCAAAGATATTTCAGTGCTTTTAATAGTTGAAGTTTTGAATTTGAAACACTACTACTGCTACTAACTAACTGCAATCGTCTCACCAGTCACCACTAAACCAACAGCATTTCATCATTGAAAACAGAAAACTCTCTGAGTCAGACCTTTAGCTTTACTGTATGCATGCTGCGTGTCTGTTGCAACTTCAACAACAACTGATGTTATTACTGCTGCGTTACTTGCCTAATAAAAGGTCTGTAACTAAAAATGGTATGGGTGCGGCTTCATCGCCCGTGTCGCTTCGCGCCACGGGCGATGAAGCCGCACCCATACCATTTTCTCCTGCCCCCCCAAATGGAAAATGCTAGATCCGCCCCTGTTCGAACGCGTTGCGTGCAAACTACTGCCCGTAAACACGTAAATTGAAGGCACAAAAGAGTGGAGCGGAATTGTGAGTCTCGACTCGTTCAGGGCAAATTGCTTTAACCTTCCCCAATTACTGTCCAGGGCAGAAACACGATTGTGCCGCCGTGGCCTCGTAATGTCCAGCCAAACGGCCGATGGCAGGACTTGTACCTTAATGATTGGGGAAAGTGATTGCGGGAAAATGAAATGAGCCATTTCGAATTCAATAGCCGCAATAACAATAACCGTCTTTATCAGACTTGTCATAACTGCAAGTGCATGCATTAACATCAACAATAAACATATTAAAGCAATAAAACATATTTCTAATTGACCTGCCGGTATACTGTATGTTTATCTGTGTTGGGGTGGGCTGGCATTGTGAGATCCAAAGTGTTGAAGTTTATCTTGACTTTAAAAGTGCGTGGGTTCTTTACAGCCGCGGTTTTCAACAGATTTTGGACCCTGGGAAGTGTTTAGGAGCTTCATGCAACATTTGCATTGCATTACCTTTCAGTAAGCCCCTCCCCCACGCTACTATGGTCCAATCACAGCATCATGATCATGTGAGAGACAAACCCCTCCGTCAATAACTTTCCTACGTGATTTCTTTTTTTTTTTTTTAAGTCAAACATATTTTTCCATTGCAAAGGGTGTGCCTTAACGGACTTGAAGAGATTTTGAGAGTCCGGTTCTGTAAACGAACTAGTATTGTGTAAAGTCCATTATATTTGCATTGGAATGAATGAGCCTGGCTGCAAACTGTGTCCAAATCCATGGTAAGACACTGTGGAGTGGACCGGGGTTTATTGCAAGTTCTATTTAGTTGTGGACCACCTGGACCACGTGTTGAAAACCAGTGATTTACTGTAAGCTGTTGGTGTGTTGATCTTGTTTTGGAGGGGCTTCTCGTAATCTCTGCCCCCTCAGCTTGTGTCTATCTGTGTGTGACTCATCGGCCACTACACAGCATGAGGTCTGTCCGCGGGAGGAGGGTGTGTGTGTGTGTGTGTGTGTGTGTGTGTGTGTGTGGGGGGGGGGGGGGGGGCGTGACTGAGTCAAGGACCGCAAAAAAAAAACGGTGACGGGACCCCTTGACTCAACTCTTGGACCGAGTTTACAGGGGACTTTGCTCAAGCAGCAGCAACCTTCCTCAATTCACTGGAAATATTCACATAAATGCTCCAGAATTACGTCTCTGCCCTTTAAAGAAGTTGATCCCCCCGCTTTGCTCAACCGGCACGAAAAATTATCCTCATATACGCTTGAAATGAGGGGGTAAAAAAGGTTCTTCAACTCAGCGGTGGAGGACGGGCACACGTTCAGCTACGTTCCATTTGAGCTCCGCGTCTCTCGTTTGAAGTTGCTGCTGCTGCTGCACCATGAGGGCTTTTATGGCAGTTGAACTTTGGACCACTTCTTCTCCCAAAAAGACGAAGAAGAAAAAAAAAAGGCCCAGCCGAAACTCACCATGATGTCAGGCTGTCCCAGAACGAACCGCTTCCAGAGCCTGTATAGCGTAGCGTTAGTCCCCCCCCCCCCCGTTCACCACAGAGAAGGCGTTAGCCTGGGGTTTAAACTTGGCCCCGAAAAGAAGAGAGAGGAGGTTGAAGGGAGGAAGCAGCAGGGTATGTAGAGTCACGGGTGGGGATGGAGGGTGTGGTTGGTTTCTTGGGGGTGTGGGGGGGATTTTTCAGGAACAGTCAAAGCTAGTGGTGGTGGTGGTGGTGTTGGGGAGGAGGTGGAGGGGGGCTTAGTATAGTATAGTCAATGTTGACAAGGCAGTTCAACAAGCAGGAAGTCAGACCAACAGGGCTGCATGCCCAGAGAACTCACTGTTGTGAGTTGTGTGCAACTGTGTGGCATTGACAGTGGCATTATACATGGCCATGTGTCTAGTACCAGCTGGCCTGGGTGGCAAAGGGAGAGAGACAGAGAGACAGAGAAACTCACACACACAAGGGGAGAGGGAGGGAGAGAGAGAGAGAGAGAGAGAGAGAGAGAGAGAGAGAGAGAGAGAGAGAGAGAGAGAGAGAGAGAGAGAGAGAGAGAGAGAGAGAGAGAGAGAGAGAGAGAGAGAGAGAGAGAGAGACACTCCGGGGACCACCAGTGGTCCCTGAGAGGGTTCCAGGTGGTCCCCCCTACTAGGCTAAATGATGGAAAGTTGGTTAACCAGATGTAACTCTTTAAATATTCACCATCTGAAATAACCCAGGTCTACACAACCAGAGAATGTAGAAGATTAATGGTCATTTTTGATCTGTATGCTTGACTGTTTTGGTTCCCCAAATCCAGCGTTTTTTCTGTGAGAGCATTAAAGGTTGTGTCGTTGTGTGTTGGTTGGTATCATTTATGTTGTTGTGTGAAAGTGGTGGTAGTGGTGGAGCGGGGGGGGGGGGGGGGGGGTAGGTGTTTCTGCTATCTGCACAATTCAATTCCATTCAAGTGGCTTGGATTGAATTGGCAATGTAAACATACGTATGTAAACATACGTTTTTCATTGCCAAAGCAGAACAATAAGAAAACACAATACTGTATATCAGAAACAAGGAAGCACACTACAACAGTACAACAACATGTGGATACAAAAGTTATGAACATATGGAGGTCGCAGTCTTCAATAAATCAATTTCTTCGTGCCTAGATCATGTCGATGTAAGAGTACATTCTTCAGGGTGGTTGTGTTCCGTTTGATATCCTTCTTTCATCGCAGCACATCACAAATCTTGCTGCTGTGTTTGCACATTGTTGTACTTCGCCCAGCAGATATGGGAGTTTTTCATCTGCATATGCTCTTGGATGGTCTCTGTGGATGGTTGTAATCCGTGGGAAGTATGTGTCACTGATGTCTTGGTACAAAGGACAGATGGTTAGGAAGTGTACCTACACACTGGTTGTGGGTGTGCCGGTTTGGGCCAAATTTGTGCAAAAACGACTGGGACGATTTTTTTTGTCCCATATCCCAACCCTCGCACCAAGTGCCATCAAGCAGCCACTGTAACTCGTCGCTCCTCCAGTGTGTTTACAATAGCCTTCTCATGTCAGGGACAAATTAGCCTGGTCTAGCCCTCAATGATTTTGGCCTTGGGGGGCGGGGGTGTCGTGGGATCCACACGGCGGAAGTGTGCTGCGCTCTGATTTGATCTCACTAACGTGTCGTCATCTCCGGCCCCTCCCGCGCCCGTCCACTGCTGTTCTACGTCACATCATTTAGAGCAGGGGTGCCCAACCTTTTTTGACCCAAGATCTACTTTTCAGCAGCCAACCCCTCCGGGATCTACCAGTCCAATATCAACATTTCAAACCACACGCATCGTTGCCAGCCTACAGTAACTTCACAACAACACAACACTACTTTGTTTTACCACTTCTTTGTTTTACCACTTTACTTTATGTCCATATAAGCATAAAGTAACAGACTAACAGACTTGTCATAAATAGGCCTACAACAGTACAACATAAGTACAACAGACTTGGACAAACACTGCCATTGCAAATGCAATCATAAGAACAGTCCAGAACAGTCCATTGCAGAACAATACTGTTGGCATAATTCACAGACAACAATCCTCCAAATGAGCCACTTCGTAGACAGACAGACAGACACGCACGCACGCACACACACACGAAAATCGCTCTTTTTTTCTTTTCCACCTATTTTTTTTCTTTCCCCCCACATCCCCCGAGATCTACTCGTGATCAGGCCGAGATCTACCGGTAGATCCCGATCTACTGGTTGGGCTCCCCTGATTTAGAGCGACGCCCACCCCAGAAGGTTGACACGCCCTCAAGGCCACTTTCCAACGCGCGTTAGTCCAGGCTTTCCGTTTTCGCGCAAGGCGGACGAAAATGAAAGCCTGGGTGTCGAGGCTAGGGACAAATAGACACTCAATCAGGCTGTGGACCCCAAAATATACATGACATGGACCTCCTCCATAAGAGAATTATTTTTTACGGCTCTAGCAGTGATTCCTGGCAGCATTTTCATATTTCACAGAGTCAGGCCTCAGTTTCCAGTGGGGCATAGATCTGCGGCAATAGCAGTGGTCGGAACTATGTTTGAATAGCGTAGATCTGCGGCAATTGTGGGGGGATTGTGTTAATCAGTTTAATCTGGAGGACCCAACCAGTTTGACATGCATTAGTCTATGGAAGTCTTGTTTATTACCATTTCCATCTCTGGGACCCCCCAATTTATATTGTAAAATGGATGTCAAGTGTTCACTCTTTATGTTTCAGATCCATAGGGTCCATTTGGTTCCTAATTATCATTTAACTGGGGGTGAACGCCCCGTGAACTCCTCTATCAAGTACCCCTAGAGGGTCCCCGGACCACACTTTGGGAACTACTGTACCATGGGGGCACTGAGCGCACTTGTTTTTGTCGCCACACTGTTTATATATCTGAGTGGGGGAGAGAAGCTTTCGTCTGAGGGTTGTATAGCAACTGCAATGTTTGTGTGTGCGTCCGTGTGTGTGTGTGTGCACACACATGTGCACACATGTCTGTGTGTCTGTGTGTCTGTGTGTGTGTGTGCACACACGTGTGTGTACAGTACAGTGTTTTCCACCAGCTCGGCCGTTTAACTAGTCTCAGAGAGACGACATTATTACGCAGCGGCATCTCGTGTTTGTTAAATATTTGTTTTATAGTGGGAGAGCACACTGTGGGCCCGCCTCAATGTGTTTAATGTTAGCGTAGTGAGTGTGGCTGTGTGTTGGGGACCGTGTGAGAACAGTGAGAACAGCCTGTGAGAACAGCCTAGCCTTTCGGGAACAAAGCCACCGAGTTTTTCAGAGAGTATTTCAACATGTCCGTCCGAGGCCCTGGCTCGTAAACCAGGCCGGCTAAACAGCCCCTTTTCCACCGAAAAAACACCCCCCACCCCAGCCCTGGAGCCTCATCTACTGCTGTCACTGGTCCTGACTCCAGTGTTGTAGTGGGACACCTCTTAAAGGGGAATTCCACCCATTTTCATTTTTTTTCTGAGAGTGTACGAATGGAACCAAATGGACCCGCTAGGGTCCATTTGGTTCACTCTCAGAAAAAATCTCAGAAAAAAAATGGTACACTCTCAGAAAAAAAATGAAAATGGGTAACTTTTTTACCATGCCCACACAACATATATTAATGACACACAACATATATTAATGACACAGTAAAATATTGAAAATGAGTGGAATTCCCGTTTAAGACACGTGCATGCACACTTAAAGTCAAAGTCGTCAGATTAGTCACTCACGTTACCGCAGTGAAATTAGTTCTCCGCTTTTGACCCATCTCTTGGAGCGGTGAGCTGCAGCGTGCGCCGCGCTCGGGAATCATTGGTTGATTTGACCCCCCAATCCATCCCTTTGATGCTGAGTGCCAAGCAGGGAGGCATTGGGTCCCATTTTTACAGTCTTTGGTATGACCCGACGGGGAATCGAACCCCGGCCTCCCAGTTCCAGGGCGGACACTCTAACCACAAGGCCACTGGTCTGGCATTTGCATGCACATTTGCGTGCACTTGCCCAACACACACAGACATCTATTAAAACAAGTATAGCATATTGAGAAAGATTGTTTACAATGCCTAATTGTATCCATAAAAGTAAATGACAAAACAAAAAATATAGGCCTACTTTTGCCCCAAAGATATTTTAGATGTGAGAAGTGGGGGGACGCCGTCCCCCGCGCGTCCCCGCTCCACTACACCCCTGCTTGACTCCCAGTAGAAGCTCCACTGAAGGAAAGAAACTCTGTAAGAAACTCTATTTGATAAATGGTAAATGGTAAACAGTGCATATACAGTACATAGCGCCTTTTATCCAGCGTGCTTTACATAGTTTGTGCATCACATTCACCCATTCACACACACACATTCACACACTGATGGCAGCGGAAACCAGGCAAGGTACCTACAGTACTAGCACATCAGGGGCAATTAGGGGTTCAGTGTCTTGCTCAAGGACACTAACTGACGGCTGGCGGCTGTGGCTCAGGAGGTAGAGCGGGTCGTCCAATGACCCATGGGTCGGCGGTTCGAATCCCGGCTCCTCCTGTCTATGTGCCGAAGTGTCCTTGGGCAAGACACTGAACCCCAAATTGCCTCCAATGAGTTGGTTGGTGTGAGCTGGCCACCATTGGTGTGTGAATGTGGGAAGTGGGGACGCTGGCGTCGACTGTTCGCCGCTCTACTTCCCAATGTATGAATGAATGGACCATTGTAAAGCGCTTTGAGCACTTGGGAAAGCGCTATAAAAATGCAATCCACTAACTCTGCGGGAGCCTGGGATCGAACCGGCAACCTTGTGGTACTGGTTACCGTCCGGTGACTCTACCCCTGAGCCACTGCGGCCCCACTAGAGCGGATATGGAAACGATGCAGACTTGTCTGTGGTACGTGTGAAGTATCGGATGCAGAGGGTTGGGACTGGTTGGAATAAGGTGTTCCTTCTACACGCTGGTGGAAACAACCCCTGGTGGGGGATGTGTAGAGCCCAGGATCAGCTTGGGAATTGGACACTGGGTGAAACAAAAAAGTGTTACTCAAGTGTGGGGATAAAACATTAAAGGGGAAGTCCACCCATTTTCAACATTCTAATATGTCATTAGTATACCCTAGAGGTGCTGGGTGGACATGATAAAAAAAGTTCCCCCATTCTGTGTTCCCAAGAAGTGGAGGTCTGAAGAAAACCACTAACATGGTGAAACATCTTGATGACATCATCAAGATGTATTTTCACCATGTTAATGGATTTCTTTAGACGCTTCTATTTTTCTGAGAGCGTACAAATGGATTTGTACGCTCTCAGAAAAAATATTGAAAATGGGTGGAATTCCCCTTTTAGAGAAGGATGGGCCTTATGCAGAGTAAGACTTGTGGGGGAAAAGATGCAATTACTTGGGGCAAGGGATACAAAGTAAAAAAGTAATAAATTACTAGTTGCTACTTAAATAGTGTAACTGTATTACTTTTTGGAGTAATACCGTTTTAAGTAATATTTTGACAACACTAGTCACTTGTCGTGACTACAAGTAGAAGCTTGTCCCCGAAGGGAAGAAATGTGAAGATGCAATGCTGTATTTGATGTCTGCGCTATAGGTTTAGTTATAGCCTCTTGGAGAGAGATGTGCACTGACTGCTTGGGTCTATACCATGGGTCTCCAACGCGTCGCTCGCGAGCGACCGGTCGCTCGTTGGTTGTTTTTGGGTCGCTCGCAAAGGAGTTGCAAAATTCGGCTATGAATGATATGAAAAGCATGACCTGAAATGCACTGCAATGCACTTTCCCTATGTCAGTCATTCCCAACGACCGTGCCGCGTCACTTTACTGTGACTTGGAGCAAGGCCAAGTGTGCCGTGAGAATTGCCGAACAAATTCCTTAGCATTTCCCGAAACCAATCGATACTGCGGTCCATTGTTCTTAGGTGCGAGAAAAAACAACATGCTAATGACGGCCGGGGCGCCACCACGGAACCAATAGATACTACATTACAACACGCTGGACCGTCGCTCCCTATCCCTTGGCCATAGAAATGCTAATTCAGTCTTTGTTTCAACGGGGCCATCACATTACCGTTGACTATAGGTAGGCTATCTGTGTCGCAGAACTGTCGAAAACAATGCATTTCCAACTCCAGTTTGTCACCGTTCCAGGCTGCATGAACAACAGCAGCGCGAGCACAGCGCTACTCCTCCGTGTGTGTGTGTGAGAAACTTGAAATCCGAGCGATATGCTCGGATCGCTCCCACTATTGTGCCAAATCAATAATGTCGCAAAATGCCACTAACCGTGGGTTCAGATTTGCCCAATGAAAGGATTAAAAAGCTCACTAAAAATGCCATGAGGCATGGCAAAACACGTGACCGAGGCTTACACATGAAGGAGAGAGTAAATGCAGCTTCTCTCTGTGTTGCGTGATCGTTGACCATTGGCAAGAAGGGGGGGAAATCACACCCATGTGAAGAGAAGTAGTGCAACTGCAAACAACATTCACAGATGCTGAGATGATAAACTCCACTATGATTTGCTGCTTCTGGCTTTACTGGAGTGAATATTTGATTAAATGTGCATGGTGGACACAATCAAACTTAATTAATCTCCAAAATGATGTGCAGCTAAAGCACAACAGAATTCACAACATTTCTGGGCGTTGGGGGACCCAGAAAAATATAATAATATTCACCAAGCAGCCCTGAAAGTGAGTGCTTTATTTGGCTCTACTTATCTATGTGAATCTGCATTCTCTGATATGAATGTGATCAAATCCAAATTCAGAACTAGGTTGACTGATGATCATTTGAATGACTCTATAAGAGTGAACCTGAGTGGATACACCCCAGCGTTCAAGTGTCTTGCAGAGGCCATGCAGTGCCAGGCATCTCATTAGAAGAGAATGCAAAATGTGAATGCACTTTTGAACCAGAACAGAGTTAGTGCCTGGCCTAACTAAAATAAAACGCAGTTTGTTGTTAATGTTGTTGAATAAGGCATCTGAATATGCACTGTGATTGTTAATTGTTAATGTTGTTGAATATTATTGATTCTGTTAAATAAATGAAAGCTAAAAGTGAAGTAGCTCTCGGCCCCTCAGATTTTTTCAAAGTAGCTCTTAGATGAAAAAACGTTGGAGACACCTGGTCTATACAGTATATACGTACTGGTGTGTGTGCGTGTGTGTGTGCGTGCATGCGCGCGTGTGTGTGTGTGTGTGTGTGCGTGCGTGCAGTCGCACGTGCATACGACTTGCGTAATGTGATAGAGAGAGGGAGAGAGGCCTCAGAGGGAGAAAAGAAATCATTGCAGGCAGAGATGGAACCGTATTGTCATGCCGTGCACGCATTTGCCAGTGCTGAATGTGACAACAGCCTCCACCCACGCAAGAAAAACTTTAACACTCCTGCACAGAAAAGGTTCCAACTTGTGCAGGGCTGGCATCGGCTTTACCAGCTATATGAGGAACAGAGACCGTGGTCGAATTACTAATTATCCTGTAGTCTGTAGTGGTTGTTCTATTGTTGTGTGTGATATACAGTATACAGTATATGCAGATGGGTGTCTTTTACGTTGCAACCGTGCTTCCGTGCATGCATATAGAGCCAGAGCACATGGGTGTCACGTTCCGAAAGGCACAGCCTGGTGACAGATCTGCTATTTTGGGCGAGCAACAATGCCCTGTCACTTTAGAACTCTCCCTTCACATTCATGGATCTATTAATTGTCTCCACCAGGCCGAAGGCCTGGGGAGAGAGTACTGTATATTTTGCACTGCGTCCGCCCATGTGAGTGTGTGTCACCTTTCAAATGTAGGCTACATACTTTTTCTCGACTGTTTGTATTGCTGTACTGTTGTATTAGCATCGCTTTTTGCTTTGGCAATGTAAACATATGTTTTTTCATGCAAATTAACCCATTTTGTCGTGACTAGATTCTAGTTTCTGACACAACTACATACTAGTTTCTAACACAACATTCTATTTTCTGATTCTAGTTCCCGGTGCTGCATACTAGTTCCTGGCACTAGATTCTAGTTTCTGATGTTACATACTGTACTAATTTCTGACACTAGATTCTGGTTTCTGACTCTAGATTCTGGTTTCTTACACTAGATCCTTTTCTGACGCTAGATTCTAGTTTTTCTTAAAAAAAAAAAAAAAAAAATCTATGTTCCTGTGTCAGTGATGCTCAACATATTTCATAACAATGACCACCAGAATTATCTATTATTTAGGAGCAGACCCCCATCTGAAAACATGTTCTATGGATCCCCCAGAAGCAAAGGTTTGCTTCTGAAATAATATATTCAAAGATTTGCACCACATTTACACGATTTTTCAAAAATAGCAGACCTACAAGCTCACAGGTGCGCCACCGAGTGGCACACTATGAGCTTGCATATCTGCTATTTTTCAACAGCTGAAGTATAACATAATGCTTAGAACACCAAATCAATGCCAAACTGTGTACACACATGCTCCCTGGATGTGAACGATGAACCTCTGCCTCAAATATTCACAACGGCTTGTTATAACATACTGTAGGAGGCTACACATTTCTGTAGATTACTCGTACACATTTTATCCATACGTCACACAATTTGGTACACACTATCACCATAGTCATGTGATCTGCACCATTGTCCATATTCCACCCTGATTGGCTAACATTGGCTTCCAAAACTCAGATGATTGGTCCGTTTAAAAACGAATTGTCACAAATCACACCGATCAAGCGGGCCGTTCATTTACGTACTTGAGAAAACACAAAACATCTTGAGGTTTCTGCCCGACAACAGCGATATTATTGGTATGCAAACCTCTGTGTTGCAGGAGCACTGTCCCCCTTTTTGCAAATCACTAAAAATAGTCCTTTTTTAGGCTTGTCAAACCACTGCTCTGTGAGTTGCTGAAGTACAGCTGTTAGTTCGGCGAGTGCTGCAGTGAATTGCAGGCCTGCTATAATGTCTGGAGACTGTTTTTTTTTTTTTTTTTATTCATTTCAACAAAGGCACAGGAAAAACTTACTTGACCCCCTCTAACTGTTGCCTGTGGGCATCCCTGTCGGCTTAAGAGCTCTCTGCTTGCACCATCATTAGTGGTGTGTGTGTGTGTGTGTGTGTGTGTGTGTGTGTGTGTGTGTGTGTGTGTGGGTGTGTGTGTGTGTGTGTGTGTGCGTGTGCGTGTGCGTGTGCGTGCGTTGCGTGCATTTAGTAAAGTCCATGTGTCTCTGCCAGCCTGTCTGGGCAAAACAACACACAGAACGCACACAGACACATATGCACACACACACACACACACACACACACACACACACACACACACACACACACACACAACACACACACACACACACACACACTTGCTCCATCACATACCTCTGTCCTCCGTCTGATGTTTGTGTTGGAGCAGTATACGTAGTGCTCATCCTGCTCAGTTTACATGCACAGACGCTGCTGCCAGAAGGCAGAGAGGGAGGCTGGGAAGATTCGAGTGTCAAATATTGAAATAGTCAAACGCTAAACGCAGAGAGAAGAGAGAGATCTCTCCCCGTCCCGATCGATCGGCCAATTAGATTAGAGTCAACGATAGCCTGTGGACCGTATTCTGAGCACTGCGTTTGTTAAATACTGTACACACGCACGCATACTGTACACTCACACACTTGAGTTTTGCAGAATAAGCCAGGAGGAGTGTACGCAATCACTGGCAATCACACTGCTGTGTGTGTGTGCGTGTGCGTGTGTGTGTGTGTGTGTTGGGGGGGACATATTCATCACCAAACAAAAGCTAAAACTAAAATGGAGGGAAGTGGACAAGAGATACAGTATTATTATTACCCTTATTATTATTACCCTTATTATTATCTTATATGTGAAGTATTTCCTTACCTTGTGAGCCACAAGCCTGTAATAAAGTTAATAATATTTTGGTAGTGTGTGTTACTGTAATCTGCACAGGTGGCCTAGACACTGCTGTGTGTGTTGCAAGCTTTGATAAGTGTCATTATTATAACCTGCTGACAGATATACACACGTGTTAACCACACATACAAATATGCACAGATGCGCACACGTGTGTGTGTGTGTGTGTGTGTGTGTGTGTGTGTGTGTGTGTGTGTGTGTGTGTGTGTGTGTGTGTGTGTGTGGTGTGTGTGTGTGTGTGTGTGTGTGTGTGTGTGTGTGTGCGTGGGCATGGGTGGTTTATGAGGACATTTTGTATGAAACCATACCAGCATTATGAGGACATACCGTAATTATGAGGACATGTCCAGAGTCCCCATAATTCGAGCACTGTAGCAGTGCTCAGGAGGCCGCCAGGATACTCCTCCCGCTTTTTTAGAAAATGTCCTCATAATTCCCTGTACCTGACTTTTTGTGTGTGGCCGTGTGTGTGTGTGTGTGTATGTTTGATTGACACATCATACACAAATCTTACACAAAATGACACGATTTGGTGGCTGAAGCAGATGTCAATCAGTCAATGTCCAGTTAAACCTGGTCGTCCTCATAGCCCAGGGTTTTGTCATGAGTGCGTGTGTGTCTGTGTTTGTGTGTATGGGTAACGTCCAGTTAAAGCAGTATGGTCCTCATAACCAAGGGGTGTGCCATGATTGTGTGTGTGTCTGCGTTTGTGTATACTAGGACCTTACCCGTTGAATTAGCCCTACATGGCTATTATTCTTTTTCAAGAATAAAGCCATACTTCACGAGCCATGACTTGTGGTAACATTTAAATGTTGGCGCTCTTTTCATACTCATCCAGATCGCTGAAGAGGTCACCGCCTCCAATGGTAAGAAATGTCTTCAAGAGGCCAGCATCTCCTCTAGTTTTGTGTGGGAAAGCAATCGTCATTGCTGTATTGAAGGCAGTAGTGCATGTGTTTGGGGGGTGTAATGTATTATATCCAGTGTTGGACAGTAACGAATTTTAGATTACATATTACTGTAATATTCTTTCTTTTGCTCCAAAGTAAAGTAACAGGATTACTCTGCAAAAATGGGTAATAAGTAACGCATTACTTTGCAAGTAACGCCAAGTTACTTGTTTAAAATGAGCTTGTTGTTGCATGCAAAAATAGGACAGATTTACAAGCTATCGACAGGTACTGTAACAACAGAGATGTGCACTAGATTGTAGATCCAGTCCACACGCTGCATCCTGCGCACAGTTATGTACACTACAAATTGCTTGCTGCTTTATTTTGTATTTTATTTTTAAATACAAGGCCTCAACTGACTTTGAAAACAATTGTGAAAAAGTTTAAAAAGTCAAGAGACAAACTTCATGTTCAGTTCTAAACAGAGCTCGCTAGACAGATTATGTTGTACATCTCTATTTTTTCAAAGGTGGGAGTTGAGAACTTGGGAGAGTAATAACGTAATATGTAATACATTACTCTTTGATTCCAGTAATATGTCTAAGGGGTAACGAGTAAAGTAAAGAAGTTACTTTCCTAAGTAATATTGACCAACACTGATTATATCTAAATATTCACAAAATGACTTCGACATCCAAAGGTACACAGTCCAAAAGTAAGGTATTTGTTTTAAAATGGTTCAGATATTTGAATCATATACCGGGGTTATATCATCAACACAGGAATCGAAATAACAGGTGACAGTATCAATCAATAATTCAGGGTTGTGATATTGCGCTGACATTAACAAGCACTAGCAGAAGTTTCTTTTTCATATCTTTTTTTTACCTTAATGTGGTTCTCTTTTTTTGTTTTTTGTTTTTTACTGACTAACGTACCTGTTTTTAAAGTACGGTAATACTTTACATGCTGGAGTTTGCATTCATTTATTCATTTAGGAGCAGTGTTGGGACATGTGCACTACGTAAATTAATATATTACCAAAATGCAGTAACATACATACATATATATATATATATATATATATATATATATATATATACATATATATATATATATATATATATATATATATATACAAAAAATTCTAATATATTATGGTATACTTTTCTTTCTGCCTCGTTGCAAGAGTTCTTGTGAAATCATCTTGACAACTGCAGCAGTCAATTATTTTCTATAATTTGTCATCAAATTATTTACTGGCTTCCATGAATTCAAGGAATACACTTAACTCCTGTGTTAACTGTCCATAGCCGAGTAGGATGAGGTAGGTCTACATTTAGCTCCATAGCTGAGTAGGATGAGGTAGGTCTACGCCAGGACTGTTTTCAGGAGTTATGTTTTTTCAAGTTGATTTCATATGGATTTGGCCAGATAACCAAGTGTGCTTGCTTTATTGTAGGTATGCCACTGACCTACGCAGTATTTGATTAATAGTGATACTAAACATCTAATTTATTTTGTAAAAGTTTTTTAAGTAATAGTAATATATTACACTAGCTCAGACAGTAATATTGTAATATAATTGCTTTAAAATGAAGGTAATAATAAGTATATATTAACAAGGTAAAGTAATATTCCCAAACACGGTTTAGGAGATGCCCATCTATTTATAATTGCTTCCATTGATGCAAAAGGTTTTGCATCTCACCCTTAATGTCAAAATGTGATGTTCAGATGTCTGTCATCCTTAGTGGTGTCATTACACCTGTGGTCTGTCCAATAGATGGCAGTGCAGTACATCATCTGAGTAGCTGTACTGCACTGCCAGCTATTGGACAGACCTTTTCCTGAAAAATTAATGGAGTTTTTGACCAACAGCAGAGTATGCTTTGTCATTGGGGGTAAATTCTGTTTTTCTAATGACATCAACACAGGAATTGAAATAACTGGTTACAGTATCAATAATTCAGGGTTATTACAATAGACCTGGTGTCTGAGAAATAAGTCCTGTGGGAGCATTTGATTGGGTCAGGTCCATTTAAACATGGTAGTCCTCATAGCCCACGGTTTTGTCATGATTGTGTGTGTGTGTGGAGGTTTTTGTGCTCCTGCTATGGTGAATGTCCAGTTAAACCTGGTAGTCCTCATAGCCCGGGTTTTGTCATGATACTGTGTGTGTGTGTGTGTGTGTGTGTGTGTGTGTGTGTGTGTGGGGGGGGGGGATCTTCACACAACTGGCCAATTTGTTGGTATTTTGTGCTCCTGCTATGGTGAATGTCCAGTTAAACCTGGTAGTCCTCATAGCCCACGGTTTTGTCATGATACTGTGTGTGTGTGTGTGTGTGTGTGTGTGTGTGGGGAGGTTCTTTACACAACTGACCAGTTTGTTGGTATTTTGTGCTCCTGCTATGGTCAATGTCCACTTAAACCTGGTAGTCCTCATAGCCCATGGTTTTGTCATGATAGTGTGTGTGAGTGTGAGAAAAGAGAGACCCAATATCTTCCAGCTTGGCACTCAGCAAAAATATTTGAATCGGGGGGTTCCTGCTGGGTTAATGGTCCGATTGCACTTCACATAGGCTATGAGGGAACCGCTCTCCATTCCGACATCCTGCCACTCCGACATTCAATTCTTAATTGTCAGAATGGGAGTACTGTTAGGTTTAGGTGTTGGAATGGGGGGGATGTCGGAATGGAGAAATGTGCCTGGGCTATGATGCCTGGACGGTGTCGCCTGTGTGATCTGATCTCCCCATCTCTCACCCCCTATACTGTCAGTCTACTGTCCTATCAAATAAGCCCCCCACACACAAATAAATCTTTAAAATAAAAAAATAAAACAGAATTACAGACTCACTCCCTAAATGATGGTGTGATCTAAAGACTCAACACTCTCGCTCCACTTTAGCCCTTAGATTAGACCAATATTTATATGCATTTGTTGTATAATGATGTTGTATTACCTGCTTACTGTCCGCCGTTTTTTCCTTGATTAGATACTTCTATGTGATTGAATTGAAGTATCATGATGATGATTGCAAATCGCTTTGGATTAAAAACGTCTGCTAAGTGCTTAGATTATGAATTGTAAACACATTAGCTCAACCATAGGTGCCTTTGTTTCGCGTAAAAAATGGAAAAAATATGCCAGCACTCTAAAGTTCAGTTCATGGTTATTAAAAATAAAGACTCATAGGAAAGAGGAAAGACTCATAGGAAAGAGAACTTAGTAACACTGAGTTCTATACCCCTTTAAATGGTGACCCCACCACGAAATTCTCTCAAGAAATTGAATCATTTTTTTACCAATGCTTTGAGTGAATTTCTGATCTCTAAAGATGAATTTAGTTTTCTTTTTCAAAAAACATCCTGTCCGTCCCTTATTCCACTGTCTGCCCAAAATCCACAAGTCTCTGGTTGAACTTGTTCCAGCTTGCCCCATTGTAGCGGGTAACCAATCTCTAACAGAGCCCTTATCACAGTATATTGACAGACATATCAAAGGTTTTGGTCAACCAGCTCCCTCTTTTTTTTAAAAGACACTACTGATTTTTTAACGAAATTGAATCTATTGGTAACATTCAGGAGAATGACTATCTATGTGGCTTGATATAGCCTCATTGTACACTAATGTTCCCAATCAAGAGGGCCTCAGTGTCTTAGCCTATTATTTGGACCTATTATTTGGACCAAAGAGAAAGCAAGATTCCCCTGACTGGTTTCCTGGTTGAACACACAAATTTGGTTTTAAACAAAAATTTTGAGAATTCATACTATCTTCAGTGTCAGGGGGTCAGCATGGGTAGCCCCTGTTCTCCAATTTTGCAAACTTCTTTATGGGGAAATTTGAGGAAGATTTCATATATAATAATAACCCATTTTCTGCTTCAATTAACTCTTGGTCTAGGTATATACTGTAGATGACATTTAGTCATTTAGTCTTCAGAGGCTCGTTATAGAAACTTTTTGACTTTAAGTCTTACTTAGTGCTTACTTAGTTCACCATGGAACACAGCCAACACTGTCTCCTTCCTAGATGTACAGGTCCATAAAACAAATGTAGTTGATGCCATTGTTCACAGAAACGAAACTGATCGTAATAGTCTTCTACACTACTCCAGTTACCATCCACCTGGACATCCAACAGAAAAGTTTACCCTATAGTCAGTTTGTCAGAGTGAGAAAAATCTGATGTCACTTTTGAAGAGCAGGCTGCTGCACTGTGTTCTAGGTTTGCCTCTAAAGGCTATAGTCACACTGTTTTGAATCAGGCTCTAGAGAGAGCTAGAGGTCAAAAGAGGTTAAAAGGGAAAACCTACTATCTCCCAAGACGGTGCCTTCTAAAGGGTCCAACAGAATACTCTGTGCTACTACCTTTTCTTCTGCTTCTAGCGACATTCATAAGGTCATTCAAAATCACTGGCACATCTTGTCTTCTGACCCTAGCATTGGTTAGCATTGGTTCAGTTTTTAGAAACACTCCTATCTTTGCCACAAGTGGGCCAAAAACTTGAGAGACACTTTAATAAGAGCTGACTTATATACCCACCACAACATATCTTGTCTAGTGTACCCCCTGGTCATTTTCCCTGCCATAATAGTATTCACTGTAACGCTATGGTCAAAGGCCAGCACTTTACACACTCACACTCTGGCAAAAAGCTGAGGTCTCTCCTGCATTTTGCGTGCCACTGGGTGCTAAACCCGCCTCAGCAATTGTCCTTGTTTCATTTTTCATTTAGTACATTTATTTTTTTTGCCAATAGTACAGCACTATTTTACGTTGAATTTTCTCCTCAGGGCATTTTTGACACATGACTCAATCATGGCTTTTCAGCATATTTCAACACTTCAAAACAATCTTCTTTTTTTTTTTCTTTTTTCTATGAAGGCCCATCTTCTTGTATATAAAATTGGAGGAAACACTTATCTTGCTCCCTCTTTCTGACTCTTTGCAGCCTACTGACTCAGCATGAACTGACTCCTAGTCAGGAGTCAGTTCATGCTGCTATTTATGCATTATGGACTGATACAAAGTATTGTGTGCTCTGGACAAACAGTGCTGTCGCTCTCTGCCCTGACCCTTCATATTCACTTACACCAATTCTTGTGGTATCACGTACACGCCTTTTGAAGTTTGGTACTGTACACAATGTTTTTTTTTTTAAAAATAGCCCGTCTGGAGACTTCAGCTGGTTTGGCTTCAGGGTCCAGCATTCACTGCCATGTGAGCGAATAGACAATTCAATTCAATTCAATTCAATTCAATTCAATTCAATTGGCTTTATTGGCATGAGAAAACATACGTTTACATTGCCAAAGCATGAACAGAACAACAAGAAACAAACAAGGAACCAGTACAACAATGTATCAGTACAAAGGTTATGAACAAGGTTGTATACTCTTCAATAAATCAAATTTCTATATGCCTAACTCAATCGATGTAAGAGTACAATACAATGTTTATTCTTCAGGGTGGTTGTGTTCCATTTGAAAATTAACATTTTGGAGTTTTTGAACCGACAGCAGAGTATGCTTTGTCATTTGGGTAAATTCAGTTTTTCTAATGACAATATCAACACAGGAATTTAAATAACTGGTTGCAGTATCAATAATTCAGGGTTATTACAAGAGACCCGGTGACTGAGAAATAAGTTCTGTGGCATCATTTGATTGGGTCAGGTCCAGTTAAACCTGTCCTATAGTCCTCATAGCCCAGGGTTTTGTCATGATAGTGTGTGTGTGTGTGTGTATGGAGGTGGGGACGTTCTTCACTCTCCTGCTATGGTCAATGTCCAGTTAAACCTGGTAGTCCTCATAGCCCAGGGTTTTGTCATGATACTCTGTGTGTTTGTGTGGAGGGGGGGTTCTTCACACAACTGGCCAGTCTGTTGGCATTTTGCACTCCTGCTATGGTCAATGTCCAGTTAAACCTGGTAGTCCTCATAGCCCAGGGTTTTGTCATGATACTCTGTGTGTTTGTGTGGAGGGGGGGTTCTTCACACAACTGGCCAGTCTGTTGGCATTTTGCACTCCTGCTATGGTCAATGTCCAGTTAAACCTGGTAGTCCTCATAGCCCAGGGTTTTGTCATGATTGTGTGTGTGTGTCTGTGTTTGTGTGTATGGGTAACGTCCAGTTAAAGCAGTATGGTCCTCATAACCAAGGGGTGTGCCATGATTGTGTGTGTGTCTGAGTTTGTGTATACTAGGACCTTACCCGTTGAATTAGCCCTACATGGCTATTATTCTTTTTCAAGAATAAATCCATACTTCACGAGCCATGACTTGTGGTAACATTTAAATGTTGGCGCTCTTTTCATACTCATTATTCCCTGTTTACTTACCCATTAAATAATTCCAAAGACGTGGAGTGCGATATAGTCCTCTAGTTTCATATCCATGTGAAAGTTGTGGCACAAAACGCCTATTTAGTCAAATATCTCCACTTTTCACGAGACACACACAGACTCGGGCAAAGGGGCTCATAATACCAGCTGAACGCATTTTGACAACTTCCTCTGATCGCTGCAAACGTCATCAGGCTAACACAAAGATTTTGGGAACACAATTGGCAGGTGGTGTGATTAATTACCCAGCCCCTATCGCAATGCACCAGGCAATTGTGTTCCCCGAACTTTTTGTCTTAGCCTGATGACGTTTGCAGTGATCAGGTGCAGGTGGTATTATGATCCCCTTCGCCCGAAGGGAGAGATGTCTGTGTGTGTGTCTCGTGAAAAGTGGAGATATTTGACTAAATAGGCGTTTTGTGCCACAACTTTCACATGGATATGAAGCCTTCATCAGGGAAGGATCTAAGGTTCATGGAAAGACCGGAACAGCAACCAAGACCCGACCCAGTACCTTGCAAGGCGCTTCAGATTGGGAGTTGAACGTGGACCTGAAGAGGAAACTTGTTTTCCCGCAAGACATGGCAGTGACTTCCCTTCGACCAGATCTGGTATTGCTGTCGAGGAGCACAAAAACCATCATCGTCGCTGAACTCACGGTACCCTGGGAGAAGAGGCTGGCTGTATCAGACCAACTGAAAAGAGACAAATACCAGGACTTGATCGATGAAGCTGTGTTAAAGGGGTGGCAAGCCACCTGCTACCCCATTGAAGTCTGCTGCCGCGGGTTCCCGGCAAAGTCGGTGAACTGCTTCCTGCGGAAGGTCGGGCTGGAACCTAGTCAGCTGAAGAGTGCCATCAGGGACATTACCGCAGCAGCCGAGTCCAGCTCAAGATGGCTGTGGATGAAAAGAGCCCACGTTTGGAACCCTTCCGCCGGTGACGGCTAGTCAGCCGTTGCCGCCCCGCTCAGGAGAGGTGTCAGGGTATGCGGCCTCGTTCAGATAGACCTGGCTCAGGAGTGACGCCCCTGCCTTGCAAATTTGCCCCCCCCCCCCCAGCCGTAGATGGAAAGAGCCCACAGGTGGAACCCTTCTGCTGGTGAAGGCTGGTCAGTCTGCTGCCCCACTCAGGAGAGGTGTTCAGGTTAAGGGGCGAAACACCAGCGACCCTGAGACACCTGCTGACAATGATCCAACTGTGGGATCAGGGAGTCGTGCCTCAGGAGATCTTAGCATAGGTTAGCATAGGTCCTAGTTGCAGCTTGTAGCGAGCATCTCTGATGTTTACTTCACCCTATATTTGTACATGGGAAATGGTAAATCACACAGATGAAGCTGGCCATTAATCTTCTTCATTCTGTGGTTGTGTAGACTTGGGCTAATTCAGATATTTTAAGCTCCCAAAAAGCTACATCTGGTTCACCATGTCCATCATTTAACCTGGGGACCACTGGTGAAACCCACTGTTTTAACCCAGTGCAGACTCGGAGGGAGACGTTTGTGGGCGCACACACACGCATAGGAAAAGTTGCACGTCCCTGCTGTTGTTGAACAGTGGTCACGCATCCGACCCGTTGCGAGACGAGGCTGTCACGGGGCAGCCCGTGCCCAAAAACTATCTAAAGAAGAACACACACACAAACACACAGAGGCAGCCAATCATTATAACATCACCGGCCGGGTTGGGTGCTACTGCAAGTGACTGTGGGTGTGGGGCGGAGGGCTAAGAGACATTGTTTGTGCATGGTTGCAATAATTCATTTCATTTAGTTCATTATTATTCTTAATGAGTATTCAATATTATTAATAATTTAACTGGCAATGCATTGGTTCATTATAATGAATTAACTTGAAATAATAGTCATTTCAGAGAAAACATTTCATTCATCATTTGTTTGTCACCTTTGTCTCCACCTCAGCACTGGCCCTCCTCTGCTCAGCTCCACTGCCAAACCAGAGCAAAGGCAGCCATTGGCTGAAATAGAGTGTGGAAGGTGCCAAGTGCTGTGGGGAAGAGAGGGGTGGTTTACAGACTGAAATGATTGATATCGGATTACTATACAATATAGTGATGTGAATCATAGGGATGTTAGTCTAACAACTAATATCTATTGCCATGGGTTTTATATTGCCTGTATTTTGAGTCCAGTGAGCTTGTAGATCTGCTGCATTGACTTAATTGAGAACCCTCTCAGTGGTGGGATCCACCCCTATAAAAATGAGACTGCTGTGAAGGCTCTTCAATTCTGTCTACCAGCCGTGCTGCGCGCACACACACGTGTGAGAGTGTCTAGGGCCTGTACAGTGGCCATAGCCTAGTGCATTTTTTTTGTCAGTCCTCAGTTCGCCTTAGTTTTTCCTCGGTTCTTTCTTTCGTTTTTTGGCCAATATTATTTTGCTGTTTTTTTTTTTGTTCAATGTATATATGCACTACTGGGATTTAATAAAACCCCTTAAAAGACATCTTCGACTGTTTTTGGAGCCTCCTGCCAATTGGGCAACCTCACAGAGGTTATCTTTTTGGCAATGCGAGGCACCCAGGGCTCACTCGTGTCCATGCGCTTATATTCCATGTTGGTGTCGAAAGTCATTCAGCTTTTTTTGGACAGAGCGTGAGTAACGACATGCAACTGTCCTTGCGCACTTGGTCTCTCGATTCCATGCAAGTCGGCTGTTGTTAGCTTGAAGATCGGCTTGTTTTTAGCGAACACCACCGCTGTACGGTAGCATTATAAATGTATCGCAAATGAGATACCCAGTCGACTGTAGAGCCCTGGGCGGGGGGGTGGCGTGCCGCCTCCTCCTCCCCAACACCAATACCGCGTGTATAGGAATTGAATTGTATAGCCCATTATCAGCTGCATTGCTGGTGTAGCAGTGGGAATATGAGAGTGGGGTAACACCGAGAACGGTGACCTGTGATGTGTGTGACGGTAGGGGGCGGTCGGAGTGTCCCATATTAAGTCGATGGGGGAAAATTTAATGCACTATTAAATTAATGATTCATTAACAATTTGAAAAAGGGGCTTTGTCTGTCTATAACACATATTATGCTCAATGACTGTGAAAATTCAGACTGATTGGTGCAGTCTGTGAGAAGTTCTGGTGGCTTCAGACAGACAGACAGAGAGACAGACATTCATTCATTCATGTCCTTAGTTATAGTATGGATGAATGGGTAACGTCCAGTTAAAGCAGTATGGTCCTCATAACCAAGGGTTTGCCATGATTGTGTGTGTGTCTGTGTTTGTGTATGGGTAATGTCCAGTTAAAGCAGTATGGTCCTCATAACCAAGGGTTTTGCCATGATTGTGTGTGTGTGTATGGATAATGTCCCAATAAGTAAGGGAGGTCTTCATAAACCACCTTTGTGCTAGGAAACGCCTTATTCTGCTAAGTCCCACCTTGCCCCGCCCTGTCCTCATAATCCTCAAAAAGTCTGACTTCATTTGAATGTGAAAATCTTGACCTCCTTTGACAATTGTTGAAGTTCAAATAGACAGAAATATTCCTGTTTTTGAGGGTAATTTTTTAGTCTTTGCGGCATATCTCTAAGACAATGGGAAAGGTGGGTCCCCATAATCCATGAAAAAACTGGTATGATGTGGAATGTCCTCATAAACCACCCGTACCAGTATGTGTGTGTGTGTGTGTGTGTGTGTGTGTGTGCGCGTGCGTGCGTGCGTGCGTGCACTCACACTCAGACCCATGCCCAGCGCCACGCAGGCATATACACACACATGCACAGTCATGCGTGTGCATGTGTGTTTGTGGAGTAATATAAAGCAATTATAGGCAATTATATTATAATTGCTTTATGTTAGGCCACAAACACGGCTGTACTCACACAGTATATACATCGTATAGTATTTTATGTCAGACAAGTTGCACCTCCCTTGCGTGTCCGTGTCAGTGATTATGTGTTAACTCAACTTTATTGACAGACAAGTTGACATGCAGGAATGAAAGTGTTTCAATCATATGCCCTTCTAAAGAGTTATAGTACTGCAGCCTGCAGTACTGACTGTAGTTACAGCCGAGGAAGACTTTGCAATTCAAACAGAAATGTCTGGAGAGAGAGCATGGCACAGAAAGTAAACTTTAATAGATATAAAGTGCTGTTGAAATGTTGGCCATGCAGGGACAGCTTGCTGAATGTAGTTTTGATCGCGCCTGCACAACGTTTGTTGTATGCTTGCATGTCCGCCACACCCGCATATGGATTTGAGAATTCATAGCGTTACGTTTTGACCTAATCCTCGATCATACCGACTTCCCACTCGGTGCTTCACTCCCTGGAGTCCTTTGCCATGTACATATGCGCACTCGCGATTTTAGGAGGGTTCCACGGGGGCACTTGCCCCCCCTGGTGGCCAAAAAAAAGCAAAAGATGGAAAAAAATGTTTTATATATAACAATATGTATATATATAACAAATGTTTCTGGCAATTGTAACTTCATAATCATTCATACTAATGTATATTTTCCATTCAATTTATGTAATTAAAACTTGCAACATCTGATTAACATGACACACTTAGGCCTACAGACTGGCCTATTAGTAAAATTTCCAAAAGAGTAAATATGTAAATCAGTGTCCTCTAGAAAGTTCCACCATTTGATGACACTACCCCCACAGACCCCAAAACTAAAGATTTCTTTTACTTTTGTCCACAATACCAGGCTGGATTTGGGAAACTAGAACAGTCAAACATACAGATCAAAATCACCATTAATCTTCTACATTCTTTAGTTGTGTAGACTTGGGATAATTCAGATGATGAATATTTTAACTCTGGAGACATATGAAACCAATGGACCCACAAGGGTCCATTTGGTTTAATTTTTACGCTCTCAAGAGTGGCATCTGGTTAACCAACTTTCATCATTTAGCCTGAGGACCACCTGGGGCCCTCTCAAGGACCACTGGTTGAAAACCCCTGCTCTAATGGCCCTGCTCAGAAGATACAATATAATCCGGAATATTCCGGGTCCTCAAACACGTCCCTGGGTGTTCGCCTGGCTTGTAGGGAACAACACTGCTGCCAGGACAAATTGCTCTCACCCAAACTGTACCTCACTAATGCCAACCAACAGAGCCATTGTTCGCCTTGCAATCTCAATAGCACAAGGCATCACAAATCCACTCCATCACCCCCTTACTGCAATGTCCCACTCCAGGCGCCAGCAGCTACAGAACATTGAGGTGAAAAAGGACTTGTTTGCAGAGGGAAAGGCTTGATACCTGCAGTCACAGGCGATGATGTTAACAACAGACCTCACAAAACAGGCCAAAACAGCAGTGTGTACTGCCATCTGTCATTTTCGCTGTTATTGTCGAATCGCTGCCTCTGTGTTGTCGACTGGCCCTTTGTGTTCTTTTTTTTGTGCGACAAGTACAGTGCTGTGAAAAGGAATTTCCCCTTGTGGGGCAATAAAAGTCTAAAAGTATAAAAGACTAAATTCGCTTCAGGCAACATAGGACCCAAGACACACTTTTGGAAAACAACGACTTTTCACATAATGCCTACGTGTGAAAAATTGAGAGCTCGTCCGGCGACACCTCAACTCAACTGCTTTTTTCTCAGCCAACTCCCAATCCATGCACTGTTTGAGAAATCCCACCACAACTATTTATTGGAGAATTGACTGTTCGCTATTTATCTGTCCAATTATTGTCAATGTTGGATGGAAAACCAAAAGTTGTACGATCAAGTAGGATGTTATTTTACAATAAAAAGTAGGGATGTCCCAATCCACTTTTTTCATATCTGATCCAGATCCCAGAGTTGTCTTGTTACCAAATTCTGTGATACCAAATACTGATATAGTGGCACAGTGGTTAGGGCTGTCACCTCACAGCTAGAAGGTTCTCGGTTTGATTCCCATTAGGGACACCGTGCTGGTGGTGTGTCCCCTCCTCCGTCATCAATGTCCATACCCGAGGCAGGGGTTGGTGAAAGCGCCTTTCTGCCTCCCCAGGTTGGCGGAGGGTGTTTAGAGCCGGTGTTTAGATCACATTAGGAATTCGCACTAGGTTACAAAATTGTAGGATTTTTAAAAGAAGGTCTTATTTGAAGTCACCCAACCTTGAATAGCAGACTCCTCACTCAGATGTGCACTTGGGCAACTCCACAGCAAATTCCACATGACCCAACATTTTATTTAACTGCCATAGTGTCAACCTCTTACCCCTATGGTTAGATGGGGATATTTGCCAATAACAATATGAGCCAATATTGAAGTGTATTTGCCGATGCCGATATGAGCTGATATGATTCAAAAAGGGCAGATCCGATACATCCCTAGAGAAAAAGTTACAAGTTAGAATGGTTTCTCTTTCTTCTAAAACAATGTCCTATTCATTATTGTCCTCATGCAGCCTTGAGCAGGACTGCTTCAGTCCTCTGCTATGACTCAGACGGTGTCTTCACCTCGTGCAGTCGTACACTAGCTGGAGACAATTTTTTTTTCTGGCTTTTGTGTCCGTGAGATTTCATTAGTAAACCACTGAGCTCACGGAAGTAAATATAACGGCCATTTATTTCTGACCTGGGGGCCCCGAGAAACTTTTCTTTGTGTGTATGTTCAACCATTAGTATTCAACAGAGATTCACGCGTATAGACGCTTGCTTTGTATTGCTACTTGAAGCAGTGGGCTTTTGAGTTACCAAACAACACTCTCGGGGAGGGGAAAAAAAGAACGGCAAACATTTGGCCATTACTTCTGTTTATTTGTCACAAAAGCATTGGCTCACCTTCAGTGGGTTAGCGTGGAAATAATTGCAGGTGCTCTTGGGGGTACAAAAACAAAACACACAGAAGAGATGTATTATATGTGCATCATTCATGTATCCGACAGCGCCGCCAAGGCCTATTCAGAGTTTGGCTTTTGGTGATCACTGTGTCCGCTGTTGCCTACAATTTGATGTCATACCACTGTAAACAGTGCTCTTTCCAGCACTCCTCTGGAAAGAGCACCACAGCGCTGCTCACCGTGAACACCGGGAACACCAACTACTTTCCCCTTTTTCAAGTTTTTATTGTATTTGTGACACTTGCTTCTTGCTTCTGTGAATTGAAAATCGAATTGTCTCTAAAGTAGCTTTGGGAAGTGATGTTTTCTGAGTCACAGGGCCTGCAGGGCGATGTTATGTTACTGTATCGCGGTGCACTAGTAACCTTATGGGCATAAGAGGAGTATATCACAGAGCACAGGCATAAAGTACCTCCTTTACCCTTTACCAGGCTGGATGCCACATCGGTTTTCAAAGATACCTACTAGTCGAGTCACTTATAACATAGAGCCTGTAATTCACACTTGCATTTGCATTCCAATCTGATGTTTGTGGGTCGTGCAACGGCCAAGCTGCTGTTCACAAAGTTCCCAGGTCTGGTTTCCTCTTTGCTCATTGTATGGATTTTGGTCAGGCTAGAAATGGATTTCATCAGGCGGCTAGTGTAGATGTGCCACTGACAGGAACTTACCTCAGCCAACTCTTGATGCTCAGTGCCAATTTGTTGTCTCTGTCAGCCTACCAACTTCACACAGATAATAACAGAAGTAAAGCAGAGATTTCACGCTTTTCTTTTATTTTATCTTGGGTGTGAGTGAACCTTGATCTCCCGGTCTCAGGGTGGACACTCTAATCACTATAGGACACTACGCTGGTGGTACTTTATGACAGTCTGTACCACCTCTGAGAGGTAGACAAAATCCTCAGCTGCACACACTCCCACGGCCAGGGGTGGATCTAGTCATGGGCATGGGGGGGGAGCAATGCTCCCCTAAATGCCCAGTCTGCCCCACCAAACATGATGGCATACCAAACAACCCAAGATATTTCAAGTTAAAGTGCCTATATTTAAAATGATTTGAAACACTACTGCTGCTACTAACTAACTACAGCTGTGGCACCACTAAACCAACAGCATTTCATCATTGAAAACCGAAAACTCTCTGAGTCAGACCTTTAGCTTTATGCATGCTGTGTGTCTGTTGCAACTGATGTTTTTATTGATTCTTAATTGCCTGATAAAAGTCTGTGGCGCGAAGCGACATGGCGATGAAGCCGCCTCCATACCATTTTCTCCTGTCCGCCCCAGTTGGGAAATGTTACATCCGCCCCTGCCCATGCATGACCATGCGTGCACGGCATGCATGCACGCACGCACACACACATGACACGCGCATTCCCTGCAATTGATTTAGTGGCCAGTGTTGTGGTCTCGTTAGCTCGACATCAGGGCTCTCCAGAGTGGTGCCAGAGCTGAGCAGGGATAAGCCCCAGTCAGGATCTCCCTTACCCAGGCTGGATTGATGTGGACACCCCTTCCCCTTGTCCTGCCAAAACCTTCAGTAACTAGGCATCCAATGTTTGGGTGTTCCTGTTCCATTATAGCATAGCACTGGATTATGGAAGACAAAACACACACACATACAGGCATGCATGCCTACTAGGGTGGGCAGGAAGAATGGCAGGGTGGGCAACTCCAAAGTTTTTATATGAAGCAGTGGTTTTCAACCTTTTTGACACCAGGGCTCACTATTTATTCGGCATTTGAGCCACGGACCACCATTTGAGGACATTCTAGCCCCACACACCCCCAAAACTAAAGATTTATTTTGCTTTTGTCCACAATTCCAGGCTGGATTTGGGGAAACAAAACAGTCAAACATACAGATCAAAATGACCATTAATCTTCTACATTCTCTAGTTGTGTAGACTTGGGCTAATCAGATGAAGTGAATATTTTAACTCTTGAGAGTGTAAAAATGAAACATTTTTACGCTCTTACGCTCTCAAAGAGTTACATCTGGTTCAAGGACCACTAGTAGTTCTCTGACCACTGGTTGAAAACCACTGATAGTACCTTTCATTGGGTGGGCAGGATGCACGTTTGGGTGGGCCCCGCCCCCCCCCCTGCCCCCCTCTAGATCCGGCCCTGATGCATGCACATGCGCGCGCACGCACACACACACACACACACACACACACACACACACACACACACACACACACACACACACACACGGCACACAGCATCAAGGCACCACTCGCTGTACACCTTGAAAATGTCTTCACATTCCACTTGTACGAGCCGTGACAGTTACTGTGCAGGCCTTTAAACAAAATAACAACCATCTCACTCAGGTCAGCTTGGGTCAGCGTGGTGGAGTAGAGGGACAGTAAAATGAGAAAATACTGCTCTTTTTTATATACTGTATATTTCATTTTAAAAAATATGGGAGCTATGGCTATACTTTTTAGCAACCAGCATGACAGCAAGGAGGGGGAAATGGCAATTTAAGAGAACTGCAGTGTTTTTCTTTAAAGGGATAGGGTGGGAGTTACTGTGGCCATGCAGTAGAACTAAACAAACCCACCAAACTAATGTAATTTGTATTGTTGAATTATTGTTAAAATATTAGCACATCCGGTGTAGTTCCATGTGATACAGGGGTCAAAAATGAACAAAGGATGTGCTAATATATATATTTTTTCCGCTTTTACTGCGTGGCCCCGGTGACCCCCACTGCCCACAACATGACCAGAACTACTTAATATTTCATTTCAATATCTCCAAAACCAGAGCAGGACTGCCACCACGGGACTCTGGCACTTAATTAATACAGCTGCAACTAGTATAATTTCGCATTGGCCTGTTTTTTTTTTTTTTTTTTTTTCAGCCTGCAACTTAGACCACCACACACACACACACGCATGCACACACGCACGCACTTACAGTACATATCAATTAGGCTCATATGCATCTGATGGAACATACGCTATACAGTAGCTCTGAGCTATAGCTGACACTGTCATCTTCAGCCAAGCCTGGGGGAGACAGACACACTGACAGACAGACAGACACACTGACAGACAGATCAAAAAGACACACATACAGTACACACCCGTACACATACATCGGCTCCTACTGTACATTCATCCAAATTGCTCCGGCCAGGAGCCATTTACTTTGCGATGAATCATTTATATGTCGGCGAGACGTGATGCACGGTGCAGAGCTTTGGGCGTGGCAGGGGAGGACGGGGAAGGTGGGGGCTTGGTCGGAAGTCCAAAAAAAAGCTATCGATTGTTTTTTTTTCTCTCGCCAAGGCAGGATTCAGTGCCGCAGGTGCAATTAAGATCTTCATTTGTTGTCCGGTAGAGACAGCAGGGGATGGATGGCATCAGGAAGAGAAGAGAAGAGAAGAGAAGAGAAGAGAAGAGAAGAGAAGAGAAGAGAAGAGAAGAGAAGAGAAGAGAAGAGAAGAGAAGAGGGATAGACAATGAAGATGAAAGAGCGAGGGAGGGAGGGGGGTGGCAGGGGGTGGGAGGGAGGGGGGTAGAGCGAGGAGTGATTTTAGCATTTTTATGGGAGCTCGTGTGAAGTGCTGTTTCAGCAAGAGGAGAGACCTTATCAAGACATCACTTAGATCACAGGCCAGAGATTCTCAAGTTCAGCATTTTTATGATCACCACCACTCATATGTGTGTAGGCAAATATACAGTAGATCTGCATGCTCAGGCACACTCGCATCACGCGCAAGCACACACACGCATGCATGCACATGCACACCACACACACACACACACACACACACACACACACACACACACACACACACACACACACACACACACACACACACACACACACACACACACACACATCCATACGTCCCTGCTCACGTTCGGTCTCCTGCCATAAGTGGAGTTGCTTCAATGTTTCCTTGGGTTGGCTGTGAAACACTTACATGAAAAGCCCCATTTGAGTTGATGCCAGCACATACGTATAGGATTGGTGCTAGTGCTGCTACTCGTTTAGAACTCGGCCTGATGTGGGGAGCTGTGTGTTTATATGTTTATACGCATGTGTGCCTGTGTGCGTGCACACATGTTTAACACTCCTGACGCCGCCCTGTTGGTCATATGAGGTACTCCACCTAGCCAGTACGTACAGTACATACAGTACATTCAAGACCTTCCAGTGTTTTTCCACACAGACATGAAACAAGTAAATACGGCTGCCATAGGAGTTAGGGTGTTTTGTTTGCTCTCATATCAATTTGTGGAATTTTGCCTCGCGATGCAGTAAAAAAATCACTATAGTGATCTAAACAGAGGGTGCTTTTCACAAAAGTATGGATTATTTTGAGAAAACGGCGTGGAAAGTTCTTGTTGTGAATGGTTCCCAATGGAGTGGAGGGGGGGGGGGCAATTATGGAATACGAGATGAACGGTAGCGTTCTGCCTAACAACTGGGACGTTGTAAGGGTGAGTGGGGGCAGCCGGCTGCTCGCTCATACAAGTCTACAAGTCGATGCATTCAGTATATACAGTACATGGCTCTGGCCTTGGTCGGGTGCGTGCGCTCACGCAGTTTTAGCGTTTTAAACAGGCTCTCGCACGTGCTATTTTCATATCAATGTTTGATGCTTTGAAGTAAATATTCTACCATAGTGTACACTATACAGTACAAACTGAACAGAAATGGGAGAGCATGGACGGAGATGGAGTTTTGAGACACAGACAGTTCTTCAGAGACAGTTTATTTCAGCAGAGTATCCCCTCCATGGGCTTAACCACATGAACTTGCAGCGTATGTGACCACCTCAGTGACCACACACCTGAGAAAATAAAACTCAGAGAGTATTTGAATTCCTAATGGAGCTTCCTTCCTTTCATCTGCATGCCTTTGGTAATTTCCAGAAAATGACCTCAAGTTCTCAAAACGTCCAGCGAAATGAATATGTGTGTTGATGTACACGAATATTCCAGACATACTCTTTGCGGAGTGTCCAGTGGTCCCCATGTATCAAAATGTTAATATAATATAAAATAACCCCAAAATGTCTAAGCCATCACGATATGTACATTATTGCAAATGTTTGCATTTATTTGGCTTATTATAAGTTTATTATATTTTGGCTGTTTATTGTGTTCAAGCAATCCCTTGCTGTAAATCCTACTGAAATGAAGTGAACATTGCATGACTATATGTCATAATTGATATGCGTGTCTGTGGGGGGCTTTGGCTGGTGGCAGCCCAGGGGCCCATACCTTCTAGATCTATTCTTTTTTTTTTTTTAAATCTTGAACATTGCATGTCATATATGCATCTGGAATTAAATATTGGTTAATATTGAACAACATTTTCTAACACTAATCATCTCTTCTGGGGTTCCCTAGCTGGCACATAACACATAAATATTTTTAGATGCAGGACTGCGGCCAAATACATATCAATTTGCTGGTCCTTGACATGAGAACATTTTGTGGTATTGAGCCACTCTCTATGCACTGCACTGAGCACTCAGCAGTACAACAGGGAGTGCAGAGTGAGTTTGAATGTGAGCGCTAACAGCCCCGGCTAGCAGCTCTCCCTGACCATAATGGGTTTAAAAGTGCATGTCCTATAGCACCTCCGCAGTGGCACAGGGGGGTTAGCTGTGAAAGTGGGCTGTGTTCAGAGTGTAAAAGTGCTCCGGTTTGTGCTACAGTGTTTTTTACACACTCACTTTAACTTAGCTCTTTAACACTGCAGGATTTTTACTAGAGGAAGATTAGCTCCATTAATCCCTGCAGAGAAATTCTTTCTTTTTTTTTTTTTTTACTGTGTACCGTGAAATATATATCGTCTCTGTCGAGTAGAATCCTCATAATTGGGTCCCCAAACTGATATTTTTCAGGATTCAAATTGAAATTTAAAGGGGAACTCCACCCATTTTCAATATTTTACTATGTCATTGATGTACTTTCAAGGTGTTGTGAGGTCAAAAAGCTCCCCCATTCTGTGTTCCCAAGAAATGGAGGTCTGAAGAAAACCATTAACATGGTGAAATATCTTGATGACATCATCAAGATGTATTTTCACCATGTTAATGGATTTCTTTCAACGCTTCTTTTTTATGAGAGCGTACAAATGGAACCAAATGAACCCGTTAGGGTTCATTTGGTTGCATTTGTACACTCTCAGAAAAAAAATGAAAATGGGTGGAATTCCCCTTTAATAGCAGAAATATCAAAGGTGGTAGATTGACGTGCTCGATACGAGCCTGTAGATTGTGTGACGATGTTAATTTGCCGAGAAAAATCAACACACACAGAAAGGAGGTTTCTGACCAACAGTGATGAGATACTATGTAGTTCTGATGGAGTGGCTGTAAAGTTGACCTTGCAGATCTGTCACTTTTGCTGTATTTATACTCGCGTATAAAACAATGGAGTGCTCTGATGTACTCTCTTACTCTTTGACTTAATCTCCCTGCATGCCTCCAGTATATGCAATTACAGTACAGTACCTCCAGCTAGATCGCATCCCGGGAATACTTCACAGCCGCCTTACATAATATACACTATTAATGCACAAGAGCTACCATTATTGCAGCTTTTCCATTTTGGATTCAGAGACCAAAAGGATTTGTGTGTTAATTAAAAGGGGGGGGGGGGGGGATTCCCAAGCTGGCATAGGATGGAAACAAGCCTGGTTTTATCTAGCATCTGTATTATAATGACTCAAATATTAAATAATCTTCATATTGGCGCCCCCACCACCTCAGGACATTGCGGTACTGCAGCTAAACTGTCCAGAAAGAAATGACAAGGACTGATTATATCAGAGCGGTGATGGAGAGGCTCAAACGAATAGAAATGAGCTTGAGGGACTCACAGCTACGCCCACCCCCATTGACTTGGATCTTCAGCAAAGTTACCTTAATAGTCCCAATTGTTTGATACGGTCTCAATGCTAACATCCATTAGCAGTGCTATCCTCGTTTTGCTAGTTGCTGTTGTCAGTAACTCAGGATCGCACATGGCGAGGGACAGAGACAAACAGAGACAAACATTCTACGTTGTATCTATTGCTTTCAATCGCCTGTATCTCCTATACCTTATCACAGATGGCATTTTTGGTGAGAACAGCACATATTCCACGGCTCAGAGCCGTCACCTGGTGACTCTATGGAGGCTGCCGTCTTACTCAAATGTCCCCCTCAGGACGGAAACTTGGCTCTTCGAAATATGAGTTCCACTTTGGAAAATACTGGAGGCAGCTAAGTACTATTATATAAAAAATAAAATACTAGCGGCCTAAGTACTATTAGAAAGTATTCAAAACAATTTTAAGAATGCATGTTATTTGCACTTTAAATAACATAATTACGTATTGATCTCTCTCCCGTTTGGCCGTACACACTGTATTTGTTCTGTATCTAAGCTTCGTTTCAACTAGCTTGTTAACGTGTACGCTTTCATGCAACGTGTTGCAATCAGAGAGCAAGGTAATCTCTCCCCCCAGGAATGCCTTTAAACCAAGTTGTTTATATACAGTAGGCATACAGTACAATCATATTATACGACATGAACTGTGCTGTGTTGTGTTGTGTTTGACACGTCGATATATTGTTCAGGCCTGTGATGCATTATGAATGAGTGTTTTGGCACAGCGCTTTGAAGACGTAGAAATGATTGGCTGTGTGACGCAATGTTGCTGTTTTTATTGCCTCACCGTCCTATACCGTGCAATCGAGCTGTATATCCTTTTACGCTACTCATCGCCACCTCTCTCTCTCTCTCTCTCTCTCTCTCTCTCTCTCTCTCTCTCCAGCTATGAAGGCAGAATCGTAGGAAATGGACTTCAGGCCCAGAGGCAGAACCCGGAGGTGAAAGTTCGCAGCCCTAACCCAACCATGGCTGAGGTGAAGGAGAGGTTGGAGCGATTTAACCAGGTAGGACCTTGGTGCTCACTAAAGGTAACTGTACTGTATGCCTACCAGGGGTAGGCATGGGTGCCAACATTGGCACTTCAGAGGGTGATCACTGGCACTCTGGCACAAGTGTGGGAGATGATTTTTCATTGAAATATACAGTATATAAAACATTTACAGTCCACTCACATCTGTATGTCAATACTGTTTACTCTTGGATCCTTTTGCCAGCAACAAAGGGTTGTGTGGTTGTCTGTTGGTTTCTATTATTCATAGTGTTGTGTAAAAATGGTGATATTATGGTTTGTTTGTTTGTGTGATATCCCTGCTGACAGAGCAGGGATATCTGCACGCTGGTTGTGGTTGGCCATTCTGGGCCAAATTCGTGCAAATGGGCCGGTCTGGGCCAAATTCACGCATAAAATGACCAGATTTTTTGTCCCAGTCCAGCTCTACTCGAGGCTTTCACTTTTTGCGCAGCACAAACGGAAATGAAAGCCTGTGGGTATCGAGCTCTGTGAGGGTCTGTAGTAGCTCAGTGCTTAAAGTTGTACGACCATCCGAGGACCACCAGATGTCCTTGAGTGGGTTCCGGGGGGTCCCCATGCAGCAAAATCAGTTTAACCAGTTTAAAAAAACAACAAAACATATTGGTAGGTTACATATTGGCTATACATATTCCCTCCGTTCCTTTTAAGTTAAGATGTTTGCTTTCCACACTTGAGACCCAGCCACTTTCTCATACTGCGTATTTGTAATGTTTTCCGAGGTGTCGCAGGCATCTCTTAATGATGTCAAAGTTCAAATTGTTGTGTCCTCGCTAGCTGGTCGATGGTAAATCAATTTTGAAATTAGATTTGTGGATTAGTCAGACCGTGGCGCAGTGCATATTGGAGTTCATATTGCATTACAGGCTTGGCCTTTTCTGAGTTGGAGCAACTATATTTTGTCTCGGTCGGGTGGAAAGTACTTCATTATATTATATTTTTTAGTTTTTTCAGGAATGCTGGAGTATCTTTCTTCTCATTATTATTACAGACAACAGCTCACAGACAACAACATTAAAGGGATAGTTCAGATCTTTTGAAGTTAAGCTGTATGAAATACTTGCCATTAATATAGTGGCTGCAACTGTATTAATTGATTGCCAGAGCTGTGGGAGTTCTGCTCTGGTTTTGATGAAATATGAAGTAGTTCTGGTCATTTTTTGGGGGGTGGGACCATGCAGTAAAAGTAAATGAATCCAAAAAACTAACTTCCTCTGTATTAGCACATCCTTTGTTCATTTATGACCCCTATGATACCTGGGAACTATGCATTTTGTGTCCATATCATTACACCCAAAAAGTAGTTTCATGTGATGATGATCAGACATCATGCAATAAACTGTCCTCATCGTCGGTCATTGCGCTGCAACGTAGTCTGAACCAATAAAATAACCCATAAAAAGTAGCGGTGTGTGGATATCATCAACCAATAAAAGAGTTTGGGGCTGTGAAATCTCACTCAGAGACTTTGTGAGCGAGTACAGGAGGGCTGGACGATGTTACGACACGTTGTCGCTCGCAGTGCGTCAAGACAGTCTGATTGAAAAACAAATATTGTATTGAGATTTCATCACTCATTCATCGCCCACTGGCAGCAGCTGGAAGGGATGTTTGGCCAAAACGTCAATGAACTGAACTTCAAAGGGTGAATAACGTGGAATTCAACATTTTTATTTTCTTTTTTGTGTTTTTTTTGGGGTCCTCCTATGTGTGCTTTCTATCCCCACAAATAAACATGTTTGAACAATCAGGCTTTCATATCATATCGGAGCTTTAATGTAATTGCTCTCAGGAAACAGCTCGTCTGATATTGGCCTCATAATGATGTCCTCAGTGCATAATAATTGTATAATTCTTTGTATAATCCTCTTCTTCTTCCAAGTCTTCAGTTCCAAACTGGCATTTCCACTTTGTTTACAATGTCCAACATTGTTGATTTTCCAAGCTGTCACTGGCTTGGTACTTTCCGAGTTCTGAGCGCTTTTGTGTGACGCTGTTGTATGGTCAAGTAGGACAGTGGTTTTCAATCAGTGGTCCGGGGACCACCAGTGGTCCTTGAGAGAGTTCCAGGTGGTCCCCAGGCTAAATTATGGACAGTTGGTTGACCAATTGGAACTCTTTGAGAGCATAAAACCAATCTGAGCTGGCTCTTCGGCCAGCTCCGAAGAGCTTTCAGCTCCTGCATCCTTCTTCAGGACGTCCACATATAGTGCGGAGCATCCTCTCAATCGATGTCCACGTGTTGGTCCCCACAGGACCAGCCTGCTGGCTGGGAGCTCACCATGTCTGTGGATGTTCTGCTCCACATTCAGAACAGCTCGCAGCATTCAGCAGCAGTCAATTTGCTCTCATTTTACACTCTCAACAGTTAAAATATTCATCATGTGATTTAGCCTCAAAGTCTACACAATTAGAGAATGTAGAAGATTAATGGTAATTTTTTATCTATATGTTTGACTGCTTTGTTAACCCAAATACAGCTTGGAATTGTGGACAAAAGCAAAAGTTTGGGGGTCTATGCATGAGGCTAAAATGTCATCAAATGGTGGCTCAAATGCTGAATAAATAAATGGTGGGCACTGTAGGTGTCAAAACGGTTGAAAACCACGGATTAGGGCAATAATTTACGGGGGGAGGAAAAAATAACTACGAAGATGAGAGAGCTGCAGCAACGATTCATTTATTGACGTACAGTATATACGGTGAGCAAACAAACAGTGAAGGATGAGGGTTGGGGGGTATTGAAGACCCCAGCAGTGTTATACACAAACAAACAACAACAACACTGTGTGTAGTGTAGAGGCTAACAAGGCATCTGAGAAATGACTCCATGGCTATAGGCCCTGCATGCACTCACATCCAGCAGGCCAGGCAGTGTTGCCAACTGCCAAAACCCAAAATGCACTAGTGGCCCTTCCAATATGCACTAGAATGTGCTAGAGCAGTGGGTTTTCAGTCATTTTCATATACCAGGGCCTACTATATATTCTGCATTTTAGCCACAGAGGACTATATCATTTGATGTTGAGTTTAGGTCTCTCTAATTTAGGAGAAACAACTAGCAAAATGTTGGCCAAAGCGATTCTAAATCGCTTTGGCCAACTAAATCTAAATGTGTAGATTCTTGAAAAAGTAATTTAGAATTGATTAAGTATAATTTAACTCTTGAGAGTGTAAAATGAAACCAAATTTGGTCACCAATGGTTCTTTCTAGGAAGGAAGGAGCACTATCTCTGGTGCCTGTCAACCAATTTCGCCCCAACTCACCAGCAAAAACGGCACTAGATTTTCCGCCAGGAGTTTTTAACTAATTTTGGCCCTTTGGGGGGGGGGGGGGGGGGGGGGGGGGGGGTAAATATAGCGACAAATACGCCAAGTTGGCAACACTGGGCGCTCATAGACATCAAAGACACAGATAGAGGGCCAAAGGAGCGGTGGGAGGGAGGGAGGGAGACCAGTGCAAAAGGTCAGCAGTGAGTGACAGAGTGGCAGGGATGACACAGGGCTGCTTCAAAGTCACACTATTTGTCATGTAGATGAGGATTATGGCTGAAAAGGGTCTGGGGGTCTGGGGGGAGAAGAAAGAAAGGAGGCCATTTCCACCAGAAGTCCCCCAGAGGCCATTTGAGGTAGACAAACGGACCTGGATTCGGTTCCCTTTTTCCCCTGTCCGCCTGGCCTTTTGTTGTCGCCTGAAAATCATACCAGGCTGATAACGCCGACGACGGCCATCTCTCTCTCTTTCTCCCTCTTTCTCTATCTCTGTGTCTCCAGGGGCGGATGTAACATTTCCCAATTGGGGGGGCAGGAGAAAATGGTATGGGGGCGGCTCCATCGCCCGTGTCACTTCGTGCCACGGGCGATGAGGCCGCACCCATACCATTTTCGGTTAAAATACTTTTATTAGATAAGTAAAGCATCAATAATAACATCAGTTGTTGTTGAAGTTGCAACAGACACACAGCATGCATAAAGCTAAAGGTTTTCAATGATGAAATGCTGTTGGTTTCGTCGTGACACAGCTGTAGTTAGTTAGTTGCAGTAGGAGTGTTTCAAATCATTTTAATTATAAGCACTTTAATTTGAAATATGTTTGGTGGGGCAGACTGGGAATTTAGGGGGGCATTGCCCCCCCCCCATGCCCATGCCTAGATCCGTCCCTGTCTGTCTCTCTCTCTGCTCTGTGCCCCCTGTGCCCCCCTCTATTTTCCTCTCTGCCTTTTATTCCACTGCCATTCATTCGTCGCTTCTCCTCCCCGTCGCCGCCGATCCTCTGTACCCTGTTCAGTGGAACAAGCTCTGGATCTGCCCATGGCTTTTAGTCGGCTTGATTTCACTCATAGAAACGCTGCTACAGTGTCCCGCGCTTGGAATTTCTGATCGACAAGCTTACGGGGTTGACGGGAACGCCTGGGCACGACCCAAATTGGGCATTACAGTGACAGACTCAGTTCGTGGGGTTAGTCTTGAATAACATAATATTCAAAGATTTGCACCACGTTTTCACGATTTTTCAAAAATAGCAGAGATACAAGCTCATAGCGCGCCACTCGGTGGCGCGCTATGAGCTTGTAGATCTGCTATTTTTCAATAGTTAAAACATAATGCTTAGAACACCAAAACGCGTTCAGTACACTAAGGGTTAATGATTATACTGTAAATCACTTTAATGTAGTGCTGTTTTTGTACTATTAGTACAACGTAAACAGTAATAGCCTACAGCATAGATTTTACAAAGACTTGTCACTGTGCAACAGTTGACATGTTGCACATGTGCCTAAAATAGCTCTTATTTGCACCGCCCTCATTGAATACTATTTATTTCCAACTTCAATCCCTGTCCCTGTTGAACAATGAGCATGAACATTCTCTGACATTCAGGGGCGGATGTAACATTTCCCAATTGGGAGGGG
Organism: Benthosema pterotum; assembly: GCA_039105355.1. NCBI lineage: Eukaryota > Metazoa > Chordata > Actinopteri > Myctophiformes > Myctophidae > Benthosema > Benthosema pterotum. The sequence continues at coordinate 23,566,761 of CM076976.1, forward strand.
GGGGGCAGGAGAAAATAGTATGAGGGCGGCTTCATCGTCTGTGGCGCTTTGCGCCACGGGCGCCATTTTCGGTTACAGGATTATTAGGCAATTAAGCATCCACAATAACATCAGTTGTTGTTGAAGTTGCAACAGACACGCAGCATGCATGAAGCTAAAGGTCTGACTCAGAGAGTTTTCTGTTTTCAATGATGAAATGCTGTTGGTTTAGTGGTGCCACAGTTGTAGTTACGTTGTAGTTTGTAGCAGTAATAGTGGTTCAAATTATTTTGAATATAAGCGCACTTTAATTTGACATATCTTGGGTTGTTTTGCATGCCATCATGTTTGGTGGGGCAGTCTGGGCATTTAGGGGGGCATTGCCCCCCCATGTCCATGCCTAGATCCGTCCCTGCTGACATTAGATGTCTCTGTGCTTTCCGCTGATCCGATTTGGATCTCACCCGAGCCTTCTGGTATTCCAGGCTCATGGCATGTCGCTTCCCGGCAATTTGTGACCTTGTCAACATTTTGATCATCTCGCCATCCTACATACCGGTATTTAGGCAAACCACAGTCTGCAGGAATTGTGTCTCAAACCTCCCCAGTTTTCCTCAGGGGCTGGAGCAATTGATTTGAATTTTCACATGGGCAATGACCATTAATATATTTGGGCATATGCACAAACTTTTGACTTTCCCAAAATCGACGCAGTTTATTAGCTTTTTACACTATCTATCACTTACATTACGCTGCAAGCATGAACAAAAAAAATAGCATATCAAGTCAGTAATCTACTGGTCATACAGATAAATTCCATAGTTTTGGGGCCAGGAGGGAAAAAGTTTTGGGCGCATGTTTTTTTAGCGAGGGTACTACCAGCTTCCCTGCGTTGTCGGCCGATCTGAGCGCTCTGGAGGGTTTGTAGGGTTCTGTGAGCTTGAATAAAAGACTTTAACTGCAATCCGAGCTGCTCCAGTATCTATCCCTCCTGCTGCTTATGTTGTTTGGAGGATGTTCAGCATTGCAAGTGCACACAGTGCATCATGTCCACGGCGCATAACCCAAAAGTCTGCGAATCCCTTTGAGCGTGCTGCACATGGACTCGTTATTAGTAACTGCGTGCAGACGGCTTGTTGTATTCATTGATTTGTGTCCTTCTTTTTCCCTTTCTGTTTCTCTTAATCCTCCTGTTTCTCAGTCTCGGTCAATAAAAAAAAAAACTATTTTTTCCTTGACATCATACAGTTTCGCAGGTCCTCTGTCTCTTGTCTTCCCCTCCTCGTTCACTCATGCCGTTCCCACAGAGCTTCCCGCCACTTACCTCCTCTTATCGGAGTTCTCAAATCATAACCATATTGGCCCGGACAGCCGCGCACGTCTTGTTGCTGACAGCTACACACCCTAGCTGCTGTTTCACTCACTCTCTCACACACACAGACACACACACACACACAAATCCCAGCATCCCCAATTGCCCCGTCATTTGCACATCGCTACGGCAACCACCTGCAGCCCGTCCCGTCCGTGGCTGACGTGTGTGTGTGTGTGTGTGTGTGTGTGTGTGTGTGTGTGTGTGTGTGTGTGTGTGTGTGTGTGTGTGTGTGTGTGTGTGTGTGTGTGTGTGTGTGTGTGTGTGTGTGTGTGCGTGTGCGCGTGTGTGTGTGTGTTGATTCCAGATCACAAATGGCAGGGTCTGATCTGGCTCCTTTGTGTTTAATGTCAGATAAGGGTGCAGCAGAGCGCAGGGTCAGACCTGCATGACACAGAGCTGTTTTTAATCTGACAGGCTCCGGTGAGACGCTGCTGCTGCTGCTGCTGCTGCTGCTGCTGCTGCTGCTGCGGCGCTAAAAGCAGTGATGGACAAAATATAATATCACGCCGGCGGTCGCTGTTAGCCAGCGACCTCGTGCCTCCTCGGATTTGTAAAATGGCCTACTTTGTAAAGCGGTATTATAGCACCTTTATCCAGGGGCGGATGTAACATTTCCAAATTGGTATGGGGGCGGCTTCCCGCACCCATACCATTTTCAGTTACAGGACCTTTTTTTAAGCAAATAAGCGTCAATAAATACATCAGGTGTTCCTTTAGTTGCAACAGACACGCAGCATGCATAAAGCTAAGGGTCTGACTCAGAGAGTTTTCTGTTTTCAATGATGAAATGCTGTTGGTTTAGTGGTGACACAGCTGTAGTTAGTAACATTTGTAGTGTTTCAAATTATTTTAAATACAAGCACATTAATTTGAAATATCTTGGGTTGTTTTGGATGCCATCGTGTTTGGTGGGGCAGTCTGGGCATTTAAGGGGGGCATTGCCCCCTCATGCCCATGCCTAGATCCCAGGGATTAAAGTTCTCCGTACGGGGTACGGATTTCCGTACTGGGGAGGATTCCCCAGGGGCTTCATAAGATCCTCGCCATTTGGCAAAAAAATCTAAAAGGGGAGGGTTTGCCCACGGCCGCGATGTTAGTTAATGACGTGACCAAACGCAAAACCAAAACGGACCATTATACTTGACTTGCAAGTCAAGTGATCTCCAAACTACAATGCATCATCCCTAGGAAAATAGATTTGTGCGCTCCGCTCCGTGCAAGTCAAGCTGCACCGGTGCTGCTGGTAGGCTAATCAAGTGCATGTTGAGTGAGTGGCTGTGTAACTTGAAGAGTTGCGACATTGAAGGGTCAGAAACTGAGCGGTCGAGCTGCTCGATCTGAACTGTGACAAACATAGATGGCCGTCCCCATTGCTCAATAGAAGTCTATGTAGAGCAGACGCCATTAACGTTTCCAGGAAGTGAACGGAGATGTCATAACTTTCCGGGTCTGGCTCTACTCTATGGTCTGGCTCCGCTGCTGACTCAGCCTATCTGTCTGCCTTGTCTGTTGTTATTTTATATGTTTAATGTCGTTTTACGTGATTACACCCGCTTTCTTTTTGTGGCAATATGAAGTTTAACGCCGGGATGACACTTTATTGCCTGGCCGTGTTATCACTCAGGCACTCAGACAAACCATGCGTGTCTGTTGTGTTTTGGATTCACTGGCCAAGTATTCAGAACTTAAGAACAGCGCGACGCGAAATGGAATAAAATTAAGAAAAGAGAGTCAAGAGGAGGAGTGCGAGCCAGATTAAGGAGACACACGGCAGCCTACATCCTTTGCCGGTAATAACGTTTTTAATGTTCGCTCTTTGAGCAACACGATGAATGAACTGGTCGCAAAAGTTAAATGCGACAAAGTATGATTAGTATCCATGTCCACTGTGCGCATGAGAAGCTAACCACAGTGGGAACACTGATAGCGAACGGGTAGAGCCAGGGCTGGATCTAGACGGGGACAGGGGTGGGCAGTGCCCACCCAAATGCGCATCTTGCCCACCAATGAAAGGTTATATCAGTGGTTTTCATCAGCGGTCCAGGGACCACCAGTGGTTGAGAGATGGTCCCCAGCTAAATGTAGCCCAAGTCTACACAACTAGAGAATGTAGAAGATTAATGGTCATTTTAGTATGTTTGACTGTTTTCCCCCAAATCCAGCCTGGAATTGTGGACAAAAGCAATCAAAAGCAAGCAAGAAATCTTTATAGTTTTGGGGTCTGTGGGGCTAAAATGTCCTCAAATGGTGGTCTGTGGCTCAAATGTCGAATAAATAGTCGGCCCTGGTGTCTAAAAGATTGGAAACCACTGCTTCATATGGGAGAAACTTTGGAGTTGCCCACCCTGCCTTTTTTCCAGCCCACCCTAGTAGGGCTGGCTAAATCCCGCCCTGGGTAGAGCTGCTGCTGCAAGAAAAACAGAAGATGTTGCTGACAATATAGCAAAAATAAATGTATTAGGCCTACATGTTATCAACAGGCCGGTTAATTAATTTCATATTGAATGATATTTAATTGAATGATTTATGTATTGCCTCGCTATACAGATCATGTGAGCAAACTAACGTGGGTCTGTGTGTGCGCAATTGCGCTGAACGGAACAGCTGTCGGGGCATTGATTGATTGATTTGCAGAATAGGCAACAGTATGGCCATACTATTTCTCCCATGTCAAAAATATCTCGGGCATAGTAGCCTACGTTATAGAAAATGTGTAGGCCTAATGGGACTTACGAAATATACTTGGTAAGGATTTATTTATGCAGTATTTATCGCATAGTGTGACAAAAAAAGGAAGTCTGCCCCCCCCCCCCACCCCCCCCCGACTGAAATATTTTCCGTCTTTGGATTTTTTTTCCGCTTTAATCCCATGCCTAGATCCGCCCCTGGCTTCATCCAAGGCACTTGGCATATATAGGTCCCATTCACACACTGATGACAGCAGAAACCATGCAAGGTACAGAACAGCACTTCGGGAGAATGTGGGTTAATAAGTGTCTTGCTCATGGGCCACATCAACACTAAGTCTCGGTGAGCTCAGGTTCGAACCGGCAACCTCGTGGTTGTCCAAAACTTGGCTTTGAGTTTGTCGATCTGCACGTTTTTATGCTTTTTTTGGTTGCCTGTATTGACAGACAGGTGAGAAGGAGAGGGGGGAAAGGTGTGCACGAATGGGACTCAAACACGCGAGTCCCATTCATCCTTTTCAGGCGTTTGAATGTCAGTTTTTGGAGATATGAGTTTTCCACCCAACAGGGAGGATAATGAGATATAATGACACACACACACACGGACTCACACAATCTCAAATTGCAGCTATGCCGTATATTGTGGGCTTGTAGGTCCGCTATTTTCACCATGTTTTTGTGTGGCAAAGTATACATTGGTTAAACTGGTTAAGTCTTTATCCAGCCGCAGCCACAACCTAACCCTAGAACAGCACCCAACCTCGGGTTTGTCTTTCCATTCAACAAGTCCTAACCTCAAACTCCATATCTGTTAGCCTCAACCTCCTACACTAACCCTAACATGAACCTCTCACCCATAACACTGACTAAGATAAAACTCAGTCAGTTTGATTGTCCAAACTTGGTCTGAGGGCCGAACACAGATCTACAGAAGAGCAGTGGATTGTGAAATTAAACAGCGTTCTTTGTTGGCTGATAATACAAATGGTAATTAAAATTCAGATCAGGTTGAGGAGCCAAAGTGCTTTCAATTACAGAAGATAGATACTCCAGGACAAGTATAGACACACAAATTAAGAGCAATTTAGAGTCAAAACCAGAACACCAGTCCTGATGGCCTGAGATTGACACTAATGGGTTTTGACACCAAGGTGTGTAGGTAAACATGCTTAATCCCCTCAATGGTAATCACACTTTGAGCATTAACCTCAACACCCTCAGAGGTGACTGGATTAAAGGGGGTCCACCGTGAAGTGAAAATCATATACTGTATGTATCATGAAAACATTGCCTTTTATTACGGTTTTATGCATTCTTACTTTTTATGTTTTCTCACGGTGCCATATTGGGTGCAGTACCACAAATGTCCACAAAAACATCTCTTCTCTTTGAGAGGGGGTGTGGAGTCCATTCATACCAATGACTTAAAGGGCAAGAGAAAGGTTAAAGGGCCCAGGACTATTACAATTGGTATTTTTTAGTGACATCACTAAAAAGAAGAATCTGAGAATGCCCATTTATGCGCTCTATTCAGACACACTGAAAGTCACAGATACCGTATCTCAATATAGGTCTGACTAGTAAGAAAAAACAAAACATAATTGCCCAGACTCTTCCTCAACAAACACAGTGAAAGCAAACATTCTTTGTTCTGTACAAAACACTGAGGTGCTTAGACCCCTTCATGGACCAGTAACGTTGACCCTGACCTTCTCATTGTCATAAGTGTAACCGGACTCTGAAAATGATTTTAACCTTACAGGTTATCCACTTCCTTATGGGGACCAGAGCACTGTGTCCCCAGGAGGTCAATCAGATCTGGATTTACTGTTCTTGTGAAGACTTTTGTCTTTATCACATGCACGCATGCACGCATGCACGCACGCACGCACACACACACACACACACACACACACACACACACACACACACACACACACGGACACGGACACGGACAAGGAGACAAACCCACTGATCTCTTGACCTCCAATAAAATGGCCCATTAAATGACTAGGCAGAGTTATAGTCCTCTGTGTATCTGTGTATCTTCTCCCAGTATCCTCCTCTCTCTCTCTCTCTCTCTCTCTGCCTCTCTCTCTCTCTCTCTCTCTCTCTCTCTCTCTCTCTCTCTCTCTCTCTCTCTGCCTGTAAATACTGCTAATGTAGACAGTAAATGTTTCAAAGGTTCTCTTTTTGGATTCCCGGCCACCGGCCCCAGCTGTTTTTGGGTGGGGATTCTCTTACAATGGTCTATCTGTTTCCACGCGAACATTAAGAGCAGATCGTTTTTCAAACATGTCAATTTAGCCGTATGCGTTTCATCAGTGGGGATATGCAGTGTGCGCGCGCCACGCACATCACACACACACACACACACACACACACACACACACACACACACACACACACACACACACACACACACACGGAAGGATGTGCGTGCAAACACATATACATGCACACACTAGTGGTGACTGGGGAGTGTATCATTACAGATGCTGAGGATGTTGGATGTGTAGACCCCTACTTTAACATTTAATGGGGTCTTCTTCTATGTAATTGTTTCTAATCTGTGTTCAGGGACGTCCTCCTCGTGTTGGAGAAGTCATGATTTCTACTCAGCTACGCCTAATCGCAATGATGACATAATCACCTATTAATCACAGTTATTTTAGATAATCACAATTATTTGAGATAATCACAATTATTTTTTTGCATAATCGTTTCCATGTTGAAAACATAGTTCATAGAATTTCGAGAAAAAAATCCCCCAAAATAGATGATTGGTTGGCAGGGGCGGATGTAACATTTCCCAATTGGGGGGGGGGGGGGGGGGGGGGGCAGGAGAAAATGGTATGCTACTTCATCGCCTGTGGCGCAAAGCGACACGGGCGATGAAGTAGCACCCATACCATTTTCAGTTACAGAACTTTTATGGGCAAGTAAAGCATCAATAATAATCAATAATGTTGTTGAAGTTGCAACAGACACGCAGCATGCATAAAGCTAAAGCATTACCTCCCCACCATGCCCATGCCTAGATCCGCCCCTGTTGGTTGGTCAGTTAACTTTGATGTCCGGTCAGTTGCTCAGAGTAGAGCGGTGCCTGTCTGTTTGTATACTTGGAATGATTCATCTGTAGGCCTATATAATGTCCGAGTCCCTTTTATTCACATCTGTGCAGATGTCAGAACAGCATTGTGATATCTGAATGTGCCCATATATGAAGTTATTTATCCATATTGACCACATATGGAATCATGTAAAAAACAAAACAAATGGAGCCATATCCCGGACAGACACAGAGTGAAACCGATGCTGAGGGTTTTTATTTTGAAGTTGCAGTGTGTCTGTGTAACGCAGAGGCCTGAAAGATGTATGCATGATTGATGAGATTGACTACTGCTCTGCTGCCCCCTTGGGCTGCTCCTGACCAGGGGCGGATCTAGGCATAGGCATGGGGGGGCAATGCCCCCCTAAATGCAAAACAACCCTAAGATATTTCAGTGCTTATAGTATTTTAAACACTAAACATGGCATGGGGTCGGCATCGCCCGTGTCACGAAGCGACACGGGCGATGAAGCCGCCCCCTTACCATTTTCTTCTGCCCCCCCAATTGGGAAATGTTACATCCGTCCCTGCTCCTGGCATGCCAAGGTCACACACACACACACACACACGCATGCAACACAAGCATGCTTATACGAGCACACACAGTGAATTCGATCAATAGTTAGAGAACTATCAGATAGCATAGGTGTGCTCCATTACCGGTTTGTTGTTGATGTTTTTTCGCTCTGCACTCAAGTGTAAAAATACATTCGTTTATGCTCAGCTCATCGCTGTAAAACTTTCCCTGAAAAGCGCTTCTCTCTATTTTTTTGCCAATAACTACTGAAACGCAGAGAGAGAGAGGGAGAGAGGAGGAGAGATGGAGAGAGAGAGAGAGAGAGGGAGGCTAATCACAACATTTGGTATCTTGCCACCCGTGTCTCTCCTCCCCTGACGGGGTCTCCGCGGCAGGTTAAGTGAGGACTTTGCTAAGCCCCTCCGCAGTGCACGGCTCATTACAGCCGAGACACGCCCGCGCCCATGTCAGGAAAGAGCTTTACGCTTTAAAAAAGAGTTAGTGGAGGACTGGGGGATGAGGAGGGAGAGAGGGAGGGAGGGAGAGAGAGAGGGAGGTTTGGGCTGCAGCGCTGGCAGCCAGTCACAGGGAGGGGACAGATTCTTTCCACTTGATGGAGATGGCGCCAGGGGCGGATCTAGGCATGGGCATGGGGGGGCAATGCCCCCCTAAATGACCTGACTGCCCCACCAAACATGATGGCATGCAAAACAAGTCAGACCTTTAGCTTTATGCATGCTACGTGTCTGTTGCAACTTCAACAACAAGTGACTAATAAAAGTCCTGTAACTGGTATGGGTGCGGCTTCATCGCCCGTGTCGCTTCGCGCCACGGGCGATGAAGCCGCACCCATACCATTTTCTCTTGCCCCTCCATTATGTTATCCTGCCCCCCCAAACGGGACATGTTACATCCGCCCCTGGATGGCGCTGGGGTCTTTCTGGTCTTTATAACAACCTTATAATAACTCATCCTGTGGCAGTGAAACAGAAGTCTGTCTTTATGCTCATGGGCTCCTTGTTAGCGCCACAAAGTTGCCTGCATGGGAACCAAAACGCAGAAATTCATGCGGTCACTCTTCTTTATTTTTCTTCTTCACAAGGACCGATTGACCGTGCTATTGACACTGGAGTCTTTTTGGGGTTTTTTTTGCTCTCACATCATGGCGGCCGTTCGAATAATTATGGTCAGCGAACGATGATTACTGCCGCTTTCCTTATCGTTAGTGGAAAACAGGCGGAGAAGTGTAGGGGATGTGGGTCCTTATATTTATCCATCTTAGACCACTTAGGCCAATGTAGTGTGTACTTTATTTTGTCCTTCCGCAAAGTCACAATTTATTGAACATGATGAACGACAAAAAATTGAAAAAAAAGAAAAGAAAAAAAAGAGAGGTTTTGCAAGATTTTGCTGAAAACGTTTGCCCGAAATAATGACACCAGGCTTAATGTTGTCAAACGATGAGCCTTAATACTGGGCAAGTGAAATCCCCTTCAAACTGATGGATGGTGAAATTGACCTTTTAAACACAGAAGGGAGTGCATTTGAAACCAATAGATTTTAATGCTTGCTACCAAAGACTGTTTGCAGCCCGGATATATATACGCTTACAGCACACCAAAGAGAGTGTTGATTTTTTAAGGACATTTTATTTATTAACAGTAAAATTATTCATAATAAATTCAGTTCTCAGCTCCATGCAGTTGGGTGTATCTCACGTGAGCACCACGCTCAATAACATATTTTTAATGTGTTGGATTGAACAATTTTCACACAAACATTTTCCACATTTGCATGCATTCATTAGTCATGCACTGAATATTTGGCTGCAAAAAATATCCGGCAATAAATGCATTTTTTGCCCATTTGGATTCAGCCAAAATTGTCAGAAAATATAGCATCGAATACTATATACAGTGCTGAATAATAATTCTTTATGGACCCATAGCTGTACGATAATTACTTAACATCAAAGTTTCATTTCATCATTGTTGGAGAAATGGGAGGGGTGGACTCACTTTTGTGAAATACTATATATATATATATATATATATATATATATAATATATATATATATATATATATATATATATATATATATATATATATATATATATATATATATATATATATATATATATATATTAAGATAGATAGATGGATGCACTACACTTGGAACAAAACCATGGTGGAACACTGGTCTGTATTGCTGCAAATAAGTCTTTGATCTGCAGTGAATATAGATAGTGCTTCTAGCCACGCTTTCATCTGTGATAGTCATCTCATCAAGTGTCCCGGGTTAGAAATGTCTCATTTTTACTGAACAATATGCCGCACGTACGCACACACACACACACACACACACACACACACACACACACACACACACACACACACACACACACACACACACACACACACGCACGCACGCACACGCACACGCACACACACGCACACGCCTCCAACAATAAAAGGGACACTTCTCCCACACAAACAGTGTATTGTAGCGCTGTGGTCCATAGAGGACCGCTACAGTGACATGAAGGCCTGCAGGCGGGGGTTCGATGCTGACGGCCACGATGATGAAGAAGACCGTGATTCTGACTGAGCACCCCCCCCCCCCCCCCCCCCCCCCCCCCTCGCTGCGGTGGCGTTGGCGGTGGTGGTGTACCGTGTCAGGCTAGGGGGGCCCCTTGGAATCCCTGCCCCACTGCCCCCGGGGACCTCTGCAGGCCCCTTTGAAGTGTGAAAGCTTATAGCCTCTGCACCCAGTAAGGCAGCACTGCATGGGACAGCGATGGCACCCCACACTGTACCGTTCACCCTCACTTCCAAAACGGCAGGCTTTTGAAATGCTGAGCACCACAACGTAGCCTTTTAAGACCAGATCGTTGATGTCGGGGCTGAAACCTCCTATGTCCATATTGGAACTAAAAATGAACGTCCCACATGATCATACTGTGCCACACAAACGAGCCAAAAGTATTCAGATCTGTTGTAAATCAAAAGTATACATTGTTGTAAATCATGTTGATAATGGGCCACGGTTTGCTGACCAAACAAAAACAGCTAATTAGCGCTACTCGCATTTGGAAAAAAAAGCGGTAAAATATAGGGTCGGGTGATGATCTTCATGAAACCTGGCGCCTATTTATCACAGGTCAATTTAATAGCCAGATAGATACAGTCGCGATTCACTGCAGTGGGGGCGCCTCCATCTTTGTCACTCCGACTTTCACCCGATGCTGACGGCCCCATCGGGCAGCATCACCAGGCATGAAACACCAGGAAAAATAATTTAAAGTAGTATTTTTAAAGTTGCGATTCGGGGCTGGAGCCAGGTTAGATTCACCATGAATTCATTGTGAATTGTTGCCTCCATTGACTGCCATTATTGCATCCAGTCTTGACTCGAAAACTCTGCTGTCTGATTAGGAAGGGATTCGGGAACTGTCCAACCTTGAACCGTCAACCAGTTTCTTTGAGTAAAAATCGAAATCTGGAATTATTAGTCTTGGCCTCTTTGTGTTGTTCCTTTATTATATTTTTCTGCCTTATCCTACACCCTTTCACACATTTTATTCATAATTCTTAATGCAAAGACTAAGTCATCTTAAGTCTGTGGCTCAGGGGTAGAGTCACCAGGTGGTAACCGCAGGGTTGCCGGTTCCAACTCAGGTTTTCCCAGAGTTAGTGTCGGTGTGTCCCTGAGCAAGACACTGAACCCCTAATTGCTCCCAAAGTGCTGGTCAGTACCTTGCATGGCTTCTGCTGCCATTGGTGTGTGAATGGGTGAATGGGATCCACAATCTATGTGAAGCTCCTTTGATAAAGGCGCTATATACTGTAAATGCAACATTTACCATTTAACACAACACACACAGACACACACAGACGCGTGCACACACCAAGGCACACAGCCGCTCAGGTGCAGGGTTGTGACTTGGCGGCTCCTCAGGGTGTCATTGAGCGTTTCCTGTGCCGTGTGCCAGTATGACTCACAGTGGTGACCTCATGGCCCATAAAGTGTCGCTGAGCGTTAAGCGCTACTGGCAGGGGCAGGGGCGTGTCCCCCTGCACGCCGCCCGTTCAAAGCCCTGGAAGCATGACTTTGTGTCGTGTGAGAGGAGACGTTGTTGGTAACTTAAAAACATAACAGTCTCAGGGAGTTTTTCGGCCATGACTGTTTTTGCTGCGTGCTGCTTCACCTCTATTATACTGTACCATACGCCCCATTGTACTGTTGCCCGGGCCAACGTGTTTGTCTGCATACAAAGCAACGAGGTCGACGGCTCAAACATCCCCGTTTCCGTTTCTCACTGATATATTTACTGTATAGCGATTTCATTTCAGGCTATATAGCGCTAGCTGCTATGAAGTCAGAGAAGTGGAATATGGATTTCACCGCAAACGTTGAGAAACCGGGGGAAAAAGAAAAGAAAATCAATTGGCAACAGAAAGAAGAGAGTGCGAGCTTTCCTTTAGCAAGAATTTATTGACTCCCATATTTGACATTGTTAAACCGGCAGGGTGACTGCCAGAGCGCTAATGTTACTGATACTGTGGAGGCCGCTGCGCACTGCGTTTGACTGAACACTATATAGGTTTTTTTGTCCTTTGTCGTGCGTGCAGGCCGTGGGACTCGGGTTTGAAACAAATGAAGGCAGAGAGAACAGTGCGAGAGCGCTAAGCACTAATAGCATTCTGCACTGGGCTCCAGCAGTAATTAAGTGCTAGCTGGACGGGAGGGCGATAATAGGGAAGTTTTATGCACCATTAATCCACACAGATCCACGTGCAAATCTGTTCACATAATCAACAACCAGGAGGGGCCTGGGGTAGCACAGTTGTTGCACTGCTTTTCTCAGTCTCTCTCTATCTCTGTCCGTCTGTCTGTCTGTCTGTCTGTCTGTCTGTCTGTCTGTCTGTCTGTCTGTCTGTCTGTCTGTCTGTCTGTCTGTCTGTCTGTCTGTCTGCTTCTATCTATCTCTGTCTGTCTGTCTCTCTGTCTCTGTCTCTCTGTCTCTGTCTCTCTCTCTCTCTCTCTATCTCTCTCTCTCTCTCTCTCTCTCTCTCTCTCTCTCTCTCCGTGCCTCTGTCTCTCGCATCCGCACATACTCGGAAAAATATGCCTCATTTTTCTGTTCTCGACTGTCTGTTTTTGGTCGAGCTGTCTGAGATGCAGACCGAATTGTGGTCCACTTCTTCCGACTGTTGGAATGCTCACTTCGCAGGCACACACGGGCACACGAGCATGCACGTGCGCATATACACATACACACGCACACATACACACACACGCCAGGATGGCTCATGTTTGTCCTGGACAGAAGCGCATTAACTCAGTCGGCTGTGAGGGAATGGAGAGAATTCGAGCTTGGGAGGAAGTTCTAGAGGACTTCTGCAGACTTTGTAATGGTTTATTATTGTCACTTTTTCCCCCAGTCCAATGGGCCATAGGGGCCAGAATCCGCTCGATATTACGCGGCTTTATAACCTGCCCCTGCCCCGCCATGATGATCTGCAACACGTACAATAATAATCGAATATTATTGCAAATCTGGTTCACTTGCACGGAACATTATCCCGCAGATTACGCCCAGGCCCCCAAACAAACAACGCACTGACACACAACACGTCGTACACTCTTTTATTTGTTTCTCGGTAAGGGCTGTGCACACATTTTTTGCACGCTCTGTCGCTTTTTTCTGACTCTGCGACCGTTCCGCACGCACACAAAACAAACACGCCCACATGCAGGATTCCTCCTGTATGAATAGGATGCATAGAAATGCAAGGCAAGGAACTGAGCCTTCGGGTGCCCTCGAAACTCATCCTATCATCTTACTGAAGAATGTTTTTGGAAGGGAGGGAGTTGGTCGGTGAGAGAGAGAGAGAAAGAGGGAGAGGAGAGGGTGGGAGGGGGTGGGCGGAGAGGCGAGCCTGCAGAATATTGCATATTTTTGCTAGCAGATTGAAAACCTTATGAGAATACCTGATTTGTCCTCAGATGCCAGAGTAATTTCACAGCCTTTGCATGCAGCGGGGGACTGAAGTGAGGAGGCTGGCATCTTTGTTTTTTTATTTGATGTTTTGTGTGTCTGTGTTTTGTTTTGTTTATTTGTTTGTTTTTCAGTCCCGAGTCTGCAGCCCCCTCACCTGCTCAAACAACCAACACCAACCACGCGTTTGTCTCTGAAAACAGATCTCGTCGCTATCGTCTCGTTCCATCTGTTTCCGCACCCATTATTTTTATGCTAAAATATACTTCTGTCGTTTTACATACTGTGCACGCTCGAAACGCATACCGGCACAGACAATGCCTGGATGCCAACAATGGACCTCTGCCCCAAATCTCGTTCAAGTTCTTTATTAACTTTTCCTGTGCTTTGTACAATGATAACATAGCTATGCTACAACTAATCTATAGATCTTCATGCTGTGAGTTCAGTTCAGATGCATACTTTTACTTTTATTATTCCTCTCCATTGGCTCCCGTTCTAAACACTAGTTTCAGTGGTCCGTTTCTCCATTGCATCTATTCTACGGTGTTTGGGCATGACACGCAGCCTATATAATATATTCAGAGGGCCTCTGCAGCTAATTCTAGGACTGCTACTGTTGTCATAATAACACCCTGTGTCATGAAGCCGGAAGTAATGGTGGTTAAAGAGACCTTATAGGGCTGGGACTTTAACTGATTAATTGAGATTAATTAATCACAGAAACAATAACGTGATTAACTAAATTAACTCATTTTAATCGCCATGCACAGACCCCAAAGGCCAAAACTAAAGATTTCTTTTGCTTTTGTCCACAATTCCAGGCTGGATTTCAGAAACAAAGTCACAGTCAAACATACAGATCAAAATGACCATTAATCTTCTACATTCTGTAGTTGTGTGGAATTGGACTAATTCAGATGGTGAATATTTTAACTCTTGAGAGTGTATGTATGAATGAATGAATGGATGTAAACATGTAAACATGAAACCAAATGGACCCGCAAGGGTCCATTTGGTTTCATGTTTACGCTCTCAAAGACCAGAGACAGAGACAGAGACCAGAGACATCTGGTTAACCAACTTTTGATCTAGTTAACTCTCACACGCTATACCAGCCTGTTTTAATTGACAAGAAAATGCTTCTTGGGTCAAATATTGGTATGCAATTAATTGAGATTAATTAATTACAAGGCTTCAAATTAATTAGATCAAAAAAATTAATCGAGTCCCACCCCTAGTTTCTTATAATGGTGGTGAATGGCAGTGTAGTGTAGTAGTAACCACCAGACAGTGGCTCAGATAGAGATAATGTCCCTGGAGGGCAATTAGGTTTACAACAATACACTATAGGCCGTGCTCCAACCCAGCAAAAAGAGCCTAGAAAATGACTTTCGTTCCAATGTCTTTGGCACTACTGTTTCAATGCATTTTTGCATAGATAATACCCTTCTGGGCTTTGGGTTAAAAGTTCTCCGCATGATATCCTGCAGTATTTTGTCAGGAGCCAGATATGTACAACAAGTCTGTAACTAAAAAAACGAAAATCGTATGTTGCTCTTTTTGCTTGTAAAATGTGATCTATTGATTTTGGCAACCCAAAATCTTTCCCAAATGTCATAAATACATATACCTAACATCTGAAACAATTATTGGTGCCATAGTTTACACATAAGTGTATTTAGATCATGAAATATAGCAAATTTGTTAAAAAACGCTTCACCTTAAGTGATTGTCACCCAGTACAATGAAACATACACATAGTAAATTTAGCCAAAAGCTTATGTTTCATGCATAAAAATGTTCTCAACCTACTGTGTAATGAAAGGCATTAAAGAACATCAACACATCTTACCCCAAAATGACTGATAATCTATCAAAATGTTACTACACCCCTAAATTGGAATATTGCAAAAAATGCACAAGACTACAAATGAATGCACTGAAAGTCAGAATTATTGCAGCAAACGGTATGAAACATTTATTAAAATACCAGAAAGTGTCACAGCATCTGTCACACCACCACCACCTTCACGTCCATCATATACTGTATATAAAATAAAATACAAAATGGCATACAAATTCAACATTATAAAATATGCTTGTTGGCTGTGCAAATAGGCTCTGTAAAAAGAGCTAAATGTATTGCATTAAAATGTATTTAAGGCAGTGCAAGGCTTTTCTTACAATTACAGTGAATTACAGTGGACTACCTGCAACACAGTGTAAGGGGCAGGATTTCTAGTCACCAATGTAACTGTTAACCCCCATCCTCCATGTCCCATCCATTGGCAATAGGTGAAGGAGTGCACACATACCATTCAGTGAATGTCTCATTACTTCTGCTTGGTAGTTTGCCCTTTTGCAGTGTTGGTGCAGGGCATCACTGGTTGGGGGAATGGACAAAGCTTTTTTGTTCTCTTCTCTTACTGTGTCTTTGAGAATCACAAGCTATTCTTGTTAATGCCTGAACATACACATGCATACAGTGAATAGACAAAGTGACTTGGACATATGGATTTGACCTTTAGATAAGATACCCAATGTCTTGACGAACAAAATATTTCACTTCGGGCACATTTAAATCCTCTCCTGTGGGGGGTACGGGCATGTCATACTGGGAGATTACCAGTTGTCTTTAATATCAATCATCTGTGTACACTGTAACACTGTAGTGTCCTTAGTTATGTGTTCTGTAGTGTCATGGTTCATTGTCACTTTCTGCTTCTCTTACATTGGTTGAGTCAGTTTTTGTTGTATTAGATGAATGAGGTAGACTGTCTCATGGGCGTCACCGCCATTCACTATGCGGGTGCCTCAGCACCCGCAACTTTTCACGTCGAAAAAAAAAAATGATGCGAAAAAGTGGGGGTGCTGGTGCTGGCCAAATCACAACTGTCCATGCTGCGGAGAGGCAGAGCCATATGAACCATATAGTGTAGACAGAGTTACGACAACTCCGTCCATACCACTCCAAGAGGCAAGTTCAATGGCGGCTTTTCTACTGAGACTCGAATCGGGAATGGGGACAACAAATAGGGACAAGTCCTGGACCTGAAGTACGCAGTAGGCTAATGCAACGGCTCCGGCAACAGCCTTGCAACAGCCCCTTGAAAGCATGCATAAAATAGCTCTTATTTGCGCTGTCGCCCTCATTGAAAACAATGCATTTCCAACTCCAGTTTCAGTTTCTCCCTATTCAGGCTGCATGAACAGCAGCGCGAGCGTTCAGTTTGTGACCCATCAATGTCGCAACTCTTCTACTAGATGGCACTGATCTGGGAAGGAGGGAGACGGGGTGACCGGCCGCTTGCATTCATTGCTTTGATATGAGTTGCACAGTCGGCGACGGTGCGGTTTTGAAACTTTTTCGTCAATCCACTACATTCTCGTCTCGACACGTCACGGCCTAGCCGTTTTATCTCGTCACAGTCAGTCTTGTACTGCATTATAACACTGCTTCATTGAAGTGTGTACCATTACATTTATTGTGAAATATTAGTAAAAAGTGTTTTAGAGGGGGAAAAAAGCCCAAAGCAAAATCAGCACCCGCATCTTTCCAGACGCGGTGACGCGCCAGGACTGTCTAGAAGTTTTATCTGCTGTTAATGTTTCAACACAAACATTTTAGAGATGATATGCTTTGAGGGGCAGTGCAACACCAGTTGGGGGAAATCACAGGCCAACCACCTTTACAGTTTGCCCTGCCTGTAAAATAGAATGATAGGGAAAGATTAGCACAAGTGTAATAAAGTATTTTTTTGTTCCTTCTTTTATTTCAGAAAGAAACATCCATCCATCCATTTAATTTAATGGTCCATAAAATTAACTATGGAGAGGTTCCAACGGTACTAAGGGCATGCTTCACGCAGGTTCATGAGCTACACAACCATTTTACTAGAGCCAGTATTGCGGATATGGTGCTGCCGTCTTTTAAAAGCAAGGTGGGCAAAGGCTCATTTATTTACATAGGAGCCACACAGTGGAATAGCCTGGAAGCTAACTTAAAACTGACTTCTAATTTAAGGTCCTTTAAACAAAAAACAAAGGTATGGTTAATTGAAAATGTCCCACTATAAGTGGCCAGCATAGACATCCCCTTTGGGAGATGGGGGCATGTATTCTATGTGTCACTTCGTAATGTAAAAAATGTATGGTAATGTAATGTACCTTTCATATGAATCATTTTGTAATGTAAATAATGTATGGTAATGTAATGATGTACTTTTGTTAACTTATGTTCAGTGTAAATCAAATCAAAAATCATCCATTATGCATAGTCACGTCATGGTTAACAATGAGAACCAGTTCAGTTTAAACTAGCATTTTTTGCGACAGGATGAATGAATGAAAGAAAATCGTATTAACAGAAATGAGAGTTACAGTACAAGTCAACTACACACTGCTACAGAACTGATAACAGCTTGTAGAATTACAGTACAATTCAAGTACAACTACAGCAAATCTGAAAAAATGATTAACTAGTTAATACACTTGTTTACAATAGTAGCCAACTTGTTCATTTCATTCAAATACATACTAAACAACTAGTTCAGTAAAGTCAGAAACAGCAAATCATGGAGGTAAAATTATAGTGGAGGTAAAAAGGGAAAAGAGGAATGTACCTAAAGGATAGGGGGGTTTGGGGGGCGATTAGATATACATTTGTTGTTTTACAGAGGCCAGTTTCGAATTGCCATCTGTAGGTGCCCCAGGATAAATCTGATGTTTTTGTTTGTACGATAATGGTCAAAGACACACCACAGTTACCTGAAATCTGAAGCAACAGCATCCGCAGTCTTCCTCTTCTTCTGTGTCTACAAAAGTCGTTGTAGCTGACAGCAAAAGGTTGTTTCTGAAAACATGTACACATAGACACACATGTTGTTGGTCAATGCCTTACTTTTGAAATATGCACTGTAATAACTCACATACTATATAATAACTCACACTTGGTCTGTGTTGCAGTGCGTGTTTCCGTAGCGTTGAACATGAGGCAGCTCTTGTGTTCTGTCTATAACAGGACTGATGGTCTCAGCATCCTTCAGCAACAGGCCTTTAAACAAACAAAATAACAATGATAATCTGCTGTATTGTCAAATCACAGATTTACAAATTTACAATTGTGTGTGTGTGTGTGTGTGTGTGTGTGTGTGTGTGTGTGTGTGTGTGTGTGTGTGTGTGTGTGTGTGTGTGTGTGTGTGTGTGTGTGTGTGTGTGTGTGTGTGTGTGTGTGTGTGAGAGAGAGAGAGCATTAAACGTGGTAAATGACAGTGGTCAAAACAACAGGCCTTGCTGTGACCTGCCCCAACATAACCTCCAACCTCCAATTCCATTTTGTTATTTTATCCCCTCAACTGTTAATATATGAATTAGCTGTAGGTGTTTTAGCCACACATTGTTCTTTTAATCAATGATAATCAATATAAAATAATTTCACTTCATCACCAAAGGCTTTACTGCTTCCCAAAAATACATGAATATGGACATTAACATATTTTGCTGTTGAAATTGACAAAGGAACTGACACATTTTGTCTTTCCAATTCCCCAAAGCCTGGGAATCAAATGCAGATCATCAAACACTTCTGATGTAATGGAATCATTATGCAGTGTAGTGCTGGGCACATTTGGCACCAAGGATCACTGGTTTAAGTGCAAGCCTACGCACAATTCAACATTCGTAAAACTCTGAACTCTGACTGCATGGGGACTGGGGAGAGTCATTATTGCTCACAATATGATATAATGTATAATATACACTAATCAAACAATAATGTGAGACAACATTTTTTTTTAAAGGAAGCGATGTGTGTTATATTAGTGTACAATGAACATAATTATGTTGGAATTAATGCTGACATTGAAATCGCACAATATAGCTGCCTATTTAGAAAATACAAACATTGGCACATTGTTTCCAAATGGGTGCAGAGCCCTGATATGCAGTATTAGGCTACAGTAATAGCACCATGATCAGCAGGGGTGTAGTGGAGGGGGGACGCGGGGGACGGCGTCCCCCCACTTCTCACATCTAAAATATTTTTGGGTCTGAAAAAAATCATTAGCATGGTGAAATACATCTTGATGACATCATCAAGATGTGTCACTTTCACCATGTTAATGACTTTCTTTTTTCTGAGAGTGTACAATTGGACCCTAGCGGGTCCATTTGGTTCACATTTGTACACTCTCAGAAAAAAAAAATCAAATGGGGGGAATTCCCCTTTCAGAGGCGTCCCCCCACTTCTAAAAGTACCACTACAACACTGATGATCAGTCATACAATAACAAATCAATACCAGACAGTCAAAACCTGGAAGCCAGTTTTCTTTAAAATCTCTCAAAAAACTGTTTTAGTTTTGTGTAAACGTGTGTGTGTGTGTGTGTGTGTGTGTGTGTGTGTGTGTGTGTGTGTGTGTGTGTGTGTGTGTGTGTGTGTGTGTGTGTGTGTGTGTGTGTGTGTGTGTGTGTGTGTGTGTGTGTGTGTGTGGAGGGGGAGCGCTTACCGTGAAAGATGATCTCCAGCAGAAGCAAACAAAGCCACTGTTTAGCTCAGGATCTAAGTGTCCCACCGTGTTGCTGCAAAACCTGGATGTCCTCCTCCTGTACTGATAAAAACGTGCATATAGCACCGTTTGGATTCCTCTGTATGCACTTTTCTTTCTTTGTTTTGATTTATTTTGCTCCTGCTGCTCGATGTAGCGGTCGCCATTGTTGTTATGATGGGGAAGGGAATAAAGCTGCCACGCGATTGGAGCATGTGACCAAAACCGTACCACTCCCCCTTAAAATACTAGTACGCCTAGTAAGAAATAGTCCCGTCTTTGATTGCCGATTATAAAAATACTGCAGGATGGCACATGGAGAACTTTTTTATTTGGGCTTTCTACATATATCTCTCTTTTATGAAGCCAAAATTATGTAGTGCCACGCAGGTCGATACGAGAGTGAACGAAAATCGCCTTGGGAGCACGGTTTACAACAATACACCAGGGATTCTCAACATTTTTGGCTGGAGATCACGGAAATGCTTTGGCTATGTCTCGGGACCCCTTCTCTGCCGCACTCCCCACCCCCAATACAAATTGAACACTGCAATAACCTGAACATTAGAGGAAATATATCACAGCATAGGACAACATAGGATTGGCAAATCAGTGCAATTGATACAAGGCCATTGTTCATTTTTTTGTGAGCGAGTGCAGTGAAACTGTGCACACATATTCCCACTAGGCAAAGTGTAACATGGCCATTAAGAGCTTTTCACACAGGGTTTGATAAAACGTACCTCTCGTTCATTTTCAACAGGACCTGCGTTTTGTTTTTTTTTTGCTGTGAAGGCACCAGGCCCATTAGGCTAAAAAGTAACGAAATAATCTATAGAAAATCCTCTGTTGTGATTTTGTGCAAATTAATGATATCCAAAGGCAGCTTAAGGTGTCCACTTTAAGAGAAAGCTGACTTGATCATGTGTTTCAGTTTCTTTTAATACATTTGACAAAACAGCCTGTATTTTCACATTTCACTGCTCCCAGGGCTCATTCAGAGATAAATGCATTTAAAGTTATATCTTTTATCATTTATCAATTATAGTTGAAAGGTGTGTGAGGTGTTTTCTGGGTTTTGTAGTGCAATCACCACTTAAAGGACTTCATGAGGTGGTGTGCAGTGAGTTAATGAGGCAAAGCCTAAAACGCCTTTTGAAGTGATAAATAATCAATCACACCAAAAGTCATGGTATAAATCTGTTAAAGATGGACTGCCATGATTTTTTCTACCTTAAACATGATCATCTGGTATTAATGTTAAATGCAAAGTACGACTCCCCCCCCCCCCCCCCCCCCCCCCCCCCCAAAAGTGTACAGTGTTTGTTAAACTGACATTTTTATGATTCCACCCTGCCAGTTCATTAAGTATGCCTGGTTTGCCTGGTGGGTGGTGATGGGTGGAGATCCACCTGAACTGAAGCCACACCCACAGCTTTAGTTGCATGATAAAGGGTTAGGGGAGGGGCTGAACACGTGATGTCACTATATTGAAGTTTTTTTCATTGGCACGTTTAAGTGGAAAGGTTCAGCCCCCAGGAAGAAACATAAATACAAAGGGAAGGCATCATTGCACATTGCAAAAAAACACACAAAGGGGTCAATTTACATACTGTCACCTCTTAAACATGTACAAAATTGGAAAAAATACAAAAATCACGGCACCCCCTCTTTAAGGAGTTAATGGTGTAACAGCGAAAGACACTTCATCTTTACACCTGCATCTGCATCACAGTTTGAATCACTCCCAAACATTTTTGCCAACCCGCACACACAGACTTCTGTCGTCAGTTCTGTTTCATAACCACCCAGGCCCGCTGCGACCACCAGCTGTTCAGCTTTAGCTGTAAACAGCTGAGCCTGAGCACCTCAACAGTGTTCAGCATTGTTTCAGGTGCCAGGGGCGTGGAGGCCGGGTCGTGTCGGAACAGAGGCGCGGCAGGCAGGGAGTTGATCTCTTCTGCCACAGAGCCCCCCCCCCCCCCCACCTCCACCTGCAGCCCTCCATGCCACCTCAAAACCCTCAGGCTGGCGTGAAGGAGGAGGACGGCTCTGCAGGCACGCATTTTCACATTTTTACTGTGATGTGCCTCAGTCGGCAGGACGGATCTTTTTCATGCTTTCCCGGCATTGTTTTGCGTGATTAAGCGAGCAGTAAACCTTCCTCCGCCTTGGGAATGTTGTCACCACCTCCTGCTCCATCAGCTGTGTTGACTGTACACCTCGCCTTGGCAGTTGAGCGGTTTGAAAGCCAGACTTTATGGCTTTTCATAAATTGCTGTTTTATGTCCGTTTTATTGATGTTAATGTTAATTAGCTTGTTAGCGTTGCACAATCGTGTCTTGTTGAGTTTCCAGGATCTAAAAAAAAGTCAAGTCAGTTTTATTTATGAACCGCATTAAACAGACTGTGAGTGACCAAAGTGCTGTACATAAAAATAAGGCAAGCATAATTATTATATATTATTATATAGCTCACTGTACAAACACATCACATACTGTAGTATACAACACCGACATACAACAAAGAAAAAATCGTCAGAAAAAGAAACGCATTTTAAAAGGTCAGGGAGAAATGGTGCGTGTTCAGTCTGCTTTTAAAAATGTTCAACGAGGAAGCAGAACTACAAGTTACAGTAACTCACTAAATATAGTTCTAGCCCAAAGTTTCCCCACTGAAACCCTTATTTTGAAGTGCCAGATTTTCAAAACTGGATGTTATGATGACGCTGTAATCGTGTGTGTGTGTGTGTGTGTGTGTGTGGGTGTGTGGGTGTGGGTGTGGGTGTGGGTGTGGGTGTGTGTGTGTGTGTGTGTGTGTGTGTGTGTGTGTGTGTGTGTGTGTGTGTGTGTGTGGGTGTGTGCGTGCGTGCGTGCGTGCGTGCGTGCGTGTGTGTGTTGTCTTGATCAGTTGTCCGGATCATAAGCCTGGATCTGCTGGAAAAGCAGACATTGAGGGGTACGAGTCTGAGATAATGCCAAACGAATGCATATGGCATAGAATGGCTGTGGGTGCAATGAGAAAAAAAATCCACACCCATGTTGTTCCAAACGAAATGCAACAACACAGCTAGTGGCTAACGGTTCTATCGGATCAAAAGATGAACTGAAGAATGTAAACGCTTAGCGCATGCGGCTTCGTGTCAGGTGCAGAGGAGGACAATTCAAACCCTGCTCGTGTTCCTTGAGTTGGGCACACAATGTGTTCAACATGCTGGAGTTAGGAGGTTTCTGGCTGACAAGCAACGACATGCTATGATCTTGTACTCAGCCTGTGAAGTTCTGACAGCCGGAATGAACGGGACTAGTAGTGAAACGCTACGTGTGAGCGCCTTTTATGAAGTGCTCAAGAGACTCATTGAAACCCAGAGCCTGTTCTCAGTGCAGCAGCACATCATGCACACCTTATCTGCTAGCAGACAGCAGGTTGTGGGAAGCAAATGGAGAGAGACAGACGGAGAGATTGACCACCCATTGGATAATTAGCCCATTAAAACAAGGAATGGACTTTAGATCTTAGCGTTGGCTTATACAAGCTTGTTGGCTGCAAGCTCACAGCTATTTTATTTGTTTTATTTATTTATAATCTTCCTGAGATTTTCATTTTTATATATTTATTTGTACTAGAGAAGTGCTTCTTGGAGCACCACGCTGTAAGCGCTGCCCACTTGGCACTGGCCTTGTTGGAACGATGCATGTTGGAAATGCATGACTCACGAGTCAGGCTTGTTCAAATATGGAGTTCTTGCAGGCGTCAGAATGATGTCAGAATGGACTCTGCAGGGGGCCTGGGCACTGGGCAGGGATGGAGGGAGGCGTGTGTCGAATTTGAAACACACACTTTGTAGATAAGAGGATAAATAATGAAAGCTTTTCATATACAGCTGCAATGTTGGTGAAGTTTGATGTCGTTGCTGCCCAGATAGTGGTCTTTTAATGAACCGCATTCATCCAAATAGAATGTCAATTGGAATACCACCTTGCTGGTGTCATTTTCATTGTACGTGGAGTGAAGAAGAGTCCAGGCATGTCCTCTTTTGCTGTCATTTTATTTAAGGACATCAGCTTAGTTACACCAAATCATGTTCAGAGCAGGCATCCTCCCTCTGCCCTACTCTCTGTGACTGACCCCAGTGACAGTGACCTCAGCACCTTCAGCAAAGCTTTTATAATTTACTTAAACCTTGTGTGTACCTACGTGCACACACTGACCAGTGCATGTTGTATGTGCACACTTAATTACCCCTGTGTCTCCGAGCACAAAATAACAAACTAAACTTAGGAGTCTCCTGTGACCTTTTTGACACAGTGGTATTCCTGCTGACCCACTGAGTTATTTTCCCTATGGCAGGTAACTGCTGAAACACCCACTCTTAACATACAACAGCATATTATGAATTATGAATATTCTACCAAAATATGACATGATGTGACATGATGTGGGTTCCTCCAGATACTACACTGGCAAGATGGCATTGCTGCGCATATAAGATCAATGACATTGATTTGTAAGACAATGTGATGTGCACAACCTTGAAGGAAGTCTTCAAAAACCTTAACCTCAGTAAAACTAAGCCTAAACCTAACCCTCACCCTAACCTTAACCTCTGTAAAACTATACATGAGCCTTGAGGGAACATAGAGCTGAGGGAACGTAGACATGACCCCATTTTTTTCTGTCTCTCCAGTGTATGTCGAGACATATACAGGGACGAAATAACGTTTCTCACACTTCCACAGTGCCACAAGACAATAGACAAAAGGAAAAAACAATAGAGCAGCAACGTAACAGTAGTGCAAGTTTACCTTCCATCGGAGTGGTCCCCTCCCGCTTCTCTAGGCCAAAATGCTTTCATGTTAGCTCAGACTAGAGTGCAGTTTGAATATGGCCTCTCTGTGGTTATTGGAACATCACAATGTCACAGTAAAGTTTTCCCCAAGCGTTCCTTTTTTATTTGAGTCACTTCGTGTAACTCGCAGTGATTGGAACGGACAAATTACAAATAAAAAACTCAATACAATACAATATTGACAGCTGTGCAGATGCGCACGCCCTAATCCAAACTAAACAAACAAACTAATCACAGTGTCTTTGGCCGTCGGCCAGCCCCGTCCCTGATGCCACTGTGATGAGGCCGCACGTTGTTTCCGGGGCGACTTAATTGATTTCCCTACCCTGATTTACATACGTTTCTGATCGTTCCTGGCAAGGCGAGCCGAGTGCTAGTGTGTAAACGTCGCCCACGCCAACACGCACGCACACACACACACACACACACACACACACACACACACACACACACACACACACACACACACACACACACACACACACACACCACACACAGAAGGAGCCAGTGCATTTCCCGCCAGCGTATTGCACTGGCTTCCGCGCTTGCACTGCAGCGGTTCTGCGTTGTGCCGTGCTTGCAGTTAGGGTTAGGGTTTGGTTAGGGCATATACAGTATGTCAAACTCAAGGGATAGGGGCAAATAAGGCCCATGAATGAATTATCTTTCGGCCTGTGGGATGATATTTAATAACTATTAGAACTCTTCCCCTGGTATTGCACACACCATGATAAACAATTGCAACTGTTTTTTTACTTTCTCATCTTTCTCACCATGAAAGCAGTGGTGTGGAACATGGAACAGGGAACCGAGCTTCAATACTTCTTTTACGGTTTTTAATGCATGCATGTACGGTATTATTTTATTTTTGTTTGCTTGGGATGTCCTTGTAAGCTAGCGCCTGTGGGCTTTGACCAAGTTTTCTATTTTTGTCCACTGTGTATTTGAGTTTTACATCCTTGGGTTAGAGGGTTATAGTAATAGTTTGCTTAAGGTTAGGGTTTGGGTTGCCACATAAAACACAAATATCAACTGCCCCAGTAATGCCAACAGCAATACCACTGCCAGTAAATGCTCTCTCTCTCTCTCTCTCTCTCTCTCTCTCTCTCTCTCTCTCTCTCTCTCTCTCTCTCTCTCTCTCTCTCTCTCTCTCTCTCTCTCTCTCTCTCTCTCCACAGAGATGCACACAACCCCACCCATACACCCAGACAGTCACGCTCACAAACACTAAACATTATCTCAATATCCAGACGGTTACATGGCTGGCATTCGCCGTGGCCGTTGTTCAGCACATGCAATTTCACCAAGTGTTCGAGTGCTCCGACTAATGAAGATGGTTATTGAATTATTATGGTTTTCAATTGGTTACTTCGCATAAGGAAAGGTTAATAGGTTTATCACACGCGCCTATCAGTAACCGAGGGGAGATTCACTCTCGCTCTCCTTCACAATTATTATTTTTGAATCTCACCCCCCCCCCTCTCTCACCAGCCACCCATCCACTTAGTTAATACTTACTTACAGCCTTACTTACAGTCTCTGCAGAAATATGAAAATAGATACTCAATCTTCATGTATTTGTTTCTTTCGCAACATTCTGAATTATTAATACATGGATTTTTCTATAGAGTATGCGCTTCGCTATATATTTACAAACATAATTCAGCATCTCTGTGTTTGCAACCACGGAGAGAGAGCTTTCAGGGACGTTTCAGTTTGGCGTTGCTGTGAATATGCAGTGCACAAAAACACCACGTTGGCCAGAATATCACCAGCTCAATGTCAAGGGAGTGAAGCAAAGTGCTGCTGCTTTGTTGCATGTCTGTGACGAGAAATCGACCCTGCAGCTGCCAATAATGCTCCTGATGCTGCATGAACACACACATGCCATGGTCACAGCCTCTACCTCAAAGGTTTAGAAACCATTTACCACTGTGTCGGGACCTGTACGGGAAAGGCACACTGCTGCACTCAACTACTACTGACTAGCAGGGGCGGATCTAGGCATGGGCATGGGGGGGGGGGGGGGGCATGCCCCCCTGCTAGTCAGAAGTGCCCTGACTGCCTCACCACATGGTGGCAAGCAAATAAAGGAAGATATATCAAATTAAAGTGCTTATATTTAATATGATTTGAAACGCTACTACTGCTTCTAACTAACTACAATTGTGGCGCCACTAAACCAACAGCATTTCATCAAAACTCTCTGAGTCAGACCTTTAGCTTTATGCATGCTGCGTGTCTGTTGCAACTTCTCCAACAACTGATGTTATTATTGATGCTTTACTTGACTAATATAAGTCCTGTAACCGAAAATGGTATGGGTGCGGCTTCATCTGCGGCTTCATCGGATGAAGCTGCCTCCATACCATTTTCTCCTGCCCCCCCAATTGGGAAATGTTACATCCACCCCTGCTGGCTAGTCACAGCATGTCTTTTCAGGGACGTGTCGTTTTCCTATAGGTTGCTTCCTCTGAAACGGCACCCAAGATAGAGACGCTTCACCTTTTCATTGTATGCCTGTGCTCTGCCCCTCAACAGTTGTGGACTCTCTCTGTCATGGGTGCTTCACCCAGATGAGAAGGGTTTTGAGGTTAGGTTTAGGCATAGCTTCTGTGAGTAGGGTTAAAGTTAGAGTTAGTGTTTAGTATGCAGGGGTTAAGGATAGGTTTAGGCATAGTTTTGTGAGGTTAAAGAGGCGAAACGGCAAAGAAAGAGGGCACTCTCTTTCCAGTTTGCCACTGAGTTGTCTCTTTCCCTCTCTCCACTGCTCTGATATTGCTCTGATTGTATAGGAGACACATGCGTATAGGAGACATAGGAGACACATGCGACCGACGGCCGCGGCCCATGGTCCATCTGTCGCGGCTGATGGTAAATGAGTCCCAACCAATAGTAACGGTCACCACCGTTACTATCGGTCAGCAAATCTGGAGACCATTTTACTATCGACCGACAGTTTTACTATCAGCAGCCTAGCCCTAAACATGACCTCAGTAAAACCTATGCCTAAGCCTAACCTCCACCCCCGAAAGACAATACCTGCCAAGACCTTCGACGACCACAAAACGGTTGTGGGGTTTGCCGACCATTGGTTGCAACCATTATTATTGGTCAGGACTCATGTACTAACGGTAACGACTCATTTATGGTAGCGACCTATCGGTCGCGATCGCAAATTGACTTAGCTCCTCCCGTGATTTGTAATACAGTGTATGTATTGTGAGTTTTATGTTTTTAACTTCACCAACGATGTCGTTTTAAATGAAAACTGTGTCCTCCAAGTTTTGTGTTGTGCGCACACGGATCCTATTTTTAGGTTTGGTGTCGTGACAAACACAGGCACAGAATTGAACAAAGCCCCTCTTTTCCCTGTGCCTCAAAATAGAACAGAAAAGGAGCAGGGTTATTGTCTGTTCTCTGTACAGCCTTGTAACGTTAGCCCAAAACCATAACCATAAAAACACATTATTGCCACTGCTGTATAATATCGTTCACACGCTTCTCCATCTAAGCTGCCCGTACGTATAGATATATACCTCATAGGGCGCTATGGCGAAACTGGAGAAGTCCGCCTATTGTGATGGGCTTTCGCTTTTGCGGTGAACACATATACGCGAGATGTTTTGCCTCATTCCACTGGGAGGAAGGGCCCAACTAGGGTTTCACGGGGGAGGACACAGCGCTGCCGTGTTTTACTGTCCGTCGTATATAGGCTACATATGTTGCTGCCATTGTGGTGTTGCCATAGCTCGGGGGCCCTGCAGTAGAGCCTGGGTGTAGCTGCTTTGTGTACAAACGATCTACACGGCTACAGTGACGCGAAGACATCTTTATACGGCGATGGATACGTTCCCATTTGCTCGGCAACGCTTGTGCACACACACATGCGTGTTAATTCAGGGGCGGATCTAGGCATTGGCAGGGGGGGGGGGGTGCAATGCCCCCTAAATGCCCAGACTGCCCCACCAAACATGATGCCGCATGCAAAGCAACACACGATATTTCAAATTAAAGTGCTTATATTTAAAATGACTTGACACTACTACTGCTACTAACTAACTACGGTTCTGGCACCACTAAACCAACAGCATTTCATCATTGAAATCAGAAAACTCTCTGAGTCAGACCTTTTAGCTTTATGAATGCTGCGTGTCTGTTGCAACTTCAATAAAAACTGATGTTATTATTGATGCTTATACTTGCCTGATAAAAGTCCTGCAACTGAAAATGGTATAGGTGGGGCTTCTTCGGCCGTGGCGCGAAGCGACACAGGCGATAAAGTCGCCCCCTTACCATTTTCTCATTCCCCCCCAATTGGGAAATGTTACATCCGGCCCTGTGTTAATCACTAGCAAAGAGTCAGGAGGAATGCCAATAACTGCAATACTGTCTTCTTTTAAGTGTGAGAAAATGAAATGGTAATGCAGTATTTCATCCCACGGAATGAAACCCGTTGTTGGGTAAACCGGCAGCAGGTCTTGTGTCGGGCCGCTTTATCTATAGGGAAATTACAGAATAAAGTCAATGTGCGTGTAATTGATTCAAGAGCTTGCGTTGTCCGCCGGGGCATCCGTCCATGTGCCCCGTCTCTCTTTATGTATGTTGAAGTGATGTGCTGTCTCTCTTTCTATATATGCTTGTGGTGTAGTCTTCAGTTCAAGGCCTAATCTGTTGTTGTTGTTTTCTCAACATTTGCATGGAGTTCTGTATAAATGGAGCAATGATTTACCTTTGTGCATCCTCGACTAATCGTTAGGGGTCACGACTCTGTTGTAACTCTTTTTCTACAAGGCAAAATTGTGGACTATCCCCCTCAGGAGTCCATGTTCCGCCGGGTAGGCATCGTCGCGAATGTCCCTGTGTAATTCATCTCTGGAATGGCAGCCCCATCACTTTGTGGTGTTGTTCCCATTGCTAAGAAATGCCTCCGTCACAAACAGCAACAATACTTTACTCCATATAGACATGTTCTAAGCAGCATAGCTCTAAAACGATATGTGCTGTCCAAGGTGGTCGATTGCACAAGCTATTTTCGGATGTACAGTGTAACCTTCTCTCGCATGGCTGCTGACACCTTACTGGCGATAGCCAAAGAGTACAAAAGGTCCACTATCACAGCAATAAAAGTCAATGGAAATTAAGCTCACTATTTGAGGCGCTTCACTGCATTGTCCTCCAAAAACAGCCGGTTATGAGTGAATTATTAGTCCGTTTTGGAACCCCCATCAATATGACTCCCAGGCAGTGCTCTACTCAGATAAAACTTAAGCATCACTCTACAATAATACATTGTGTACACATTGTGTAAAGGTTATAATCGGCTGGCATTTATACCCGTCTCTCTATAACGTTGTTTACAAACGAAAATGCACACAGGTCTCATGAGACTGTAGTAACGGAGGGATCCCATAGCCTGGAGAGACTTTGCGCTCTGATTGGTTCTGAAAGTAAGATTCTTCCGTTTGAGGTTGAAACTTCAGGGTAAAATGCCCAAATAAGAAATGAAAAATAATGAAGTATTTTCACGAGTTTGGATCACGGGCAAACGTTTCAATCTTTTCCTTGAGTCTTCGACCTGAAAAAGTTTGGGACCCCCTGCTATGGAGGACCCCCCTCTGAGTCATCTCTCAGCCTCCATATCGCCGGGCCCTGATCATCGCAGCCCAGATCTCCACAGGTCTTGTCAGTTTGGGGCTGACAAGCTGTTCAATCCAGGTAAAGGCAAGGTCACCTGCGTCCCACGGGTGATCCTGTCCATCCAACTTGAAGAACGTACAGCTGCGTGCAAATGAGATGCAGATGAAAGGCCTGTTGGTGTGTCGGACGGAAACCTTGTATCTCCAAAACAAATACTTTTTGGGGGGGGTAATATGGAACCTCATAAATGCGCACATAGCCTTTTGGAGATGCAAGGTTTCTGCCCGACAGAGACCATGATTGTCTGTCCATTGTGTGTGTGTTGGAGCGTGAATGTGCATATGCGTGAACGTGCCCCTGCTATTTAGATGCACTTCTAGGTGAGCTGCCTCTCTGTGTAGATCAATATATACTCCATTAGATCTAGGTAGAACAGAGAGCATGTCTATCATCTCCGTCGGAGTGGAAACCTCATTCTACCGGTATGTCCAAAACCGGTTGCTTTTAAGGCTTCGAATTCAAATGTGTAATGAAGTAGCAGTAGAAGTTTTGAGCTTGTGGATCTGTTGCTTTTGTGCGATGCTGTACTACAGGGGTTTCCAACAGGTGGTCCGGGGACCGCCAGAGGTATTTGAGAGGATTCCAAGTGGTCCCCAGGCTAAATGATGGAAAGTTGGTTAACCATAACTCTTTGAAGCAATGAAACCAAATGGACCATTGCGGGTCCATTTGGTTTCATTTTTAAACTCTCAAGAGTTAAAGGTAGGGTAAGTGATTTGAAATTCATGGTGTAGTACCAGCCTGGTGCACTAGGGACCCCCAAGAGTAGCTACACTATGTGAACCTGCTGCTCGATCCTGATTGGAGGAGAATTCACCCTCCACCTGGGGAACTTTTATTAGCTCCTCTGCTATTAACGTGGGGGAGGGGGAAACTCCATATATGGTCTGCACACCTTATAATAGAGCATTTTAACAGATAAAAAAAATTGGGGGTGTTATCTGACAAAAGTGAAATCACTTCCCCTACCTTTAAAATATTCATCATCTGAATTAGCCCAAGTCTACACAACTAGAGAATGTAGAAGATTAATTAATGGTCATTCTGATCTGTATGTTTGCCTGTTTTGCTTCCCAAATCCAGTCTGGAATTTTGGACAAAAGCAAAAGAAATCTTTAGTTTTGGGGGTCTGTGGGGTTAAAATGTCCTCAAATGGTGGTCCGTGGCTTAAAATTCTGAATAAATAGTGGGCCCTGGTATGAAAAAGGTTGAAAACCACATGATCAAGTAGGTATTTAATTGAAAAGAAGCTCAAAAAGCTCAGGTACGGAGATAGGAGGTTTCCGGGCCAATCCACCTGCTGACTTCTGTACTTACTCCAAAGGAGTGCTTGCTGTGGTGACACGGGAGCTTCCAACCTTTAGACAAGATGCAACGGAACAAAGGAACACCTTGATGGTGGAGGAGGAGACCAGCAGGGGGTCCAATTAGAGCGCCCCCCTGTTGGGACAGAGGAACCTGGAGGGTTCTTTCTCCACCAGGCAGAATCTCTTTATGTTCCTTCCTCCTACGCGTGAGCAAGCGAGGATTACGGTACACGACACCGCGGTGTGTTATGTAAAGGTCGTGACAGGATGGAGATAGAAGTTTAAACGTCGACTGGATTTTGACCTGATCTAAGTATTTTAACTTCTAAGTTAAAAGTCTGTTTGGTTAACATTAGATATCTATATTTCAAACGGAAGATTGTTAGTCAGAACCAATCAGATCGCCAGGTCGCACCCGGCTATGGGATGGGATCCTCATGTCACCCGCTGGCGTTTTTTTTGTTTGTAAACACAGTGACAGATGGGGAACAACACCAGGCGGTTATTTTTTAGCAGCTATACACAACGTATATGGCTATTTTAGTGTGATGACTATGTTTAAACCAAGTAATACACTGTCTGGATGCATCGAAGGAGATTTAAAAAGAGACTTGACTCTAATTAAAACCAGCTGTGTTTGGAGGACAACGCAGTGATGGGACTCAAACTTAATCTGTATTTGCTTTTATTGCTGTGATAGTGGAAACGTCATGCAGTACGGCTCCTTTTTCAGGAAGTAATTAAATTTTGAATTTTATGTTCTTTTGATAAAAAAAAAAATAAGAAAATGTCCCTTTTTTGTTATGTACTGTTTTGTGTGGTCATATAATGACTACAGATGTGGTATAATAGTGTGAAAAAACATATTTTTCCATTTCACTGTGAAGTTTAGGCACCATTATTTTGATTAAAGGACCATTTTACCCTCTTTCAACTTATCTTCATATAATTGGTCCTCAGTAATGCTCATTATACGATGTCCCCATTATGAGTGTCTGTACCTCAGAGGAAGGCTGTGGGCTTTGGAGAAACTTGCCTGCCGGTGGCATCATCATCATTGTTAGGCACGTTTGGTAATTTCAAGCAATTTCACACTGGGATTCTGTTTCAACATGCTCTCCAGGAAGAAACCGAGAAAACATAGAGACGTGTTGTTGTTTAATCTGGATGCATTCTGCTTCGCAGTGCTTTCTCTTAACTCTTCTCAAAGGCTATATACTGTATACTGTATATAGTCTTATATTAGCTTGATGATGCCATTGGTACATAGGCCTACTACTAGAGATTTTTTTTGAGCAGTCCATACTGTAGTTCACCAATGAGACAATGTGTGAGTAAAGTGAACGATAAAGATGCGTTAAAAAATGGTTGAAGTGCTCCTTTTAAGGTTAGGATTGGTTCTTTTTGGGTAACATAAAACTCTGCTCTTTTGGCTAAGGTCCCACGCTTGTTTTTATTATGGTTCACCACAGTTCTTTTGATAACGATTATTATAAGCCGATGGTGTGGTTGAGGTCAGGGTGTGGGTTTGGTTTAGAGTTAAATAATTATGGTGACTAAGTGTCTGGATTTGACATGTTGGGATGTCTGGGTTTTGGCAGAGAAAATGCTAGGTAAGCGTCTGATTGGCTGGCCTGTAACGCAAGTCGCTTGTTGGACCTCAGTCAATTCATCTGCACTCCTTAAAGGGGAACTCCCCCCAACATTTTAATATGTCATTAATGTACCTTAGAGATGTTGTGTGGACACGATAAAAAAGTTCCCCCAATTCTGTATTTCCTAAAAATATAGGTCTGAAAGGTGTATTTCACCATGTTAATGATTTTTCTTTCAGACCCGTTTTTCCTGAGAGGGTACAAATGGAACCAAATGGACCCGCTAGGGTCCATTTGGTTCACATTTGTATCCTCTTAGGAAAATTTTGAAAATGGGTGGAATTCCCCTTTAAAGGGATATTTTGCTTTCAACAAAACCCTTGGTGATTTTATCATCTAATTACCAATTAGATGATGAAATCACCAAAAGGTATTTACTAGTAATTAGGCTCACGTGAACATCCCAGACAGTTTTTACATAAGTTGATTCAGTATCTAGATATTTAATATTCATTTTAGCTGCCCCACCACCTATATAGATCAAATATCTAAATATTGAATGGAGTAACTTATAAACTCTCTGGAGTGTTCACATGAGCCTGAGTAGATGATAAAATGACCAAAAGTTTTTCCAAAAGTGAAATATGCCTGTAGCCATTTTTCAATGGTTGTGCACGAGACTTTAGCTTTTTATTGTATGACTACTGCAAGGCTAGGTCTGTTTAATGTTCGGAAACTGATATTTTCGGTCCAGATGGACTCCCTCGTGTCCACATGGATCGTATTTGTCAAATACTGACATTGATTAATTGAAAATTTGGAATTCTTTCTGTCGACATCGCCGGCAGCCAGACATCGCATTACAATTCGACTTGAAATATTGATTTTATTTCATGGTTCATGGACAAGCGTTGACTTCTAATGCCTTGATGTGAGTCCAGGTTGTGATTCTTCTGCCTTTCTATCCTGTTTGAATGAAGAGTGACACCTGGCCCATGCTATAGGATTCAGAATCTATTCAGTGATAGACTGAATAGATGATTCAATCTATCAACAGCGATATTGTTATGTTCCATATCCTCGAGTCAATGGCAGAATGGAGCATGTATTTGGAATGTGTTAATGCATATAAGACGGAACACAATGGAGTTGTCAATAGCTACCGGTAATTGCAGGTCCTCAACAGTGTCATTTGCCAGGCAAGCAATGATAAGATTCGAGTTCATGATCATGACTGGTTGTTGTTATATAGCAAGTTGTTGTGCCTGTATTCATAGCAGTATAACAAAAATGGCAAATCTCAACTCCAATTACAATACATTTTTGTCCAATAATAACCAGCGTTTTGGCGCATGAGAAGCGAACAGTGCAGGGGCGTTTTGGCCATATTGTGTGATGCACGCACAGACATTTGTGCCTGTTTTACCCAGTAATATCGTTCACTGTTTCACAATGACATTCAGGTAGAAATGTTTGTGAGTCCATCACGCTCCATATTTGGCCGCACGTCACACACTCCATATTTGTCTTGCCGCCAGACTGTCAAACGCCCCCTTTTTTTGCAAGATGGATCAAATCCATTCCACATGATGATGCATTTCAGAAATGGAAAGCTATAGACTAAATCCAACCTGCGTGCGTTTGAGGCCAGACATTGGAGCAGAGGCTTATAGATTCTCTCTGAGAAATGTGCTAATACCCGGGTTGACTGAGGAATCAAGCCTGGGTCACTGCTATTTTTATATACATACAATAACAGGGTTATGAGGAGTTTAATTCATTAAAGGCCTAAGGCCGATTCTACGGAATGCCTTCATAAATCATAACAGTTTTCCGAAAAATCTGTTTCTATGACTGTGGAGCTCAAACATTATTATTATTATTTTTTTTGCATGTCAAGGATCCCAAACATTAGATGTGTTTTTGGAGGCCAAATTGTTTGAGAGGATTTGACTTAAAATGTTTGTTGTGAGATTATAGGCATAGATCTTCTTTGCCTTTTTAAACTATTTTAAAAAAAAAAAAACATTTTTCAATTAGTTAAAATGCCCAGTCTACAAGCTCACGATGTGTCAATAGATGGCACGTTGAACTATTCCAAAACGTTTTTCAAAATAGTAAAAAAGGCATAAGGGGTTTGGAATAAGGGGTTTAGCGTGTGACGAAAATGGAGCCCTATATATCCAAACCTTAAAAACAGCAGATCTACAAGCTGGTATTGCAGCACCTACGTGTAGATTCGCTGTTTATTCAACAGCTGAAGTAAACAATAAAACAATAAACAATGTGACGAGGATGCGATCCTGTCCTTATAGCGGGTTAATCACGCAGAGATCTGCGTTCTTCTCTAACTCCTCTCTAACTCTTTGTGCATCACAGGAGACTCAGGACAGTTTTCCGGGTCTGAGCCAGAGTGAGCTCTGGGAGGAGCTGGGCAGCGGGGAGACCGAGGAGGGCAGCGCCACAGACTGCGATGATGAAGATGGCTGTCAGGCCTCAGGAGATGGCAAAGACTCCACCTGTGAGTGCACACACACACACACACACGCACGCACGCACGCACACACACACACACACACACACACACACACACACAGACACGCACGGGCGCGACCTTGAGTGACGATGCCTCAAACAATATTGGTCTGCGGTAGTAATAAGACTTTTATTATCTACCAGCCCTCCTCTTCCTCCTCCTCCTCTGCTCTGCAGAATTTCTGCTTCACTCCTCACCCCTTTTAGCACTCTCAATCCCACATGCACGAATCCTCTGAGAAATAACGGAGATCGATTGCACCATTCCTCCTCCATTCACCTTTCCAGCCCCTCTCTATTCTGTTTCCATTTTGTGTCTGGCCGTCCTTTAATTGGCGATCTCCGTTTTGATTCTGCATCCGTCAATCGCCGATGCGTGCGAACCCGTTCGCACACGCATACATTGCACACACACTCGTACACACGCGCGCTCACACTCCCAAGGACGAGTTTGTCTTCGTTTCTAAAGCGGCCTTTTATTCTATAAGACAAATTCCGAAAGGGCTTTACAATGCGCTTTTACTTTCATGCATTCACCGGCGTGCGCACCGTGCCGGTCTGAAGGTAAAAGCACGCGTGAGGCACAGATGGTGCTCGTTGGGAGTGGTTAGAGGCCCTCGGCTACACTGTCTCTGCATGTCTTGCTCAAGGACACTTTGACACAAAGCCCTGAGTAGCCGCGGATCGATCAGGAGGGAACATTCCAGTTGGATCCAACCAAAGCGTCAGTCTCTCTCTCTCTCTCTCTCTCTCTCTCTCTCTCTCTCTCTCTCTCTCTCTCTCAGCCATGAATAGGCACACTGTCAAACATTGCAAGGACACTCCATTGTTATTTTTTTCTTCATCCCAAACAGAGTTCACTTTCAAAACAGCTCTGACTTTCTCTAACTTCCTTCATTGTCTAAAAGGGCAGAAGTGCAGGAGGCTTTTTCTCGACCTGAGTAATACACGCATGCCCCACACACATACACACACACACACACACACACACACACACACACACACACACACACACACACACACACACACACACACACACACACACACACACACACACGGTTGCATTCAGTTGCATACCCAGCATGTGCCCGTTGAAGGAGATGTCAGGGCTTGCGCTTCATGGCCTTGATGATAATCGTTTGATCTCTTCCACAACCTCACCTTTAATAATAATCTCTAATTATACACGTTGCTTTTCTTTTCACCGAATGCACACAGAAAAAAAATGCATACGCATCCAAATCCTGGACGTCTGGGAGGAGACGTGCACACGCATGCGCACACACACACACACACACACACACACACACACACACACACACACACACACACACACACACACACACACACACACACACACCAATTTCTCCTACAAAATGTATTTTTTTTGCCTGCACCACTATTTTTCACACAGAAGCATGCACAAGCAGACCATAGTGGTGTAATGTAGAGGAGTAGTTTAGGGTGAAAGTATAGTGGTGTAATGTAGAGGAGTAGTTTAGGGTGAAAGTACACTTGGGAGGTTGACGATGACAATTCTACAGTGAAGGCGAGGCAGGTTTTATTTGTCTAGCACAGGGGTTTTCAACCTTTTTGATGCCAGGGACCACCATTTACTCAGAATTTGACATTTTAGCTCCACAGATCCCAAAACTAAAGATTTCTTTTGCTTTTGTCCATCTTCTAGTTGTGTAGACTTGGGCTAATTCAGATGATGAATATTTTAACTCTTGAGAGTGTAAAAATGAAACCAAATGGACCCGCAAGGGTCCATTTGGTTTCATTCTTACGTTCTCAAGAGTTACATCTGGTTAACCAACTTAGCTGGGGACCACCTGGAACCCACTCAGGGACCACTGATGGTCCCCGGACCACTTGTTGAAAACCCCTGGTCTAGCAGCATTATTACAACGACAAGGCAATCTAATGTACTTTAGACAGAACGCCAAGCAAAGGTAACACATCATGACATTATGGACGCATGCAACAAGAATACAAAAAATACAACAGAATAGAAAAAATAATCAGGCGTACAATTACAGGGCAGAAGAGAGAGTGGGGAAAAAAAGGAAGAGTTACTTGTTCAACAGACAGTGGCGAACAGAAAGGCCTTTAGGCTGTGTTTTAAAGAAAATAAGAGTGAAATGAGCCGACACGGACAAGACGGACAGGCAAAACAAGGAAGGATATATTATGCCTATATTAGTGAGGTCCACATGTTCAGCGATGGGAGACATGATAGGGAAACGGCTCTAATGAGGGAGATACGTCCAATAGACAGGTCCAATGATGGAAGACAAGTTCAATGACTGGAGGCACGTCCAACGATCAGAGACAAGTCCAATGGTAGAGAAGCCAAGGTCGGACTGACCATAGGGCGTAACGGTCATACAACACTTGGCTGCGGCCATAGGGGGCTGCTAGGGGCGTGCACAAAAAATATAAAGAAAACTGGACAGGCCTGTACCAGTTATTATTACCTGTATCAGTAACAAATAAACCCTTTTCTATCTTGGATCCTTTAGCATCAGTCTTGCGAGAGCAACAAATTGTTGTGTGTCTGTTGCTTTGTATAATTTATGTTATTCTGTAAAAAGTATTGATATTAGGTCTTGTTTGTTTGTGTGTGCTCTGACAGAGCGGGGGGTAAAGTTTCTGCTCTCTGCAGGCTGGTGGTAGTGGTGGGTCGTTCTGGGCCAAATTTGTGTGAAAAATGGGCTGGTGACATAATTGGACATAATTTTCGTCCCAGTCCAGCACTGTAGAGAAATCCAATGATGGGAGTGTCTCTAGGGGAGAGACCTCATAGACCCTCTGCTTCCCCACTGCTACACGACTGCAGAGCCGTCTGCATGCATGCTGGCTCAGCAAAACTCCCTCTGCAATCGCACCTATATCACCTACATACTCATCTCCCGTTTATTCAGTCAGACATACAGTACATCAGGCTCTGCGTATCCGGTCCCCACAAGTCACGAACCAAACGAAAGCATGCAGACGTCACAACACGACATCCCGCTCCATTTCTCATCCCAATTTGTTGGCGTTAGTGAAATTGGGTTTAAGGTAAACTCGCAACCTGAGTTGCAAAGTGGCGTTTGAGATATGGCTCGCTGCCGGGCCTGGCTTGACGAGGTGTCAGCACACGGGCGAAAGTGGCTTCAGTGCCGGGGCAGCGGCAGAAAGACTATCCACACCGCTGCGCAAGCTAATACAAGAATCAATAACTATTACATTCACAGTTACCCATCCAAACCCTCCTCCTTTTTTCCGCTTCGCTGTGAATCCCACACACTGGCCTCTTCCTCAAAACCCTGACAGCAGAACCCTGGTCCAAACAGTAGGGGATAATCAATCAAAACCGCTGT
This sequence comes from Benthosema pterotum, assembly GCA_039105355.1. Classification (NCBI taxonomy): domain Eukaryota; kingdom Metazoa; phylum Chordata; class Actinopteri; order Myctophiformes; family Myctophidae; genus Benthosema; species Benthosema pterotum. The sequence goes on from CM076976.1 coordinate 23,606,334, forward strand.
CTGGGATTTACCGGACAAGAGCCATTACTGCTGTGCTCAAATATATGGATCCATGTCCCGCGGAGCCCAACATGGCTCCTTCATCTTTCTGCATGGCTATCTGTCATCGCGTTTTTTCCCCCGTGAGTTCCAAGTTCCAAGACAGTTCGAAAACAAATAGTTTGGCATCCATAAAGTCTATTATGTGAGGTATGACCAGCAAAAAAGGCAAGCACAGGGCTTGGGAATCTATGAAATGAAAATCCACAGTAAAACGACACAAAGAGTTCTCCTCCGTGTTATCGTGGAAATCTTACTGTTGTGAATATTAGAAAAGTGTCTCCTGATGGCTGCATATATCTTGGAGTCTCCTTGCCAACGGAGGCATAGGAGGTCACCTGTTTATGTGGCGCGCCAACGCTATAGCAGATGGCAGACGGTTATTTGGGTTGCTGGCCAGTCCATGTGTCCGTCTACCCACCAACGCTGGTAACAATGTCTCGAAAAACAACAACTTGTAATTTGAACTGTGGAAATCACATTTATTCAGTGGAGGTGTTTGGCACACCAGTTATAGCAGTTTGAGATTCAAATTATACTTGTTTTTTGCTTTATAGTGCCTTGTGGTTGCTACTACTCTAGGCTGCCACCCGTTCACTTTAAGAAGCCTCTACCTTACCCTCTGACTCAGGGTTTTATTGTGATAGCGAGTGGTAGCTTTAGCTGCTAGCCTGTCACTAGAAGCAGCTGAATGTCCGCAGTGATGCGACATTATGTTGCAATAGCCATCTGAATATAAGCTGCATGTCAGGGCTCCACGATCAGTGATGGATGCTTTTGAGATAGAGGTAGTTGGAAAATTGTTATTCCAATGGAAGTAACTGAAGCTGAATTTTCAAAATCAATGTCACAGGGTAGCAATGACACAAGGTAAACAAAGTCTTGATAAACGGCCATGTGCGAAACCGTATGTAAATGGCATGTTTATATTTGAATTATAGCTTATGTACAGATTCAAGTAGCCAAAAAGCTACTTGAAAAATATTATTATTATGAACTACAGTATGTGGGTAGGACCTTCTCTGGTTTATAAAGGGCCACCCACCCTCACCCTAGTGATTGCTATCTACGTGGAGCTGCGGCCATGCTGTTGAGGTCCATGTTAAGAGGGGGCTTGACCTTCCAATGGACATCCCTCCCGCCAAGAGAGAGACTTCATTACCAAGCTAATGAACCGCACTAATCTGCAGGGAACACACTCACTCTCTCTCTGTCATCTTCCATGCCATGTAAGGGAGGAAGGGCAGGAAAAAACCCTGAAAACTCTCTTTATCTCTCTATCCCCTGCAGCCAGCAGCTAGGCCTCCGCGGTTGCCCCCATTGTGCGTCGGGCTCATATCTCATATTATTAGCTCCTAATGGCTGGGGAACGCTTATGGCCTCTCTCTCTCTCTCCACAGGCCCTATTCATTTGTAGCTTTCTAATTAGCGTGCTACACCACAAAGAAGGGATCCACAATGGTATCTCCCCACAATCTCTCCATCAGCAGAGGGAGAAGTGAAGTCATGCTTGGGCATGACTGGGCATCATTTTAAAAAGCCCCAGACCAGCTTGTTCATGATGTGCCGTGCCCTGTGTGTATCGAATCTGTCTGTGACTCCACTCAGCAGCGGCGGAGCTCCATATCTGGGTTCTTTTGCTGCGTCAGACCTTCAAAGCCATTAAAAATCCCGGTCCAGGAGAGGAGACATTATTGTTGTGTTATTAAAAAGCCGGGGAGAAGCCGGACATTTTTGTTTCTTATGAATTCTAGAGACTCCTGCTCAGGAATACTTGGGGGAGTTAACCGTGGAATGTGGGGGGAGATAAAAGACTTTTATTGCCTTACTTCACCCCCCTGCGCCTCTTTACGTAGACGCTGGTATATTGTTGTTTGTGTTGAATTCGAGGCAATACTCCCGGGCGAAAGGCGTCAGAAGTCATAAAAACAGGATGGGGGGGGGGGGCGGGAGAGCGGCCGATCCATCTCGGCGTCGGAGGAAATGCATGGATAAACACTTCCTGTGATTGGGCTGCGGGGCATGTACGCAGGGTGGGGGCATTGGGGGTGTTGAACGAATGAGGAAACATGTGCGCAGACGTGAAAGTGCAATTCTCTGCAGCAGCAGACACCATCTGTCAGGAATGCTCGCCGGTCTGCATGGGCGGAAGTGACGGATGCGGCGAAGCCCCGGATAACGACTGCTGTGGTCCGTCATGATCTGATAGAACATCATCATCATCCAATGGATGGATGGATGGATCATGCAAATGTGCAAAGTTGGGACTAACGCCGTTCAGGTCCGGATGTACAGTAACATTTCCCAATTGGGGGGCAGGCGAAAATGGTACGGGTGTGGCTTCATCGGGTGTGGCTTCATCGCCTGTGGCGCGAAACCGCACCCATATCGGTTACAGGACTTTTATTCGGCAAGTAAAGCATCAATAATAACATCACTTGTTGTTGTAAATTGTAAGAACACAGCATGCATGAAGCTAAAAGTCTGACTCAGAGAGAGTTTTCTGTTTTGAATGATGAAATGGTGTTGGTTTAGTGGTGCGACAATTGCAGTTAGTAGCGTAGTTTTTCTTTTTAAATATAAGAATTTATAAGTATAATATAAGAATATTAAAATTTGGATTGTTTTGCATGCCATCATCTTTGGTGGGGCAGTCTCGGTATTTAGGGGAGCATTGCCCCTCCCATGCCCATGATCCGGCCCTGACGCCCTTACATTTTCCCATTCAGTAACGGAAGGTTACGTGGTAACCCAGGTTCTCTGAGTGGAGAGACTGGCTCTCCACTACTGATATCATTCAATATGTATGGGAACTGACCCTGCGGGGGCACATACATATTGAATAGTATGTAGTGGAGAGCCAGTCTCTAACACGATAGAGAACTGTGTTTTCAGTGGGTGAATTAGTAGTTACCCACATTACATAATGGAAGAAAAAAAGTGAAACACGTCCCAAGAGAAAGTATTCCACAGTTCATCATAATGATGATGACTAGTCACCATATGGTAACACAGCGCAATTACTTTAGGTCTGTGCATTAGACTGGATTTGTCTGTGATTTTTTTTTTTTTTTTTGAGTCGTGCTGAAAGAGTGTACTCCCTATAAACAGATTTCTCATACTGGTGACAACAATGCCTTCGTGAAAATGGCAGCTGTGATTGGCTAGTGCGATCACATGAGTGTCAGTAGAACAGACCAGAGTTTGCATAAGGGTGCGTTCACAGTTAATTTAACAGTAGGTTAATGATACAGACTTGCTGTGTCTGAGGTGCATATTTATTCACATGCAGCATTGTATCATTAACCCAATGTTAAACTGATTTAATGTGTTATGTGTCTTTTTTTTTAGTTAGGCCTACTTTCATAATTTAGTAACAAAGTAATGTTAACTAACTATAACTTACTTTTCATATGTACATTTCCCAACACTGCGAATGAGAACACTGATTGAGAAACCAATGTTCAAGCGCCATGCGTGTGTGAGCTTTGGAGTGTGATAAGAGAGGGATAAAGACGATGACAGATCGAGGGAGATGGTTGTGGGTAAAGGCCAGTGGCGATGCTGCTGCTTGGAGACGAGGAGCTGAGCTAGGACACATTATATCAGATCTATCATCACGCCCACACTGCGGAAACAAGCTGACCTGAGGGTCAAGGCGTGACGCCGGAACAAGCACCTCCACAAAGCAAGCTGTGTGTAAAGTGGGAGGGCATTTTGCTCAAGGTTGTTCATATCTTCAGCACTGTCTGGGATGTGATGCATCTGCTTGTTCCAGTGTGCATGTGCGTGCATCAGGGGCGTTTTTGCCAGTAGGCAGACTAGGCAGTTGCCTAGGGCGCCATGAGGGGAGGGGGGCGACCATGAGGGGAAAGGGGCAAGGGGAGGGGGCAACCACCAGACATGCTTTAAAAGAATCCCAGGCTAATAAGCCTCGTATGGATAAAATACATTGTACTTATCCTCTAACTAGAGTTGAAGATTTAAAACACATATAATATGTTTAATTTAAAAATAATCTTATCCCTTGGGGGGATAAGATTAGCCATTTAACAGGAGAAAATCTTGCCTAGGGCTCCAAATTGCTTAGAAACGCCACTGGCGTGTGTGTGCGTGTGTGCGTGTGTGCGTGTGTGCGTGTGTGCGTGTGTGTGTGTGTGTGTGTGTGTGTGTGTGTGTGTGTGTGTGTGTAGGACAGAATATGTGCCGTGTGCATGTGAAAGATATGAAACATACTGTACTTCCTCATAATATGGAACGCACACCACCACCTTTAGACGCATGCACGGGGCGTGCACTCGCGCGCACGCACGCATGCACGCAAGCACGCACGCACACACACACACACACACACACACACACACACACACACACACACACACACACACACACACACACACACACACACACACACATTTAGAAAGCTGGTGGGTGAGTGTGGTATTAGAAGGATACAGTCAGCAGGTTTTGTATTGAAGGAGTTGAAGGGCATCAGAGCTAACCCACTCAGAGTTCCACATTCATCAATGTCTGACTATAGTCTACTGTTCTCTCCCTCTATCTCTCTCTCTCTCGCCTGCGGACTCACGTGCGTTCATGCGCACACATCATTTTAATCACGATGACCAGATCGGCCCTGAGAAACATTTTTTCAGAGGATTCGCGACCTGGTTACCACTTGGTCCAGGGCCGGATTTATAGCCAGCCCTATAGGGTGGGCTGGAAGAACGGCAGGGTGGGTAACTCCAAAATGTTAATATGAAGCAGTGGTTTTCAACCTTTTTGACACCAGGGCCCACTACGCATTCAGCATTTGAGCCACGGACCACCATTTGAGAACATTTTAGCCCCACAGACCCCAAAACTAAAGATTTCTTTTGCTTTTGTCCACAATTCTAGGCTGGATTGGGGGGTTGGGGGGGCAACATAGAGAACTGAGAATAGAGAATGACCATTAATCTTCTACATTCTCTAGTTGTGTAGACTGGAGAGTGTGAAAATGTTTATGCTCTCAAAGAGTTACATCTGGTTAACAGTTTTCATGCCGTTATCATTATGATTTACAGTAACAACTGATGCCGCTGACGTTAACGCTACTGTACGTGACGTAGTTACCGGCGCCGGGTTTAATTCGATCCCCATGCTAACAGCAGCTAGCAGCGACCGCATCCACCATTGATAGACAATAACAAGGGACCGACCAAACCGGAACCGGAAGTGTGTGTCGCCAACTAACTTGTCCGTGGGGAAACATGGACCGAAATATGAAATATGAGTTTTTGATGAAAAAACTGGCACTGGCTACCTCCAAAAATATGAAAAAGGGCTGGCACGGAGAGTGTTAACCAACTTTCCACCATTTAGCTAGGGACCACCTGGAACTCTCTCAAGGACCACTGGTGATCCGCAGACCACTGGTTGAAAACCACTGATATTACCTTTTATTGGGTGGGCCTGCCCCCCTCTAGATCCGGCCCTGGGGAACCACGAGGCGAGCAGGACGAGACGTGGAAGATGGGGTGTTTTTGTAAGGATGGCGCGTGCCTAAGCGTGGATCTTTTGAGGGTGTGGTGGCAAAGGTTCGTTTTTAGAGAGGAGAGAAAGTATTTCATGGAGGGGGCTGCAGAGTGGGAACGGAAGTCTTGACGGCAGGCAGCCATGTGCGCGGAGCGGACGCTGTGTCCACCACCTTGTGTACACGGCGGCGGCGTCCGCTCGAACATCCGGGAAGAGGATCAAGCGCGACGGACGCAGCCCCTATGATTCAATCTGCCGTGAGAGACAACCAACAGGGTCATATATCATCCCTCTTCAGACCTCGGGTATGCTGCTGCTGCTGCTGCGTCATGGGGCCTGAGTCACGGCCCTGCGAAGTGCGACCGCGCCGCGCGCCGCGTTACATACTGTATATATAGAGGCTCGGCTGGTCAGCAGATGTGGCAGCTCTGTCCCATGTGCGGATATTAACTGTCGGGGCCGCCATTTCCCCCTCGGCGTTTCATCTGGGGCTCAAGGGGGTTTTGAACTCCTCGGGGCAGGGCAGGGGAAAGGAACCAGGACTGAGCAGGGGGATCAGAGCAGGCTTTGGCTGCATGGGCCGGTCCGGGGTTGGGGAGTGGTGGTGGTGGGAGGAGGAGGATGAAGAGGACTCTGAGGGCTGTCTGTTGAGGCAGACAGAAAGTACAAGAGAGGAAGGAGGGAGTCACTTTGTGAGTTGTGCAAAGTCATCCTTTCGGTGATTTTTCCGCTGACTTTTTGTAGTGGGCAGGCAGGCAGGCAGGCAGGCAGGCAGGCAGGCAGGCAGGCAGGCAGGCAGGCAGGCAGGCAGGCAGGCAGGCGGGCAGGCGGGCAGGCAGGCGGGCGGGCAGGCGGGCAGGCGGGCAGGCGGGCAGGCAGGCAGGCAGGCAGGCGGACAGGCAGGCAAAACACTGCTGGGCGTTTTCCAGTAGGCTGCCCACGGACCAGCGTTACTATAGTTATAACCAGTGTTGGGCAGTAACTAATTTTAGATTACATATTACTGTAATATTATTACTTTTGCTCCAAAAAGTAAAGTAACGAGATTACTCTGCAAAAATGGGTAATAAGTAACGCATTACTTTGCAAGTAACGCCAAGTTACTTTTTTAAAATGAGTTTGTTGTTGCATGCAAAAATAGAACAGATTTACTAGCTATCGACAGGTACTGTAACAACAGAGATGTGCACTAGATTGTAGATCCAGTCCACATGCTGCATCCTGTGCACAGTTATGTACACTACAAATCGCTTGCTGCTTTATTTTGTATTTTATTTTTAAATACAAGACCTCAACTGTCTTTGAAAACAATTGTGAAAAAGTTTAAAAAGTCAAAGAGGCAAAGAGGCTATTATTCCAATAAATTGGATTCAGTTCTAAAAAGAGCTCGCTAAACAGATTATGTTGTACATCTCTATTTTTTCAAAGGTGGGAGTTGAGAACTTGGGAAAGTAATAATGTAATATGTAATATATTACTCTTCGATTCCAGTAATAAGTAAAGTAATGATATTACTTTGTCTAAGGGGTAACGAGTAAAGTAAAGAAGTTACTTTCCTAAGTAATATTGACCAACTATAGTTATAACTAAGACTAATGATTGAATAAACGATAACTAGAATTAAAAAATATTTTATGTTAACTGAAAGTAAATAAAGACACAAATAATTAAAAAACTATAGCTAAACTATAACTGCATTGTGTGTTCACAAAACTGACTTTATACTCAAGTATACTCAACTTTATACCCTTCGTTTTAGTTTTTTATCAATGTATGACTTTCAGACATTTATAAACTTTTGTACTTTTTTATGGCAGTTTTCAGCACCATACGATACCACACCACACGGCAGCAGGTAGCAACACTTTATGTCGCAGACCATCCATCTAAGAGTTGCGACATTGAGGGGCCTGAAAACAGGCTGGCCATGTGGCTTATGTACTGTGTAAATTAAAAAAGAAAGAGTAAAAACTAACTTAAACTCAAATGAAAAATCCATAACTATAATAACCCTGCCCCGGACACAACATGGAGATGAGGTCAGTTTGTCGATGAGGAGAAACGTCCTCGGACACAGAGCACACACGCAGAGGCCTCGTCGTTCAGGATGCTATCTGTTGGAGCCGCTTCATCAGCACTCTGACTAGTGTAGCTGACAGCTATTTTCACTAATGATAATCACTCTATTACATGTGATCAGTCATGTCAGCGTTCCTGATCAGACATCTTTCCCAGGAAGGGCAGCATCGATTTGCAACCACACCCGGCCAGTGTTAATAATAGTTTTGGATTGGTCGTTTTGGTTTGGTTTTAGTTAGTTTGGACGTTTTATTGTCTAATACGCTTAGCTTTAGATAGTTTTCAGGGGGTTTGCAAGTTTTTTTATTTTATTCCTTTTTTGGTGAAAATACTTTTAGTTTTAGTTTGTTTTAGTCATTTTGTGTTTTGGGGCCTTCTAGGATTAAAAGCTTTATGAAAACTTAAGGTTATTTTATGTATAATCTCAGTTAGTTTTAGTTAGTTTCGTGAACAAACAATACAGCTTTGGTTTATTGTTTGTTGAAATCATTTTTAATTTAATTCATCATTAGTTTCAGTTAACCCAAATGTTTTTTTTATTTATTCTGGTTTGTATTTTTGTTTAGTTTTAGCTAACTATTGTAGCAGGCACCTGGGACTCTCACTGTTTCACAGTTTCGGCAGGTCTGGGGTTAAGGCAGGGATTAAAGTAAAAAAAATCTTGAGACTGAAAATGATCTTTTGCAAATAAGCACTGAGCTAATTAAATGACCCCTGTGAAATCCTCAGGACTGAAATCAGTACCCAGTTCTGAGAACTTTAATCCTTGGGTTAAGGTTAGGTTCAGACATATTTTTTACTGATATTATGATTAGGGTTAGGTTTAATAACGATCAGTTTAGAGTGGACACGACCATCACAGTCATGGTCATCGGGTTAGTAATGGTCGTGAGTCATTTACCAGCGATGGACCATCGGCCACGGCCATCGGTCGCAAAATGATTTCACCGTCTCTCCATCTTTTCCCTCCTCCCGCTCCTCACTCAACCAGACCCATTTCACACCGCCATCGTCTCACCACCTCGGCCTCTCAGTGGGCTACGTTTTCTGACTAGCTTGGCATATTCAGCCCTGTGGTTTTTTTATGGTTGTTTGAGAGCATATTAGCTCTGAGGGCTCCCTTGGTGCCGGGGGGTGGTGGAGGCGAGTGGGGGTGTGTGTAGGGGGAGGTGGTGATCAGAGGACAGAATGGTTTTCATTAGGCAGCATCATCGTTTCCTCTCCAAGCAGTACTGCTTTATGGCTGAGCCTCTCACACAGCACACCTCGGGGAGCCTTGTCTGGGAAGAACCGCAGAAAGTGGACCTCTGGCCTCTCAACAGGTTCAACACCGCAGGAGATGGGGTGGGGATCCACCGCCGTTATAGCGAGAGTGATTTAACTACATGGAAATAGCAGCGGTCACATACAGTATGTATCTGGCTGGATATAATGTAGCATTGAAAGGCAACCGTTAAATGCTTGTCAAGCTTGAAGCTGGGTTGAAGTTGAATGGCATTATATCAGATATTTGACTAGCCTGGCCTAACCTGAAATGATTTTGGCCTAGGGGGGCGGGGTGCCGGCCGAATTTATCCATGATACTTATTAGTTTGGGATCCTTTTAAAGCATGTCTGGTGGTCGCCCTGGTAAAAATGGCAAAAATGCCCCTTGGCCTATGTGACAAAAAAGCCATTCATAATGGATATCAAAATTACGATTTGTTTTAATGAAAAAGTTACCTATAGTATACCTTCAAATTGACAAAGTAAAGTGACAGTGGCATGTAATGGTGGCGAATGGGTGGCAGTGTAGTATAGTCACCAGAGGCCGCCAAAGGGCACAGGAGGCCAATAGGTTGTGAATGTGAATGAATGCATGGGAATCTGCTTACAGAGATTACAGTAGTAGTAAGAAAAGGGCAACTTGAAGTCGTACTCAGCAAAGTGGCCGATTCTGCACATAGCTAACGGCGATAATGCATTGTAGTATATTCTGTATTCTGCGGTTTAAATGGGTGCATATCGTACTGCTCCAGATAAGGTGAGGAGTCGCTACTTTATTGCGCAGTATAATTACGCGAAATTGAAATTTCTCCTCTGATGCACACATGCACGTATTCTCTGCTGGAGCAAGTCATCAAGAATGAATGGACTGACATACAGGATTCCTCATAAAAACACTTCTGATATCACCAGCAATGTGTCGCTCCAGTGGAGAGAGCACTACTGTATGAAAGACAAGAGTTCATAATACATCCATAATCCAGCGTAGGACAGGGTTATTATAGTTATGGATTTTTCATTTTAGTTTTAGTTTTAGTTTTTACTCTTTCTTTACTGCTGGATGCTAACTTCCATATGTTGAGCCATTAATAATAACTAGACATGAGGCCCGCTGCCTCACGCCTAGAGTCCGCGCCGCTGTGGCAACAGGAGACAGGCAACGTGCGCTCAGTCCAATTTAAAAAATCGTGAGTAGTAGTGTTTTTGTACACTTTGCAACACTGCATTTTGTCAAAGGCAACTTAATGTTTGGACATAAGAGGAATTGTAATAGTAATGGATAACATGAAACTATCCAAGTGATTATGGACATGAACAGGTAGGTTGGTAATGTAGCAGTAATGGGGAAAAATGGAATATGGAGGAGGACAGTGGTAATATCTATATAGTCAAAGGTCTGTGCATAATAAACCATAACAAAGAATGATACATAGTTGCAACTGTTTGCACAGCAGTGTAGCCTACTCATGTGAATATTGGAAACGCCAATATAAGGCAAAGGGCAGTGTTTGTGCAGGCCAAACATACAAATGTATAAGTTGATGTACACAATCACACACATCAAAGTTGGCATCGTATACTACAGTATGTGTCCTGTAGTTGAGGGAGTTTCAGGGGATACCTGAATTTGTGATAGGACCGAAATGGGCCCTACAACTAACAAATGGAAGCAAATGGAGCCTATGGCCCTGGAGACGTGTTAGTGAAATTGCAGATTGCATGGCTACAACGGATCCAAGTAGATTCCTTTTTGTGCACAGTTACAGCACCGTAAGGATCCATTTTGTTCTAAAGTGTCACAGCTGGTTGGGAGATTTTAGCCTATTATTGTGATTAGTGGTAGTAGTAGTAGTAGTCATATTATTATGCCGTTGGAGTCATACATTGTCCCCACCAGCGGAGCCCCAATCAATCGCAGCAAAATGTGGTTGCATTATTTTGTACACTCTCGGAAAAAAAAGAAAATGGATGGAATTACCCTTTAATGTTTACACGTTGTCAGAACGGGGATCCAAGTAGATTTTTTTTGTGCACAGTTACACCACCTTAAGGGTCCATTTTGTTCCAAAGTGTCACAGCTGGTTGGGAGATTATATTATTATGATTAGTGGTAATAGTAGTAGTAGTATTGCTATTATTATTATGCCGTTCGATTCATGTCCCCACCAGCCGAGCGTCAATCAACCGCAGCAAAATGTGGTTGCATTTGTACACTCATAAAAAAAAGAATGGGTGGAATGTCCCTTTAATGTTTACACATCGTCAGAACTGGGACCGCCAACAGCGGGTCTACGGAGTTTATTCTCAGGCTGTGTGTGGATGTGTGTTCGAATGGGATAAGTGTATTGAAAGTGGGGAAGTTACCAAAGTAGCTGGGGCGATGCGTTGAGTAGACCCGGAGCGATCGTAACAGTGACCGTAGTGTTTAGAAATGAACGCGGTGAAGCAGGGTTGGAGTTGTAGCCTACATGGCCTGGAGTTGGCGCAACTCTGTGTGTACGCAAGTCTGTGTGTATTGTAAGACTCTGGGCAAGGGGCATGTCGAATCAGAGTTGCGACATTGGGGGGCCAGAAACGGAACGCCCGAGTGCTGTTCATTCATGCAACCTGAATAGGAGACAAAGGAGCGATAAGCACTGCGTTAATGGTGGATTGTCCGGCGCTATGAGCACGGCGCTTGAGACGCCTCGATAAATAGAAAGTGACGTCCGTTTTCTGCATGGCATGTTGTTACTTGTAGAGAATAATGTCGGGACTTTCAGCGTCGCATCGAGGGCAGCGTTTGTTGGACTGAGCGGCTCATACCGAAGGGGAGGGTGCAGTGCAGAGTGCAGACAGAGTTTGCAGGCAGAGCCATACAGTAAAGGCAGAGTTCTGACTTGACTCCTGTAGAAAACCTCCTGCCGCGACAATACACTGCATACTTCCGTCTGTGTTGTTGTATGGCTCTGGTGTGGACACGGGCTGTAAAGTGGTGACGTCACCGTTTAGTCGAGTGCAATTTGGGAAAAGTTGGGAAAAGTGAGATGGTCGCCCATGTTATGTGGATGGTGTGGCCAAAAACGGTGACGATTTTGACGTCACAGTAGGCGAGTGCAATTTGGAAATGTGAAAGTTGAAACTTTTTTATTTTCATAAAAACGGCTACTGTACAAAAAATATGACAGTTACATGGATGTAATATAGCCTATGCTGTGTGGACATAGCTGCTGGAGGTGTTGTGCATAGTGAGATGTGTGCAAACATTGTAGTTTGGTAGGAGAAGCGTCACAAAGGCGAACGGATAAACGGGCGAGACGCTCTCCTATTATAGTAGCAAAATTGGCATCATATGTGACCATACCATTAACAACCTAAAAAGTCACAAAAAGTGATGATAAAAAGTCTTTATCATCACACTTTATGTAGCATGTGATACTGTATGTCTGACTAGGGTGTTGTCATGATGCTGAATCCATTAGTTTTGCTCAAAGGACAGTCATTGGGCTAGAACAGCAATACCAGTCATCAGTCGGGTGAGGGGGGTGTCGTCTAAGTATATCTGTACCTGTCCTTATTGCCTACTGTGCATTGTCTGTATTGTCTATTGTGCATTTGCACTTCCGTTTGTATTCTTCCCTGTTGGGACCCCCTCTAAAATGAGATGCTGCATCTTAAGGGGGTATCCTTTCATTAAAATTCTGACAAATTCTGCCAAAAATATGTCTAGCATTTGCCCAAATATGCCTATTTGTGTTGATTGTTTGTTTTGCCTTTTTTTTTTTTTTTTTTTTTTTGCAAAACAAATGCTTGGAATGGATTCATGGATTCATGACATCACATGTGACATAATGCATGATGATTTTGACTTTTTTTTTGCCTTATTGTGTATATATGTTGTTAATGGTGTGCACAATTGGGCTCTATGGAGTGGCAAGTAGACTACTAGCCAATTGTGTTTTGGAAAGACACTCAACAAAGTGGCTGTCATGTCCTGTTATAGGACCTGTTGTTCCTAACTACCTTGTGTGTGTTTCCCCTTGAGAACATAGCTGTGGACACTCGTACCAATTAGTGACTAGTGACATTTAAGTGACAAGTTTGTTTGACTCTCGTGTTGGGTTATAGGGTTAGTTTGTTGCCTTGCCATCGCTTGTGTCACCTTATTGTGCCCTATGTGTGTTAACGTTTTCTAAGGAAAGTAAAGTCGTTTTCAAGATACTCCGGTGTCCGCTCTCCTGCTCAGTGGTTCCACACAATCTCCGGGTCGGCAGCGTGACAGTCACTGTGGTGGATTTGAAGCCGCAATTACCTCTGCCTTGCCAAGGGTGGGCAGCCACTTTATCACTGCGCCGCCTGAGCAGACGGTACTCTTATTATGACATGACACAGGTACAGCACTGTCACTTGACTTTAGACGGTTGTTAGTGATTGCTTTAGTTTGTGGAGAGTCATTTTGCGACCTTGACCACTGCCGCGACCATGTTTTTATGTGATGCGAACACTTATTCATGTGTCGCGACTGTTTATTTATATGCCGTGCCTGTGTGTTTGTGTCACGACCTTTAATTTATCTGCCGCAAATTCACAACTATTCCTAAACCGAACCTTAGCCCTAAACGTAACCTCAGTATAAACTCGAGGTGATTTCCCCCCCTCCTGAGCTTGTGTGTGCGAAGGTTTTATCTCTGGCGCCTGTCAACCAATTGCGCCCCAACTCACCAGCAAAAAAAAGCACTAGATTTTCCGCCAGGAGTTTTTTACTAACTTTGTCGCTAGTTGGCAACACTGCAAGACGGCACAGAGCAGATGGAAATGTGTTGTCATGACAAAGACACAGACATGATCATTTATCCTCAACAGGTGTTACTCCCACCCAGCTCCAAGTCCAATTACGCTTTAATTCAGGCCAGGTGTGAGGGCTTAAATGAATCAGCCCTCAATCACAACACAAACTTTATCTGTTCTTGTTTGCCACACGTCATTATTTAAGCATTAAATCAGAAGTGGGCAAAGAAATTGATTTTGTCCACCCATATCTGAAAAAAAAACTTGTTCAAGCTCATAATACATTTATGATGTTATTTAATATTTAAGGTGAAATATGCGCAATATAACCAGCTCCCTACTCTTTCTGCATAAACTATGCTACTCTCAGCGTAAATGTTTAAAATAATATGTATTATTTAGGATTTAGAATTTGCCTCGTATAGAAAAGTTTAATTAAATTTAATAATACATCACTTTTTTTGGTTGTATCTATTGCAAAAATAATGTGAGGTTGTCAGAAAAATCCCAAGGCATATCTGGACTTGTCTTTCTTGTACTGATACTTTATTAACAAGACAATACAAGTGGCACAGTCAAAGGGTTATGCTAGAAATGATAACACACCAAAAATCCCCAGGTAAGGGCTTATATCTCCTTTGTGGTCCTTTGTATTCAATTAGAAGGTGTGTGAGCGTCTAATGCCATTGGGGTTTGTGTTGTTGTTATTATTCTCTGACTGTGAATAATTTTGTACCCGAGTATGACAGAGACACACAGAGCTTTCATTTTGAATCAAGCAGGGGCGGATGTAACATTTCCCAATTGGGCAGGGGGGGCAGGAGAAAATGGTATGGGGGCCGCACCCACACCATTTTCTGTTACAGGACTTTTAGGCAAGTATAAGCATCAATAATAATTTGTTGTCGTTGAAGTTGCAACAGACACAAAGCATGAATAAAGCTATAGGTCTGAATCAGAGATTTTTCTGTTTCTAATGATGAAATGCTGTTGGTTTAGTGGTGCCAGAACTGTAGTTAGTAAGTAGCAGTAGTAGTGTTTCAAATCCTTTTAAATATAAGCACTTTAATTTTAAATATCGTGGGTTCTTTTGCATGCCATCATGTTTGGTGGGGCAGTCTGGGCATTTAGGAGGGCATGGAATGAAGGCAGATAGAAATGTGGGTTTGACCATTGATCATGGTGTTGCTTTTTTGACAGAGAGAGAAAGAGAGGTGAAGTTTGTCCGACAGCGAAGCGTCTTTGTTCACTGAGCATGTTGTTTGTTGTCCTCATGTTTCTCTCTGAGAATATCCCGTGTGAGCTGCTCCATGTACATTCTTTGCCATCGTCTCACAGAAAGGGAAACCGACGGACCTGCTGGCCACGGCTGTGCACTGAAGTGTGCACTTACGCCTTTTCACGCCTCGATTGTAATAATAGATTAATCAGTAAAACATAAATGCAGTGGGTACTGATTGTACGTCCGAAGTCACATAGATCAGAAGTACCATTAGTCCGAACATGGAAATCCACTATCAGCGCTGTCGGTAGGCCACCTTGTTTTAAGCCCTAAATTGAGGATTAGAGTTAGGTTTAGTAAATTCAACAATGGTAGGTTGGAATAATGACATGGCACCCATGCAGTAAAACTCATGGCAGCAAAGGATTAAAGGAAAGGGAGCTGTGGTGGCAGGACATGTGCTGTTACTGTATTTTAAGGTCAGCTAATATTCTTTGATTTGAGTTATGAGTATATGTGTTTATGATACATGCATCTCTAATGGCTTTTGGGTAATGGTATTCCACTGTTTTGGCGGCACACCAACTTGGGAAGGGTCACAAGATGCTCCACCGTCGTTATTGTATAATGCCTACATTAGGAGTCAAATCCAGGGATCCATTTGGTTAACAAACAAATAAATGGAACAACAGCTGCTGAGCTGAATCCGTCTTGAGAGATTATTCAGTCAAACATTGCTGCAAATTACTTCCCCTCCATTCACCAGGAGAGACATAAAAAGTACGGGATTGTATAAGCTTCAAGGTTTTAATGAAGCGTGTCTCTGTATTAGCTCTTTATGTGCTCCAAATTATATTATCTATCACACACACACACACGCACACACACACACACACACACACACACACACACACACACACACACACACACGCACACACAGGCCTTACTAAACAGCAACGTGTCCTTGCTGCCAGGCGCTTTTGGTATTCAGCGAACCCATCAGAAAATCTTTTGTTGCTGTCCTCACACACCTAATTAGATTAGCATTATCGACAGGGAGACCTGGGGGGGCGGGGGATGGCCCTGGGTTATTTGGACAGGCACACACACACGCACACACACACACACACACACACACACAGAGTCACGTAGATGGTGTGCGGACGGAGGAGACGGATGGATGGCTGTCTTCACCCCTGGCGAGCCCCGGAGGCTTAGTCCTAACCACTGTAACGTAGCGACATCCATTCCTGGCGTAATGCAGCACTGAGCAAACAAAGGCATGAGACATTCCAGCGATATTGAAGAATACAGTGGGAGAGATAAAGCCCCGGGATGAGTGGGATGGATCCTCTGTCTCAGGGTCAGCCTGGTATGCAGAGAGGAAAGCACAGACTGTGCCTGCCGTGCACAGGCTGGGAGAGAGAGAAGGAAGGATCAGGTGGAGGACGGAAGACAGGGGTTTTTCCCCCCCTGGCTGAGTCCACATCTCCATCTCTGACTATTCCTTCTTCTTAACACATTGAGTCTGATCGGATTCTAGTTTCTGATGCTTTTCACAATTTTTTTCAAAAATAGCAGAACTACAAGCTCATATCGCGCCACTCGGTGGCGCGATATGAGCTTGTAGTTCTGCTATTTTTCAACAACTTAAAAACACCAAAACGCGTTCAGAACACAAGCAGTCAGATAGGGCTTTGCATGTCTGTGCTTATGCCTGCGCCTCTTAACTAATGCTGTGTGTGACCAACCGCTGAGGTGATTGATGTATTGACTGTATAATTCAGGCCGCGGCCATCTTGCCATCTGAGTTTGGAAGCGCTTGTTTTTAGTAAAGCAACGTCCTGCTGCCGCCTGCATTGTGTACAAATTCAAAACATGTGGTACTCATGGGCTGTTGAGTGATGTCTAACGATCGCTTCCAAAAAATGCGACACTTCGAAAAAGAATCGACTACAAGGATTTGTCTGCAGTTGGTGCCTGACACGTCTGGAATATGGTTTCATTTCACTCCATTATTCAGTCTGAAAGCCCCCCCCACTACAGCAGTCTATGGGATGGGCGTTGTCAAACCGGCAGTCTTCAGCGATTGGTTCATACCAACCAATCAGAATAGTGGCGGTAGTGGTGGCCGCCATGTTTGTTGTTTGACAATGTTGAGTGGCAGGGCTGTCGGCCAATCAGGTGCTGTAGTCGGATTTTTTTTTTTTTTTTGTTACTAATACGAACGGCCCTGTAGGCCGCGTCGCCAGACCTGAATCCCTAGGGAAAATAATTTAATGTGGTAATTCATAGCTGGAATCCAGGAAATGTCTGCAGTGGATTTTCATGAAACAAAAACTTTGGGGCTGGAAGGAGCAAAAATCAAGCTTTTGGCAAGTTGTGAAATACACTCATAGGACTTTTTTTTTCTGTTTTGGATGAACGGGCTGTAATGGGAAGTTGCACCTTATTAGCCATTAAACTAAATGTTAAAATGGCTGGTGCAGCAATCCAGTGTTAAAAACACATGCCGGAGTTCCATGGATTAAGACCATGGTTTTCATGATCTATACTATACTGTACCTTGGGGGGCCGGCACCATCTCTCCGATCTGACCAAACTCGCTGAAGAGACGTGAGCTTGCATTTCTTTCTCCGTGATTATGTGTCCTGTCAACATTTCCACTCCTCCAGACCATAGAAGCAGTGCATTAGTATTGCGCGAGTGCTCAGGTAATGGGGGGGTTGGTAGCAATGAGCCAATTCTTGCATTGATTGCATGCGCGCATAGGCCTGCCCCCACTCAAGAACGTGCGTGTGTGTGTGTGCGTGTGTGTGCGCACGCCAGTCTGACAGGGGCGGATGTAACATTTCCCAATTGGGGGGCAGAAGAAAATGGTAAGGGGGCGGCTTCATCGCCCGTGGCGCGAACGGGCGATGACATATTCGATACTGACATATTTGAAACACTGACATATTTTGGGTTGTTTTGCATGTCATCATGTTTGGTGGGGCAAAACATGATGGCAAAACATGTGATGGCCCCCCCCCATGCCTATGCCTAGATCTGCCCCTGCGGCCTGAGCATGTGAGAAAAGCCACTTCATTAAAGGCCCATGCTATTGACCAGCGCGAGGAGCGACAAAACCCTTCCTCCTTATCCATAATAGATGTGGCAATTAAAAGTGAGTGTGGAGCAGAATGAGCTCCAGCCCCCAGGCCTGGGAGGATCCTCCTTTCCCTCATGATTACTGATCCTCAAAGTGGCTCTGCACCTCAGGCACTGCCCCAAAATGATTATGGATTCCAGGCCACAGATCCCCATCTGGGACGATTAACTTACCTCATGATACAATACAATATCAATATTTGGCGTGCCAAATCGATTTATATTGCGATTCTTAAAGGGGAACTCCACCCATTTTCAATATTTTACTATGTCATTGATGCACCTTCAAGGTGTTGGGTGGACATGATAAAAAAAAAAGTCCCCCCATTCTGTGTTCCCAAGAAATGGAGGTCTGAAGAAAACCACTAACATGCTGAAACATCTTGATGACATCATCAAGATGTATTTTCACCATGTTAATGGATTTCTTTAGACGCTTCCTTTTTCATGAGAGCGTCCAAATGGAACCAAATAAACCCGTTAGGGACGTATCAGCCTTCAGGCGTGGCTACTTGTCAACCATCGACATTGGATTTCACTCGCCCAACCATCATGTCACACCATCCATAACCATTATAATAACCACACAGGTTACGGCCTTACATATTCTGTCAGTGGTTTTCAACCAGTGGTCCTGGGGTCGAGGTAACAGTGTAAACATTAAACCAAATTTGGTTTCATACTTATACTCTCAAGAGTTAAAATATTCATCATCTAAATTCACCCACTTAAAGGTAGGGGAAGTGATTTCACTTTTGTCAGATATCACCCCCAAAAAAAAAAAATCTGTTAAAATGCTCTATTATAAGGTGTGGAAACCACATATGGAGTTTCCCCCTCCCCCACGTTAGCAGAGGAGCTAATAAAAGTTCACCAGGTCACCACAATTCTCCTCCAATCAGGAGAGAGCAGCAGGTTCACATAGTGTAGCTACTTTTGGGGGCCCCTAGTGCACCAGGCTGGTACTACACCATGAATTTCAAATCACTTCCCCTACCTTTAAAGCTAAGGGAAGTGATTTGAAATTCATCATGTAGTACCAGCCTGGTGCACTAGGGGCGCCCAAGAGTAGCTACACTATGTGAACCTGCTGCTCGATTCTGATTGGAGGAGAATTCCCCTCCACCTGGGGAACTTTTATTAGCTTCTCTGCTAACGTGGGGGAGGGGGATATAAGAGGGATAATAGAGCATTTTAACAGA
>CM076976.1:23630575-23763075 GCA_039105355.1 Benthosema pterotum
TGTGCCCCCTTTTTTTTCACTGGAATTGCCTGCCGGAGACCCCAGATAATTATACCAAGTGCTGGATTCCCTAAACAGGTTGCCCATGAACCAGGGGAAACGTTCCCAGAGAGAGGACCTGTGTGTGTGTGTGTGTGTGTGTGTGTGTGTGTGTGTGTGTGTGTGTGTGTGTGTGTGTGTGTGTGTGTGTGTGTGTGTGTGTGTGTGTGTGTGTGTGTGTGTGTGTGTGTGTGTGTGTGTGTGTGTGTGTGTGTGTGCGCGTGCGTGCGTGCGTGCGTGCGTGCGCGCGTGCGCGCGCGTGTGTGTGTGTGCGCACCTTCCCAGTACACAGAATAGGGAGATTAGTGAGCAGCCCCTGCCTGCCATGATACCACATACAGGGTGAGCTATAGAGAAAGAAACCAGCACACAAACAGATGGATGGCAGGCAGTGTACTGTGTGAATTCTCTCTCCTTCTCTGCCCAGTGTTGCCAACTTGGCACATTTGTCACTATATTTAAAGTTTTTTTCAGACCCCCCTATAGCGCCAAAATTAGTGAAAAGCTCCTGCCGGAATATCTAGTGCTTTTTTGCTTGTGTGGGGCCATAGATAAAACCCTCGTTTTTCACCATTTTTCTTCCTATGATAGAGTCCTCCTTTCTTCCTAGAAAAGACCATTGGTAACCCTTATAGATCTTGAACTCATAAAAAATGAAACTAAATGGACCCTTACGGATCCATTTGGTTTGATTTTATGCTGTCAATTGTATTTAAACATCTGAATGACCTAATTTTCAAGAATCTACACATTTGGAAAATGGAGAAGAATTGTTATTTTGACCAACGTTTTACCAGTTATTTCTCCTAAAGGGTGATCCTCCATGGCTAAAATGTAGAATAAATAGTGTGCCCTGGCATGAAAATGGTTGAAAACCACTGCTCTAGTGCATTCTAGTGCATTTTGGAAGTGCCAATAGTGCATTTTGGATTTTGGCAGTTGGCAACACTGCAGTTTGGCAACACTGTCTCTGCCCCCCTGGTTCAATTGGAATAGGTGTAAAAGGATCGATTTGGGAGCGAACATCTGACACCTCTAAATGTGGCGCAGGGTTCTTCCCCAGGGCCAGTTGTACGAAAAAATACTGTCAGGGTAATTGTGTTGTGTTGATCCACAGCCTTCATGCAGTGCCACCGTCGTTTATTACCAAGAAGTGAAACGGTTTGATCCAGACAACCTTCACGGTGGTGGTGTTGATGCTGCGGGTTACATAACTGCAGGTTTTTTTTGTTTTTGAGTGTTGTACTTTTGTACACCTTTCTGTATGGCAGGGTCCGGACCTGTTTGGTAATGCTCCAAATCGTGCGGATGTCGCTTAACCTGTTGACTGCGTTAATTAATCCATCTTTAACTCCTGCTCCCCTCCAATGGATTTCACCAACTGTTGGAGAATCATAATCGCACTTCCATTTCATGAAAATCCACCTGAAAAGAGCAGCGATCCAAAACAACGACAACAACAAACAAATCATCACACATCACCATCATTGACCCTCAATTTCCCAGAAGCCTTAGCAAGCCAGAGTGATTATTTTCCGGTCATCCAAACGTGTCACCATATCCCACTTTGTCCACGGAAAACTACCGTAGGTCTCCTACCGTAGATACTACCGTAGAAACTACCGTAGATCAAAAATGGCAAATTAAACAATGAAAACGGAAGTCGGGGGTGTCGTAATGCTGTGTGTGCTA
Source organism: Benthosema pterotum (assembly GCA_039105355.1). Classification (NCBI taxonomy): domain Eukaryota; kingdom Metazoa; phylum Chordata; class Actinopteri; order Myctophiformes; family Myctophidae; genus Benthosema; species Benthosema pterotum. Next base: position 23,632,307 of record CM076976.1, read on the forward strand.
TTGCAAAATATGTTTGTGTCATTCTGCTTTCAATACAAGCATCAGAGTTTTATACTCGTGCAGCAATCAGGAGCCAATGGGGGGAACAGAGAGTGTGACATGTGAGAATTTTGGCTGCTTAAGGACCAAGCAGGTTGCGGCATTTTGGATGAATCGGAAGGGCTTACGTGCACATGCTGGTAGACTAGTAAGGAGGGAGTTACAGTAGTCCAGCTCTGGCATGACTGTTGTCTGGACTGTTGTTTGGACTGTTTGTCTAATGTTATCCACGGCTTCACTTCCCAGCAGTCGAGGGATAGACGCTATAACATCTTACACATCAGCTTAAGTCAGAAGGAAAGCCTCTACACTCCAAGGATATTATTGGCCACCGAATAAAGGGGTCCTACTAATTGCCCAAAAGTACCCAAAACAACCCAAAACAACCCAAAGCATACCAAAAAGTACCCAAAAGCATACCCAAGTATAAATAATGTAATAATTTATCCATTTGAGGCTTATTAGCCTGGGATCCTTTTAAAGCATGTGTGGTGGTCGCCCTGGCGCCATAGGCAACTGCCTAGTCTGCCTAATTGCGAAAATGCCCCTGCATGGGTGCATGCATCAGGGGAAGAAAACGTTAAATGAAATGAAATGATGCCTCCTGTGTTCACACCCTGTTAATCAAACATCCCGCTGCCGTGTCTTGAGATCCACTGAGCCTTGTCACAACCAGGGACCCCTCCCACTCCCACTCACTGTACCCTGCAGCTCTCTCTCACCTGCCCACCAATATGCTCAGACAGCAGGAACAAGACCGCTAAAGGTCAAGTCATGTGAGAGAAAGAGAGACAGACGGAGAGAGCGCGCGCGTGTGTGTGCGTGTGTGCGTGTGTGTGCGTGTGTGTGTGTGTGTGTGTGCGTGTCCTAGACGTTTTACATAGTGCATTACATTCACCCTTCACACACGTTAATTTAGTGTATCACTGACTATGGGCTTTGTAAAGACTAGCCAAAGCAGACAAATGAAAGAAGACATGTCACAGGTTATCTTTGGATACTTTGTTTTATGATTTGCACACGATTTAATCATGCTGACACCTCGAAAATTCACAATACTAGTTTCTCCAATAGCACCTCGTTAACAAGCTGTTAAGAACATTTAGAACTGAGTCTGATGTTCTGGCGATAAAGGCTTCCTGTAGGTAGGCAGAAATGGATTGGACTCGGGCGAAAGCCCATCTTTAATGACCTTATTTTAGGTTGATAACAGTACAGCGACTTTAGTTGCAACTGAACAATACTTTAAAACAGTCGTCATGTTGTATACATACCTAAAATTGTCGATATTAGCACGCTTGTTCAAAACAATATATTCCTTCCAAACACCAGTGTGTCATAGATAAGCTCTCCATAAAGTCCCTTCTGAGTCATGTGACCAGGCTGACTCTTCCCCCCCAGTGAGAAAACCCCTGATCTAGATCAGGGGGTTTCAACAGCTGGTCCGGGGACCAGCAGCACCCTCCTTAAGAGGGTTCCAGGTGGTCCCCAGCTAAGTAAAAATTGAAGCTGGGTAAAAATTAAACCAAATGGGCCCTTGTGTGTCCATTTGGTTTCATGTTTACACTCTCAAGAGTTAAAACATCCATCATCCGAGTTAGCCCAAGTCTACACAACTAGAGAATGTAAAAGATTTATGGTCATTTTGATCTGATCTGTTTGACTGTTTTGTTTTCTCAAAAATCCAGCCTGGAATTGTGGACAAAAGCAGAATAAATCTTGAGTTTCTGGGGTCTGTGGGCCTAAAATGTCATCAAATGGTGGTCCGTGGCTCAAATGCTGAATAAATGATGGTCCCTTGTATCAAAAAGGCTGAAAACCTCTGATCTAGATGGGCTCTGGCCATACCCACACACCGAGAGGCTGGGAGCTGTTGGGTGAGTTCTCTTAAAGTTTGGCCGGTGACATACTGGCTCTACCAGATGCTTCCAATTCTCCCGAGGGCTCTGGAATCGAAGGCATTGAGCTTGCAGCCACCAGTGTGTTATTCAGCAGCCAGGTTTACAAGCCATACAGGAGCACAGAGATGACAGAGGCATTATCCCTCTCCTCTCCTCTGGGGGATGACGATTTACTACTCTGTCCATATTGGATTGCAATGATCGACGCGGCAACTTGTGTGCGTGCACTCAGTGCTGTCTCTTGTGGTTCAAGTTCGCTTGGGAGCGTCCCTTGATCTTGTAGATCTGCAACTTTTGATGCTTTCGTGTGACGCTGTAGTATGATCAAGCAGGCATTTAGTGTGTGGAGGAACCCCTCCCCCCACCCCCACAAAAAAGGTTTAAATACAGTGGTGCTTTCTCGCCTCGATGGCAATGATATACAGTAATATGTATCTCCAAGTTTAAATTAAATTGCAGACAGGAAAAGCTGCTCTGTCATCCAGATAACAGATCGGAGAGCATGGTGCTAAGCTGCAGTATACAGTGGCACCATTCCTCACTGGATTACGGCACTCTTTCTAACATTCAGCCAAGACACACGCGCACGCTCACACAGAGACAAGAAGACAGACCCTGTGGCTTTGTTTCAAGTAACAGCCACTGGGGTTTGCCCCTCAATAAACTCCCCGTTCAATGCCTAGATATCTGTCACAAGCGCAGCCAAGTATCTGCTCGCTAGCTCGCGCATTGTCGCATAGGTGCGAGCGAGTGCGTGCATTCTCACGCCTGCGGTGTGCTCCGCGGTGTTTATGAAGAAAAAATACTGTCGAGAGGGGCGTAAATCTTATCAGTCAAGGACAGAGGGAGGTTTGTTTGGAGACTGCCTGCTTCTCCCCTTTCCACAGGTTTCGGGATTTGAATTAAGCCCCGTGGCACCGGCGGCTATGCTCTGGCAAAGACAGAGGCGAGCTGAGGGGGTGTGATGGGGAAAGGCGGCACGGTACAGAAGAACCAGCGTGGTTGCCCACAGAAACAACAGGCAATATTCTCAGATGCTTTCCGAAGGCAGGAAAGCCAAGGCTTTTGTTATCTCCTCTCCTCTCCTCTCCTCTCCTCTCCTCTCCTCTCCTCTCCTCTCCTCTCCTCTCCTCTCCTCTCCTCTCCTCTCCTCTCCTCTCCTCTCCTCTCCTCTCCTCTCCTCTCCTCTCCTCTCCTCTCCTCTCCTCTCCTCTCCTCTCCTCTCCCCTTTGGCCAGAGGCTGGACTCCATCTCCTGCTGGCTGCCGTGTCCAGGCCTGTTAGTAAGCAGCTGTTGTGCTCCTTGGCCAGAGGAGGGAAATCAGAGGCTGCTGCTTCAACCACACAATCCTGCCCATCTGGACAGGAATTATCGGCTGGGGACACCCTGGACCGGTTCTCACAATGCCGGCCAGCTAGAGCCGGAGGTCAATGAGGTAGCCGTGAGCGCTGCCTATGGGGAGCACCTCCGACGACTCTAGCTCTCACAGCCTGGGTCAGAGGAGGAGGCAGCGGTTCAAGGGTGGAGTGATGGGATGCTACTGCAACCGTGAGGTTGTCAGTTTGAAACCTGGGCCTTGCATGGTTTCCTTTGTCGTTGGTGTACAGTAGTGTATTAATGTAATGCATTTGGTTTCATTTTTACACTCTCAAAGAGTTACACCTGGTTAACCAACTGTCCCTCATTTAGCCTGGGGACCACTGGTTTTATCTCTGGCGCTTGTCAACCAATTTTGCCCCAACTCATCAGCCATAAAGCACTAGATTTTCTGCTAGGAGCTTTTCACTAATTTTGCCACCAGGGGGCGCCTGGAAAAAAAGCTAAATATAGCGACAAATGCGCCAAGTTGGCAACACTGCCTGGATTAGGCCTTTGACTCTCTTTTAGGTCTGGGTTAGGTGTTTGACTCTTTTAATGTCATATTGTCGATGTATGTTGAATGTATGTTTTTCATTGGCACGTTTCATTGGAAAGGCCCAAGAAAGAAACCCAAATACAAAGAGGAGTCACCTCTTAAAAATGTAGAGTTGGAAAAAATACAAAAATCACAGCACAGGGGAAATGTATCTGTAGAGCACCATTCAAAGGTGACATTCACAACATATCAAGAATAAATATCAACCAAAAATAGACAAAGCAAACAGGCTCAGAATGAGGGAGCTTTCTCAGCAGTAATAACTGTAAACCGAAAGGAAGCATGAAAGCCTGTGTTAGCCAAGTAAGACAAACTAGATAAAATAACTCTATCATGACAGCATCCGAACACATGCAGTCGCATGCGCCATCCTGAGTCTATTGGGACGATTCACTTACCTCACCATACAATGCAATATTGATATTTAGGCTTTTGAATCGATTTATATTTCTTAATTATACCGCGATTCGATTTTGATGTATTGACATATCACATTTTTCCCCACAAATGACTGTGCTTTTATTATACTAGAACATTTTAAAGGGGAATTTCACCCATTTTCAAGATTTTTTTTTCTGAGAATGTGCAAATGGAACTTTAATGGATTCCATTTGTCAGTGTCATCAGGTTGTGTTTCACCAAAAAGTTCAATCCTACACATCCTACACAGCCTGATAATGCCAGTAAGTCTTTCAGACAGGAACACATTAATGAATAGACCTACATACATATAAAAAAAAAAACAATTTTGAACCTGGCGATTCGATATTGATATCATGGAATTGCGATATATTAGCATATCTTTTTTTTGTTTGTTTGTTTGTTTTTATTTTTTGCCCACCGCTAGTTTATACCAGCATCCCACATCTGAGTGAAGTGGTTGATGTCTTCAGCCTTGAACGTCTGCAGACGCCTGCTGACAAAGTGACTTGATTCCCTGCGCAACATATCGTGACAAATGAATGGCAAGCATTATATCACCCAACACACACACACACACACACACACACACACACACACACACACACACACACACACACACACACACCCTGTATCTGTCACTGACACTGTAGATGGCTGTCGTGGCCTTGAGCGGTGCGAACACACACCAACCCCAATTTGTCTCTCTTCGTGCCACTTTTTTCCCCTCTCAACGACCCGACAGCGCTGCAGGAAAGAATACCCTCGTGTTTGTCAGTTCAAATCAATCTTGTTGCACTTCCCTCCATTTGATGACTGCCGTTTTTTGTTCCTCTTGGATAGATCATTAGCTGTAATTGGAACAGCGAGTCGGGGCGTCGCGTGCATGACAAGTTGTTCCAGGTTGAAAATGATAGCATAACCACCCCACCCCTAGTCTCTCTCTCTGCCTCTCAGTTCAGTTACTATCCACACAGCAGTTGTTCTCAAACTTTCTCAAGTCAGACAAGTAAGACGCTTTATGAGTAACTGTACGTTTTAATAGCAGGTGGCGATGGACAGACGATGTTTCCTGACAGTGTTGCCAACTGCCATATCCAAAATGCCCTAGTGGCACTTCCAACATGCAGTAAAATGCACTAGAGCAGTGGTTTTCAACCATTTTCATACCAGGGCCCACTGTTTGTTATGCATTTTAGCCACGGACCAGGCAGACATTTCTGCCGGGCTTACATGTTTGGATCTATGTAAGCCCAAATATAGTGTGGTCCAATGGACAAATGGCAACACGTTTCCTTGAGACTATACCAATAGATCAAAGTTCTCAGTACTGGGTACTGATTTCAGTCCTGAGGATTTTACAGGGGTCATTTAATTAGCTCAGTGCTTATTTGCAAAAGATCATTTTCAGTCTCAAGATGTTTTTTTACTTTAATCCCTGTATACCAAACTAGATCAACACTTGGTGCAATGCTAACTTGCACGTTGCGCACAAGAGGCCATGGCCCACTTGTGCGTGAGCTGAGCGAGCTAATACCCATGACATTACAGTAGTTATAAAGGTCTCGTACTTACGTCACCATTAAGTCATCACCTAAGCCGGCCAATCGGAATACCGCCAAGAGACGAGCGACCACGCACCGTGCACAGATCGCACCAATCGCTCACACAAGTAAAAACTCAGCTTTAAGGTCTGCTTATGTAGCAGTTGTGTTTACACGGGCAAGGGCTGTAGTTGGTTCTATTCCATTGGCCAATCTTCTTTTGTCACAACAGCGCACGCGTCTTACTGAGGTTTTTGCACATTTTTTGTATTTATCCCAATAGTATTATAGGAGTTTTTGGTCAATGGTCATAGTTTCAAACTCGCTCTCTGTCCTTCACCGCCTCTCATCAGCACGTCTTATACCTCTGAAGGCTTTTCAGCTGCACAAATTAAACTTCTAAGGCCAGTACTTTGCACAGAATTGTGCATGTGTGCGCATGCGCGTGTCTGTGTGTGGGTGGTTGAAGCACATTCATAGTCTTTGGTCGACATCACCTTTGCTGCAGTTTCGTACAATAGAGTAGAACAAGTTCTCTTCTGAGAGAGATTGAAGGGCAGGGGAATGAATGCTGTCACATGCTGCCATTTCATATGCCAAGGTGCCAGACTCAGCCGCACCAAACATGGGTCAAATGCTCAAGGCCAGAGAATGCACTCCATGACTTTTGTAGAAAAAGTTGTCCTGCTTTGTAAGGTGCCTTTGCTTTGGCCTGGATAGGAATCCTGATATGCCTGCACCCTGTAGACAGCGACGATGCATTTAGAGGCTGTTAACTTTCACATTTCGTGTTGAGGATTAGCTGTTGTTAAACCTGGAGTCGCCTCGCCATGCTGAAGTTTGCTCCGTTCTTCCGTGGAAGCTGAACTTTTGGCCGGGCCAGTGGGGCCAGCCATTATAGAGTATAGACAGACATGTCTTTGAGTTACAGCGTTGGAGTTGCAGCATAGGTCGGTATACCGACTAGCCGGTTGTATAACAATCTCTCCTGCAGACTATTGATGTAGCCTATCCTCGGTTGGCTCAGCAACTAACCAGCCAGTAGCAGATCAATCATCCCTACACCCTATAGGATCACGTGTTCACTAGAATTTGAGCCTATAGACGGATTCCAATACTCGTAACTTTTAACTTTGATCCTCATGTCTTCCACTCGCGCCTTACTCCTGCCTCTAAGCGAGGAGGCATTCAATATGAGGATGGATTAGACTGAATGGCCAAATTACAATACACAGTTACACACATTTTAGTTCAGTTTCAGTTTGCTTTAGAGCAATAAAGGGCATATGCACCACTTCAACAATGGTACAATGAAGACACAATATCAAACTATACGCAGCTGTCTTAACTCCTTAGACCCCACTGACGTTTAGATGAGTTGTAAACAAAGTAAACAAGGTTGTTTACCTCTCCCAAGGACCATAATACTCCTGTGATTAATCCACTTTAATGTTCGTTGATGCTAAACGAATTGGCGTCTCCGTTGGCACAGTCACTGGCTGAAAAAATGTATATGACTGCCGTTTTAGGGGGTTTTGAAATCAATCAATCAATTAATTAATGCATATAAATGGCACTCTGGACCAAATGGGGTGTTATAGGCTGGCAAAATGCCATCCGAGGAGTTAATGTGCCGGCACGTATGATGATACAATTGATAATATGTGGCAGTGCACAGCTGTAAATTGATAAAATAAGCAAAAAAAGAAAGTTTCCAACAAAGAGGAGGTGAACACAAGAATAAAATCAATAAAGCTATCGGGGAACCGTATTGCAAGGAGTAAAAAAAAAGATGTGTTTTAATCCTAGATTTGAAAGAGTCAGCTTCTCTAACAAGTGGATTTCTGTCTCCTCATCTATAATCCGTTCTCCACATGTCATGTTGTATTTGAGTTCATGAGTCGCCTCAACTGCCCCTCCGTCCTGCCTCTTTAAACGGGACACACCTCTGGTTTGCAACAGGAGGGGATCTAGGCATGGGCATGGGGGGCGCAATGCCCCCCTATATGCCCTTACTGCCCCACCAAACATAACGGCATGCAAACAACCCAAATTTCAAAGATATTTCATATTAAAGTGTTTATAGTTAAAATGATTTGAAACGCTATGCTACTAACTAACTACAATTGTCAAACCAACAGCATTTCATCATGGAAAGCAGAAAACTCTCTGAGTCAGACCTTTAGCTTTATGCAGGCTGCGTGTCTGTTCTAACTTCAACAACAACTGATGTTATTACTTATTATTGATGCTTTATTTGCCTAATAAAAGTCCTGTAACCAAAAATGGTATGCCATGCTATTTTCTCCTGGGACTCTAGTACAGTTGATACCACTATATTAATGGACAGTATTTCATTCAGCTTACCGTGCCAATAACTAAATTAATGCAAATGATGGTAACTAATGCTAACAAATGTTAATGTTAATGTTAATGTTAGTAATGCGAAGTATTGTTAATAATGCTACATAATGCTAATGTTAAATAATGCTACATAATACTAATTATGCTAATAAAGCTTAGCCCTATAAACATGAGTAATTTCACCAGGATGATTGTATTTTTGCAATTTTCATACTGTTGCTGATGTCTGAGGTGGGTGGGTCTTTCCGTAGCTTCATGATGCTCAGTGACATTATAGAATGTGGGTTTTTTTCCCTGCACACACCCCTAGTTTTTTCTCCAGGAAGGTTTTAGGTAAATTATACCAATGTTTAGTGATAGGGTGAAATTCCAATTTACTCACAATGGACCTTTTTTCTTCACTGGTCCAATCTCACAGGTCTTAGGAATGTCTGGACCAAAGGAGAGGTTCCCAACTTAAATCCTCCTTTTTTGAGGATTTTAAAAATAAATAACACATTTTTTCTCACATTTTGCCCCCCCATGATGTTTTTAGCTTTTTTTGTGAAAATTCATCATATGACGGATGAGTACCCCAAGTTGCCATGTATTGCTGTACTTCCATGTATTCTGATGAGAAATATTGTTTTTATTAAATAGTTGGGTTACATAGACATAGTTACATTGAGTATAATATACCCATGTTTAGTGATGTAGTCACAAAAAATAAGTTTAGTGTTCCAGCGTTAGAACACCAAAAGGTGTTCCCGCCAAGTTTCGAGCTTCCAGATCTGCTACTTTTGATATACTTGGACGTAAGAGGTTTCTGGTCGACAGTAACACGATGTCCTTTCGGTTTCCGAGTCAAACATCATACGTAACACTGGAGAGGTGTCTAAGTGTAGGCGGGCCTCAGCCCACGTGTGACCACATCCATCAAACACGCGATAGCAGCGTCCTGAGGAGGTGTGTGTGTGTGTGGAGGGGTGCGACCTCATGAGAGAGCTATAATGTGTGCATGGCGTGACTCCATTCACTGAACATACAGTATCAACGCTCCCGCAGCATTTGTTTCTATTCAGGTCGTTACGGGTTGCCAATTCCGTTCCTTCAACTTTGCGGCCATTAAGAAATCACAAGGCTGTTTCTATCACATCGAAGGGAGGAAAAAAACAACTACCCTCACTGTAGCATATCGTCCATGTCAGGTGAAAACCTATTATGTTCTGGAACTGTTAACCTTTCAGGATTTAAATTTTGAAATGTGCATTTTTGTGTGCATTCAAGGCGCTTCACATTCACGCTTTCACACACGTTCATACGCTGATGGAAGTGGAAACCATGCAGGTCGCAATCAGTGTCTTGCTCAAGGACACATCGACACTAACTGTGGTGCTCGAACCGGCAACCTTGCGGGTACCGTCCAGTGTCTCTACCCCTGAGCCACTGCCGCAGGAGGTGGTAGACAGGAGGTTTCTAGGTGTGCAGTTGGTAGCCTGACTAAAGCCAGACGGAATCTGCTGTTGGCAAAAAAAAAGATTGCCTGTCAGCAGATTGGTCGGATTGTGCACCTATTTCCTACTCCAGAAAATTAGGGGTGGCCAATCAGGACAAATATGTTTGCATACTGTGTGTCCTGATTGGCTAACCCAATTTTGTGGCGTAGGAAATGGCTGTACAATTGAACTATTCCAGACCAATCCGCTGACAGGCAGAGCCAGCCCTAGAGGTTTCTGCCTGGCAGAAAAGCATATGCTGTTATTGTTCTCCCCATGCTGTCTGCAGCAGCAGTATGATTTGAATCATTGCTGGTTGTTAGTTTACAGTGGAGTGACCGTATACAGTAGCATTAGCCTCATTCAAGCGTCGCTTTCTGACAGCCCTCCTTAACGAGATGCAGCCAATTTCCATTGAAACAATGACAGCGATCGCATTGGGGATAAATGATGTCTTTGTCTATTGTCCATTGTGCAACAACAAACAACCACTTGCACGAGAAGCACGTCTCTGTACTCTCCTCGGAGCCCTGCCTAGCCCTTTGCGCGCACGTGTGTGTGTGTGTGTGTGTGTGTGCGTGTGCGTGTGCGTGTGCGTGTGCGTGTGCGTGCGTGCGCGCGCGTGCGTGCGTGCGTGCGTGCGGGTGCACATGAGCATGTGCATGCGCACACACACACGAAAAGGGGATCGGTCAATCTGCATTCTTGGAGGGAATGTGCTTTCGGATTCGTTGCTGACCAGGCCACGTGTGAAAGACTAACACGTTCCATATTGAAACAAAGCTTGTTAGTGCATGCCAATGTTTAGTCCACAGAGCTGCCTAGTAGAGAGAGAGAGAGAGAGAGAGAGAGAGAGAGAGAGAGAGAGAGAGAGAGAGAGAGAGAGAGAGAGAGAGAGAGAGAGAGAGAGGGATTGAGATGTTCTTGCATGCTGCTCTATGAGTGCTCTACAGTGGTTTTCAACCACTTGACGCAGGGCCCACTATTTATTCAGAATTTGAGCCACGGACCACCATTTGAGGGCAATTTAACAGACCCCAAAACTAAAGATTTATTTTGGTTTTGGTCCGCAATTCCAGGCTGGATTTGGGAAACAAAACATACAGACAAACATACAGATCAAAATGACCATTAATCTTCTATATTCTCTAGACTTGGTCTAATTTAGATGATGAATATTCTAACTCTCGAGAGTGTAAAATGGACCCGCAAGGGTCCATTTGGTTTCATTTTTACACTCTCAAAGAGTTACATCCGGTTAACCAGCTTTCCATCACCTGTTGAAAACTACATTGCCATAGGTAGATTAGTATCGCTATACTACTGCATACTACAATTTATACTACAGCTGAGTCCTGTGTGTGTGTGTGTGTGTGTGTGTGTGTGTGTGTGTGTGTGTGTGTGTGTGTGTGTGTGTGTGTGTGTGTGTGTGTGTGTGTGTGTGTGTGTGTGTGTGTGTGCGTGTGCGCGCGCGCGCGCGCCTGCAGTGACTGCCTAAAGAGAGGGTTTGACACGAGGCTTCAGCTCTCAGCATGAGAGATCATACCCTGAAAGCTATAGCTCACAGAATCTCTCTCTCCCTCTCCTTCTCTCTCTCTCTCTCTCTCTCTCTCTCCCCCTCCCTGTGTGTGTTCTCCCATCCCAACTCATTGGTATACCGTCATGTTCTTTGTCTTCCCTGTCATCCTCCCACTCTGATATCTCTTGTCTCTTTCCGCATTCCTGCTACATCTTCACCCCCCCCCCCCCCCCCTCTCTTTCTCTCTCTACTCACCCAACACACACACACACACACACACACACACACACACACACACACACACACACACACACACACACACACACACACACACACACACACACACACACACACACACAGACAGGTACAAAGTGGACATTATGTTAATCATAATGCCTTTTGCTTACGCAGGCAGCATACATACAGTCACATTAACACCACCGTCTGACAGTGCAGTGGAAGCATTGGAAGGAAGGAGAGAGAGAGAGAGAGATGTGCATTTCAATTGGCTGGCTTTAGACTCATCTTTCATGGGAGACGCGCCAACCCTCCCTGTAAGGGTCATGAGGACGGAGAGATGGCAGTAGGAGAAGAAGAGGGACAGAGAGAGAGGGAGAGAGAGACAGGGAGGCAGAGAGCAGAAGGGGAGACACACGTGGGCGAGCATGCAGGGCGACGGGAGGCACTGGTGGTGGTGGTGAGGGTTAGAATCAGGGGCGGATCTAGGCATGGGCATGGGGGCAATGCCCCCCTAAATGCCCAGACTGCCCCACCAAACACGATGGCACGCAAAACAACCCAAAATATTTCAAATTAAAGTGCTTATATTTAAATGATTTGAGCCACTACTACTGCTACTAACTAACTACAGCTGTGGCACCACTAAACCAACAGCATTTCATCATTGAAAACAGAAAACTCTCTGAGTCAGACTTTTAGCTTTATGAATGCTGTGTGTCTGTTGCAACTTCAACAACAACTGGGTGCCCCCATGCCATTTTCTCCTGCCCCCCCCCCCCCCCCATCAGGAAATGTTACATCCGCCCTTGGTTAGAATGCCTCCGGGGTGCCAAAAAGCGAAAGGTAGAGAGAGAGAAAGAAAGAGAGACAGAGAGAGGGAGTATGGAAAAAAGAGAGTTAGTTGAGACTGGAAGGACAGTGAGGGATGGAGGTCTTGAGAGAATTCTTCTCTGGGTTGGCTTAGATTTCACTGGTGTCAGCTGGAAAGTACTGTGCACTTGCACCGTGTATGTGTGTGTGTGTGTGTGTGTGTGTGTGTGTGTGTGTGTGTGTGTGTGTGTGTGTGTGTGTGTGTGTGTGTGTGTGTGTGTGTGTGTGTGTGTGTGTGCGCGCGCGTGTGTGTGCGTGTGCACGTGTGTGTGTGTGTGTGTGTGTGTGTGTGTGTGTGTGTGCGCGCACGCGTGTGCGTGTGTATGTGTGTGTGTGTGTGTGTGCACGCATGTGCGTGTGCGTGCGTGTGTGTATGTGTGTGCGCACGCGTGTGCGTGTGCGTGTGTGTGTGTGTGTGTGTGTGTGTGTACCTGAGTATGTGTATTTGTGCATCGTCTGTGTCGGATATATCCTAACCTACTCAAATTTGAAAGTAGCAAAAGTATCGGATCCACAAGAATGTATTGTGTTGCGACGTTGTGACGTGTCCTTTAGATGCCATTGTGTGACATTGTTTTAATGCATTAATCCTCCCCTCCAAAACAAACAACAAAAAAAAGAAAACAGAAATAATGAGATGAGAGGTTTCTGCCCAACAGCGGTATTTGAGGTGACCATCATTTCTTTCTGATTGTTCTAATGACACAATAATCTGTCACAGTGTGGTTCTGGAGGTGGAGGTGCAGAAACATATACAGCCTCAGGCAGAGCATTGAAGATTCAACGGTCTTTATTAACAAACCCCATGCAGGGAATCTCAGAGGGAATACTATAACTTGGAAACTAGAAACTTGGAAACAAGAAACACACAAGAAAATAATAAGCAAACAACCTACAATACAATGACGACTTGACAAAGGACTGAGCAAAACTGGGGCAAATATATAGACGCGACTAACTAGACAGCAGGTGAAGCGAAACACAGAATCAACACTGTGATAGGCTAACGGGCAAAAGAACACAGATGTGGAAAAACTAGACTAATCACACGGTAGACAAGGCAGGAGATGGCAAACAACAACAAGGCAGACAGGAAAGCACAACTACAAAATAAGAGAAGGAAAACCATGGCAACACAGTAACAGTAAACCAAACACAAAAACAAGACCAACACAGAATGTTGAAAAGTCAGAAATCTCCAGTCCAAAACCGAACCAGTCAAAACACGGTCCAAGGAGTGGACCATGGCATAATCACAGTCGACATTACACTTTACATGTGGCCATCAGCTCTCCATCATAAGACAGAGGTTTTCAGCCGGTGGTCCGGGAGAGAGGGTTCCAGGTGGTCCCCAGGCTACATAATGGAAAGTTGGTTAACCAGATGTAACTCTTGAGAGTATGAAAATGAAACCAAATGGACCCGCAAGGGGCCATTTGGTTTCATTTTTACACTCTCAAGAGTTACATATAATATTCATCATCTGAATTAGCACCACTTAATTCTACACTGTTTTGTTTGCAAAATCCAGCCTCGAATGGACAAAGCCAAAAGAAGTCTTTAGTTTTAGGTCTTTGGGGTGAAAATGTCAAAAAGGTTGAAAACCCCTGTCATAAGATTAACTGACCCTGCACCACCATGGCTCCAGACAGGCATCCAGAGCTGCAGTGTGTATACAGATCACTGGTCCCCTAGTCTGAGCCATGCTGGGTGAGACCTAGCGAGTCTATCAGTGGCTGTTGCAGATTTGTTGCGTGAAACGGTACTTCACACAGTACATCACACGATACTGCTGTACAGTCCCCAGCGAATCAAATGTATTCAGTCCTCACTAGCGTCGATGTATTTAACCAGTTTCATTGGCGTGATTTGCATGCTTTAGCAGTTTACTGTAATTATTCTGTACCAAACTGTGTGTACAACACATGGTACAACAGTGCGAGGCTGCAAGCGCAAACTGAGAAAGACGCTGTTTCCATGGGGAATACGTTTTTTCAAGAGCGCTGCACCGCGGTTGGCTGAGAAATGCCAACTTCCAGTGGAGGTTTCCAAGGTGGAAGTCCCGTCTTTAGAATAGAGTCTTTGCCTTAAGTTGTGCCCAGGCTTTCCTCTTCACAGCACAGATTTAGGTAAGCCTGGGGACCGAGGCTAAGTCTGAACTAACCTGAAAGCATTTTGGCCCGATTCAGATAGGCAGCTGCCCTGATTGGATCGCACCGATCTGTCAGTCAACCTCAGCCCCTCCTCCTCTTCTAGCCCACTGTGGCCAATGATTTAGTCTAGGCTTTTCGTGTTTTGCGCAGCGTGGACGGAAATTAAAGCCTGGGTATCGAGGCAACTGGTTCCCAAATACCGATGGGACCGATTTATGGGTCACGCAGACACATTAATTATTATAATTAATTTTATCATTTAAAACATTTTAAAGCAAATAATTTTCAAAAAAACTGAACTTGTTAAATGAAACCATTTTTTTCAGTAATTTCATAAAAACTAAATAAATAAATAAATAATAAAACAGTCTAAGAAATTACATAAATACACACAATAAGTAGTAGTAAATGTATAAGAAGTGTTCTGCTATGGGTCATGGGAGAATGTTTAATTTTAGTTTTTGGTCGTGTGCTAAAACATTTGGGAACCACTGATGTAGATGCAGTGTCCCATTATATGACCTCGTTGATGATTTCCCACAAAGCCTTGCGAGCTAATCACTAATCAGCAATTCAACAACATAATGGACGCAGCCAAAGAAAAGAAAATGAGAACAGCTTGCCCTCCTCCGCAAAACACCTGGAACATATTTGGACGTGTTAGCTATAGGGATATACTGTAGTCCTAAAACATTATTATTCCAACTAAGTTGTTTGTTTTCATTGTGTTTTTAATTGCCTATATAGTAGAGAAGAGTGCAAGTGGGGACTGGATTGGGTTTATGCTAATGTCGCCCGAGGGAGATTTAACTGAAATTCATTTTCACAGTATAACTGCGTATATTCAATTCCCTCACCTACAGTGGATAGCTGCTGCTACTGTTTTTGTTGTGTGTTTTCTTGAGTTCACATCTGTTTTTTATTGATATTGTTTTTAATATTAGATTTTTCTTTCTCTCTGTTCTTCTCATTATTTATGCGTTTGCAATTCATGGGTCAGTGGTTATAGTGCGGAATGTACACTCGCCCACTCTCTCGCTCTCAGTTTTCAATTTAATTCAGGGGCATTATTGCCATGAGGCTATATGTTTACATCATCAAATCATACGATTACATTTCCAAAACATGCGTTTACATTGCCAAAAAATGCGTTTACATTGCCAAAACATGCATTTACATTGCCAAAACATGCATTTACATTGCCAAAACATGCATTTACATTGCCAAAACATGCATTTACATTGCCAAAACATGTGTTTGCATTACCAAAACATGTGTTTACATCAGGGGGTCAAACTGGTGATCCAGGTGAGCCACGTGCGGCCCAGGGATAGGTCCAATGTGATCCCCATCACCCACATGCATGTTATTGCCCCTGCTGTAGATGGCTTTGTCCCTGCCCAGGTGTGGATTGTTGTCACTGATTAGCTTGTTTATACAAGTTTGTTTATTCAAGTTTATTCATCTACTAGTTCACCTGTGGTTGATGTGCCTGCCAAGTACCTTTACGTTGTATGTATGCCAGGCACGGACTGGAACAGAAAAACGGACTTGGCATTTGCGGACTTTGCCAGCCCAAAGACGGCCAAAAGATACCACTATGTCTTTTTTATTAGACTTTCTTATTGTTTTGGATCAGCCCAGGCCCCATGACTAACCCGGCCTTTCTGGCATATGCCAGAATTGCCAGACCAGCCTGTCCAGGCGTGATTTATGTTTGACAAAAACCAAGTGACAACTGTATAAGTTTAATCAATTCAATGCCCGTGTCAAATGGTTGCAGCCCGCCTCATCAAGTCACCTTGCAGCCAATGTGGACCAAAGTGAGCCAAAATGAGTTTGGCATCCTTTGCTTTACACTGTCAAAGCCACAAGCGTAACAAAACAATCAAAATAAAACAATGTATGTACAATTACACAAGCAATAAGCAGAGCATTAACCTGTAGATTGCCATAGATCTACAATTATCAAATATATAGTTATGACCGCTGCTATTGCCACGGATAACGCTATTGTTTGATACGGTCCTGACGCTAGCGGCCGCGAGCAGTTGTTTTGCACACCATCATGTTTGTTGGGGCAGATTGGGTATTTAGGGGGGCATTGCCCCCACCATCCCCATGCCTAGAACTGCCCCGGCCTTACAGAACTATGACAACTATAACAATCTCTCTCTTTCTGTCTGTCTGTCTGTCTGTCTGTCTGTCTGTCTGTCTGTCTGTCTGTCTGTCTGTCTGTCTGTCTGTCTGTCTGTCTGTCTGTCTGTCTGTCTGTCTGTCTGTCTCCTCCAGTGGACACAGAG
This sequence comes from Benthosema pterotum, assembly GCA_039105355.1. Taxonomy (NCBI): domain Eukaryota; kingdom Metazoa; phylum Chordata; class Actinopteri; order Myctophiformes; family Myctophidae; genus Benthosema; species Benthosema pterotum. The sequence goes on from CM076976.1 coordinate 23,649,050, forward strand.
GTCTCGGTCAGTGACAGGAAGGCCGTGGGGCGACAGCCCGGAGGAGGAGGCGACGGTGCACACGACAGCCCCCAGAGGCCCCCCGTGGTGCGGGTGAGAGGCCCCAACGCCGGCTCGCCCCCTTCCCGCCCGCCCTGCTGGAGCCTGGCGGCGCCGCTTGCCCTGCTGGCCCTGGGGATGCCATGGACCCTGCTCTGATCCGCCACCCCGCCCTGCCCCGCCCAGCAACACACACACAAGGACATACACGCACGCTTAAGCCTCGATATATAGATACATATATATATAGTCGCGCGTCCGTGTGGCACGCCGTCGATAGCAGATGTGCGAGCTCATGCCGCGCCACGCGTCATCGAGAGCTCGTAGATCTGCTGTTAAGTGAGCGTCGGTGCCGCCGGCGACGTGCACCCGAGGCTTTCCCCATGTGCGTTGCACACCTGAACACTTTTAGTACTCGGGAACGACCGGTCGACCGGATTGTAACGGAGGATTAACGGAAAGACACGGATGGTGGTGATGAGGATGAGGATGATGATGATGGAGAGGAGGACAAATAAACAGCGGGCAGACTGACTGACTGTATGATGAACGAATGGGGCTCATGCAGGGACGTATTACTCTGCACCGTGCGTGCGTGCGTGCATGTGTGTCCGCACGCACACCTGCACTTATTTTGCTTCTGCCACGCGCGCTCATTTACACGGATTGTTACTTATAGCCTTGCTATATACTTCTTGCCCTGTGTGTGTGTGTGTGTGTGTGTGTGTGTGTGTGTGTGTGTGTGTGTGTGTGTGTGTGTGTGTGTGTGTGTGTGTGTGTGTGTGTGTGTGTAGGGGACACTGGCCGCAGCCATACCGGCATTCACTTCTCTCACTATCTGTCACTGTCTTTCTCCCACACAATGCGCACACACATACCCGTGTGTGCACACACACACACACACACACACACACACACACACACACACACACACACACACACACACACACACACACACACACACACACACACACACACACACACACACACACACATAATTATACACACAACAAATGCATGCCTTAATGGATGCGAACACACGCACACACAATCATCCTTTAAAAAACACACATTTACACCAGTCCAACACCAGCTTATTTTTTTGTTTTGTTTTGTTCTTATTTTTGCTCTGCTGTTGAATTTATCTCACCTTATGGCTATAAAACGTAGCCCTGGACACTGCACTTGCCTTCCCGGATGCACGTTGAACTGTCATTTGAAAACCCACATTGTTTTTCTTTGTTTTTTTCCTGCAAAGCTTCAGGAAAGCATGACAGATACTAGATAGGCCCTCCAGAAAAACGCGATTATGCGATCGCAGAATCCATTGCATAATCAAGCAAAAGGCGCGCATTATGCGACCATCAATTTATTTCTAAAAGGGCGCGCAATTCACGCATATTTACATATTTTGCCTATTTCCGCGCAAAATATGCGCATTATGTCGGCATCGCATGATTTCATAATCCTCGCATATTTTCGCATAAAGTTTATAAAGTTACAACCTCACTCATTTCTTCACTTTCACACAGAAGCGCGTGGTGATGAGCGCCGCCTCTCTCTCTCTCTCTCTCTCTCTCTCTCTCTCTCTCTCTCTCTCTCTCTCTCTCTGTCGCTCTCGGCCTCGCAAAGCATTGTGCAGCGCGCACGTGTGTGTGTGTGTGTGTGTGTGTGTGTGTGTGTGTGTGTGTGTGTGTGTGTGTGTGTGTGTGTGTGTGTGTGTGTGTGTGTGTGTGTGTGTGTGTGTGTGTGTGTGTGTGTGTGTGTGCGCGCGCGCGCGCTGCGCTGCGCTGCGCTGCGCTGCTTCAACACATCCTGATATCGCATCGGCTCGTTAGCTGTTTTTGCGTCTCTGTATTGTGGAATTCATCCATACGCAGTTTATATTACCTTCGGAAAGCTCCAAGACTCACCCCAGGTGATGGCAATGCTAATCAGTGTAGCCTATTCTTAAAGCATGAAAAAGCTCCGTTGAACGGGCAGTCGTTATAGCCTAAAGTTTACAGCTGGTTCAATGTTCTCATCGTAGCCTATTTCCAGGGGCGGATTGGCCATCTGGAGTACAGGGAGTTTTCCCGGTGGCCTGCGCCACCTAGTGGCCTGGACAAGATCCAAAATGCACTAGTGGCACTTCCAAAATGCACTAGAATGAGCTAGATGCTCGACTGGAACATACAGATCAAAATGACCATTAATTTTCTACATTCTCTAGTTGTGTAGACTAAGTTAGGCTAATTCACATGATGAATATTTTAACTCTTGTGTAAAAATGAAACTAAATGGACCCGCAAGGGTCCATTTGGTTTCATTTTTACGCTCTCAAAGAGTTACATCTGGTTAACCAGCTATATATATTTGTCTGTGTGGATGCCCATCTGAAATATATTTTTGTGTGAGCTTGTAGATGGGCTTGAAAATAGCCCATGGCATCTACTGTACAAGCTCACACAAAAATAGGCCTAGGCAAATGCCTAGGCCTATTTGAAAATATCCCTAAGTTTAAATATATTTTTATATTTATAGATTTTGCTAAGGACCCCCTGGAACCCCCTCAAGGACAGCACATTAAGAACCAAATGCCTTGATTTTAATCAAAATGCATTTTTGAAAATGTCCCCGCATATTTCGCATTTTCCCGCATAATTTGCATTTTCCCGCATACTTCACATTTGTTCCGCAACTTTTGCAAATTCCCGCATTTTCACCGCATAATTGCACCTAAAACCCCCGCATATTCCATCGCATAATCAAGGATTTTTGCCCGCAACAATCACGATTTTAGCCCGCATAATCAAGGATATTTCCCCGCGTTTTTCTGGAGGGTCTAACTAGATCTATCCCTGTGTTAGCTGTACCCCCAAAACAGCCCCCTCCCCACTTCTCGGGTTGAAACCTCACAACGTCACACTGCATATATCTAAAAAGTTAACTTTTCAGGATTCAAATGCAAAAAAAAGAGACGCTTTGGTGTCACATTTTATAGCATCAAGTAGGGCATTAATTCACAAAAAACAAATCACACCAATGTGGGAAATGAGTGGTGCATTGGTGAAACGGTGTACCCTGTGTATATGCTAAACATTACAGTACGTATGTGTATATGCTAAACATAGGGACACAGGGGTGTACATAGGACAAAGCCAAGCCTTGGAGTGGTCGTGGCACCGCTCACAAAAACACACGCACAACTTTAACCATGGGAAAAGGAGGTTCCTGTGATTGTGTGTCCCTAGAGTTTCAGAATGTAAGGACTACAGGCATGAGCGTAGAGAGCGTGGGAGGTTACACGCACATCCACACATTTCAACGGAGACGAGAGAATAGATCGGCACACCGTTTTGAATGCTCTCAAAAGTATTTATTAACAACAGACTGGAAGAAAGAATTCCGGCCTAAAGTGGCCTTGGTCATGTACAGTGAAGTACTGCCGGAGTACTGACATAGGCTAGCGCCAAGTGGTGTTTCTCACGTCAAATCTGCAGCAGTCTGGAACTCGCTCTGCCCTAATTCGGGGAAAGAATTGTACAACATCGATGGCTGATCATCTAAGGTGTCAGAATGAATCATATTAAAAATATAAAGACTACAAAATATAAATTCAGGACACTTGAAATACGGTGTACCTACACTTGTGATGCCCATATATACGCAGAATTAAAGTGCAACAAGCCCGTCACAAGCAATCATACGGTATGTGGATACATGTGAATAGAAAACATAGTAGAGAGAGTGCACACACACACAGCCAAATATACCAGAGCTGATCGATTTTTATGCCTGTATGTAATTATTAATTATGTAACTGTGTGTAGAGAGAGTGGATCGGACAGAGTGTTCTTCCCTCGGCAAGAATCTGGGAAACTTTGACACGAGTAAACAAGCCTTCAGCTCTACGTGGTTTGTGCACAGCTCAATGTTCAGTGTTCATTAATATCTCTGAGGGCCTGTTTACACTATGCAGCCAAATCCAGTCTGAATCAGATCTCGGTCTCCTCCAGATTGGAAGTCATTTTGTTTATATTCAAAACAAGTTGTATGTTTTTTTTTTTGTTTGTTTGTTTTTTTGTTTTTTTTTAACAAATGTGACTTGAGCCACATAAGGTTGTATCAAATGTGATTTCAGGACATCCGCCTCTCAGTCTGAACACAGTAACTTGATCTACGGAAATCGGATTTAATGTAACTTGCTTGTTTTTGGATGTATTTAAAACAATCGGGTTCCAATCTGGATGTGGCACAGATTTGATTCATGCTGGATTTGTCAGGCCAAGACACCTGATTTGAGAAATGAATGAGATTTGCCTGGAATTGAATTTGAATTTGGAATTGACTGCAGTGTGTGTACAGTAGGTAGATGATATGCTGCACAATTGTGTGTTTTTTTCCCCTGGATCTGACCATAAGATATTGACAAACTTGTGCTTGTTTGCTCCATACAGTAGGCCTACAAGTATAAAAACGACAAAAACAAAAAAAAAAAAAGTTAAATAAATATGAGCAAAACGTAAAAACAGACAAATATTACTAGAGATCTATTTTGTATATTGAACACACTGAGAATGTACGTCCTTTTGCTACGCCAGCCTACCACATTATATGGAGACAAGATTGCATTTTTTTTAGTTTTTATTTTAAATGTGTTCACCAGAAATCTTTGAGCCTGTACTTATTAGTGATTGTCCTCTTTCATTTTCTTCGTTTTTTCTTTTTGCCCCCTGTGTGTTGGCTCTTTGAATTGCACAGTAATGCATGCGTTACCTACTTTGGTATGAAGATTTTTTGTATTATGTCAGATTGGGTTTTAAAAGCAGCCCAGCGGTTCACTAGCACCCCACTGAAGGTTGACTGATTCAAGTAGATATGCCTTTTATTGCAATCTCTCACACGCACGCACGTACTCACACACAAACACACACACACACACACACACACGCATGCGTGCCATTTAGATGAATTGTGTCTCTCTGTTTGAGCCAGTACTTCAGTGTTTTTGTCATGTTTTTTAGTTGCGTAGTGTACAACAACAGGTACTAATGGGATTGTATTTTTTCTTGCATATACTGTACAGGAAGAGGTACGATATAGGGATGATGGGCAGCGAGTTTAACTTCAAGAATGTGTGGGAGAAAGATGAATGCACTGTACACTGTCAACAGCTGTCATCACAAATCGCGCACGTCATGCATGACTTGTGACAGGCGTCGGAGGAAATGTGTCAATCTGAACTGGCAATAACTGCACAGAATAATCGCTGAACTATAGCTACATTTCAGAGGCGAAGCACACAACACCATGCATTGCCCATTTCAAGATTGCGGTCCACTTGAAAATAGCTGATCTCCCAGCTCAGAATGTGTTTTGCGATGTGACACATCTGTGACATCTGCATAGCTTTTTTGAGTACCCCAAGGCGTTTTATGTCGGGACAGAGGTAGATGTACTTGGAGTACATTTGGATGCCAACACTTTTGTACTTTCGCTCAGTTACAATTTGAAGTCTGGACTTTTACTAGTAACAGTAGTTCCTACATTGCAGTGTGGATACCTTAACTTAAAGGGACAATTTCACCATTTTTGCAAAGAAATATGTCAATGATGTTTAGAAGACTTGGGACACTTTCCTGGGGTCTCTATGTGTGTGATATGTGACTTTAGATATTTTACATTTTAGCAGTGAGTCCAGTGTCTCTGATGTCATTGACATCAGAGACACTTTCACAAAATGGTGAAATGTCCCTTTAAGTTAAAAAAAAATGTTCCACTACTGCTCAAGAGTTAAACTGACTCAGGATCTTACTGTGTATTATATAAAAAAGCCTCTGTTTGCAATTAATGCTGATGTCTACAGTTAGAACATTGACATATTCACGTTCGCACAAACCACAGATATGTCAATATTTGAAAGTCAAAATGTAACGCTGTGATCATGTCTGGGTGGCGGAAAACTGGCAACGCTCGCTGTTATTTAGTTACGGTCAGACGCCATTCTTTTTGGTTATAAGGTTTTGGCTTGTAATTAGGTTTAGGTTTAACAACATGCACCGCAGGGAGCCGCCATTCCGGGCGTGTCGTCATAACAGGCAAAAAATATTCTGGAAAAATATGCGTCAAAATCCTGGTGCGTTTGCCAGCCAGCGCACGTCACCCGCTGAGGTCACCGTTACATTTTTTGACCCTGATTTGTTTTCATGGTTTGGACAAATTTCAGTTCACGACCGCCTTAGCATGAGGAGGAGATTTTATTAAGCATGAGCTATAATGTACGTACAGTCGTGTGACAGTTTTGGTACGCCTGATTTGTTGTGATGGGTGTTTGTGCACACGTGTGTGTGTGTGTGCGTGTGTGTGTCTGTTTGTTTGTGTGCGTTTTTTGTTTGTTATTCATGGTATACGTTCATGTATCTACATCCATTTCGTACCACTTTGTGTCAATTTTCAACTCCATGTTTGTATTGCCATGTTTGTATTGTCGCACCAGGGCAGTGGACATATCATGTCCTCTGCCCTGGTACGTCATGTTGTCATGTGACATGTCATGTGTCCTGGCTGTGACGCCCTGACAGGTCTACTGTGCGCACCACGGTTCACTTCTAGCCCTATACAGCAGCATGTGTATAAATGTATATATTTAAAGTCACTCAACAATGGTTCTGTGTGTTTAATTGCCTCTCTTTGATATTGTTCTGAAATGTGCACCTGGACGCACTGCTGTGCCCCAGGTGTAGAGGTCTCAACGGGCCTGGAAAAGTGGGCCTTATACCTGAGCCCGACCCTAAATAAGTGGGCCCAATGCAGAGCCTTATAGTGGGAGAGTTGCGATATTCCCGTTCACTCCTATGTCCCTGGGCGCTCGCGCTGCTGGAGGAGCATGGAGCCAATAGCACCCCATTCACAAACTGTTAACAATTGACATTCTCGCGATACAGGGCGTCTCGCGAGACTCTGCGAGGCTATAGCTGGGTCCTATTGGGGGTACGAGTAGCAGTAGGACTATGCAGAAATGCGTTGGACTCAGGTATTTAATCCAGCTTTAATGACTTTAAAACCCTTTATTTTAGTTGTTCTTTAATAATAGTACAATATCAACATTGCAGAGACGGTAGTCGTGACTGAACAATCTTTTGTATGTACCTAAAATAGCTCTTGTTTGTGCCGTTCTCGTTGAAAACAATGTATTCCCAACTGTAGTTAGGACTCAGAGAGGCTCTATATTATCACATGAAGAAATCACGTGACCGGGGTGCTCTGCTCTGGTTTCTGACCCCTTAATATCGTAACGGTCTCACTATAAGGCTCTGGCCCAATGGTCTCGTTTCATTGTGGTTGCAACCAGTGGTCGCGGCTGCAAAATAATTTTGCGGCAGCTGTAAAACAACGTAAATCAGTCGCGACCGGTGGGCCAACAGTCGCGACCGTGTTATAGTGGTCGCAACTAGGGTCGCAGTCGCAAACAGAAACCTACCTGGACAAAGATATTTCAACCCAACACAAAGTCACTTAAAATCAGTAATGGCAATACTTAGATTCCACATAAGTTCAGTTTAAGGTTTTGTGTGAAAATGTATTGCATTACAAAAAAAAATAAAACAACAACAACCCAACACACACATGTTGGGATTAGTAATGTGACAACTTTTCAATACTATGATCCAAATTAATTCCTTATCTTTTGTTTGTTTGCGTGTTTTTTTTTTTTTTTTTAATTTAGGAGAAAAAAATCGCTCTTCACTGAATTGAATGTCCTTGTCTTTGCGGGCCAGCTTGATAAAGCCACATATGCTTTCATTTTGAAGGCAAGGGTTTCTGAATTAATGCTCAGAGCTTGCATATCTTCCGTGTGCGATCTCCAAACTCACATCGGTTGTAAATATAAGACGCACTGAATGCACTCTGTAATGTCACCACCAACAAACACACTCAACAAACCGATCGCGTTTCTGGTGTGCATTTCCGAACGCACCCCTAGTTACAACGAGAGTGGAACAGTGTACAGGTAAGTGCTAATGAATGAATGAATATGTTTAATTAACCAATCAATTATAGGTGCTCTCCTTCTCTCTTTCAGTCTGCTTAATCGCTCCTTTCAAGTGGAACCAGCTAGGGTAAATATTGCAGCCAGCGGATAGAGCTGACAGGCAGTACATACACAGTACAATTTGCTTGGCACAGCGAAGCGAGAAAAGGGAAAAACGGAAGAATTTTACTGAGGGAAGTAATTAAAAACTCCCACGTGTTTTTTCCATCCGTGCCTCATCCGTTTCAAAGTGGAAATAAAACGTAGAAATAAACAACATTATTCTTACTGCGCTCTTGGCTGAAAACGGGTTGTTATTTCGAAACCAGAAATACGTTGATATGCGCCAACTGTGCATGTATGTGCGTGTGTGCATGTGTGTACGTATATAAAAGCTATATTAAAATTCACGCTTATGTCAATGAGTAATAAGTGCGGCTGTCCCGATGCGATCACATGAACGGAAACTGGGGCAAAAAAAAATTGAACACCATCGGGACGGCTGGTATGAATATGGCATTAATGGACTAACAACTGATTAAAATATCGGTCAGATGATCGGTAGACAACTGTAGCATGAATGGTTTAATAATTTGTGTCACTGTCTGGCAAAGTACTCTGCTCAGGGGCGTTTTTGCCATTAGGCAGACTAGGCAGTTGCCTAGGGCGCCATGAGGGGAGGGGGGCGACCATGAGGGTAGTAGGGTGAGGGGAGGGGACGACATTTAAAACCCATAATATGTTCTTTAGTTTAAAAATAGTTCATAATTGTATCCCTTGGGGGACGCCATTTTACAGGAGATTTTCCCAGGGGGCTCCAGGGAAAATCTTGCCTAGGGTTCCAAATTGCTTAAAAACGCCATTGACTCTGCTGCACCATTCATCCCACAAATGCATATTCCTTACAAATGGAGCTCCATTTAAAAGGGAAAATACAGGAGCCTTTTTCAACAGTATGTATTAACGTTATTCCGCCCCAACGTACGTTTAGTTTATATGTTGGTATGATACAACTAATTAATGATACATGAACATCTGACCACCTGTCTCAAAGACATCTTATATGTATATCATATGTTATACACATTTACATACTATAAGATGTTTAATTTAATAAACACATTGGTTGTAATGTATTATGATGCATTATGACTAACAGTTATAATACGTTCTGAATGTATAACATGGTTACATACATGCTTATGGACATTAATAACAAGTCTTATAATGCATTATAATTGTATGAAATTAATGAGCTTCTAATCTGCATTATTAAAGGTAGGGGAAGTGATTTGAAATTCATGGTGTAGTACCAGCCTGGTGCACTAGGGGCCCCCAAAAGTAGCTACACTATGTGAACCTGCTGCTCTCTCCTGATTGGAGGAGAATTGTGGTGACCTGGGGAACTTTTATTAGCTCCTCTGCTAACGTGGGGGAGGGGGAAACTCCATATATGGTTTCCACACCTTATAATCAGTGTTGGGCAGTAACTAATTTTAGATTACATATTACTGTAATATTATTACTTTTGCTCCAAAAAGTAAAGTAACGAGATTACTCTGCAAAAATGGGTAATAAGTAACGCATTACTTTGCAAGTAACGCCAAGTTACTTTTTTAAAATGAGCTTGTTGTTGCATGCAAAAATAGAACAGATTTACAAGCTATCGACAGGTAGTGTAACAACAGAGGTGTGCAGTAGGTTGTAGATCTAGTCCACACGCTGCATCCTGCGCACAGCTATGTAAACTACAAATCGCTTACTGCTTTATTTTGTATTTTATTTTAAAATACAAGACCTCAACTGTCTTTGAAAACAATTGCAAAGTTTAAAAAGTCAAAGAGACAGATTTTGTTGGCTTTGTTTTCAGGTACAGTTTGTGAGATTGGAGACTATTATTATTCCAATAAATTGGATTCAGTTCTAAAAAGAGCTCGCTAAACAGATTATGTTGTACATCTCTATTTTTTCAAAGGCGGTGTTGAGAACTTGGGAAAGTAATAACGTAATATGTAATATATTACTCTTCAATTCCAGTAATAAGTAAAGTAATGATATTACTAAAGTAAAGAAGTTACTTTCCTAAGTAATATAGACCAACACTGCTTATAATAGAGCATTTTAACAGAAAAAATATATTTTTTGGGTGATATCTGACAAAAGTGAAATCACTTCCCCTACCTTATTAAGGCGACCTTCAAGTAAAGTGTTAAAAAAAATTCTCAAAAAATATGTATTAAAACTTGTGTTTTTAAATGACAGACGTGCAACCTCATCTGTCCCCGTGAGCTCGTAGATCAGCTGTTTTCATAGGTGCCTTTTTGTTTTCATAGACCTGGCTGCTTGCTTGTTTCTCTTGCAAAACTGTCAACACACCAAGAGATAACAGGAACTTATGCACACACTAACGCAAAGATGTGTGGGGATGAAAGTTGTGAATAGGAGCTATTATTTCCAGGAAGCATCGATGCACCCTGCACCCTGCACCAATCTACTAAACAAACACATTTCTGAACTTTCATGATTGATTAGAGTCAAAAGCAAAACATATAGTGTGTAAAACAGCAATTCTACAACAAGTAATTTTGAGGAACTAATCTGATTGGTTGATAAGCTGTCACATGCAGTTACTGAAACCACCACACAGGAACACCTAATCAATACAAACATTTCAGCTGGTGTTTTTCTCTCGGTGCAGCAGGCTGGGTTTGCTAGCCTATAGCTAGTTTCCTGAGAGATTTGTGTGTTGTAGAAATTACATCTGTCATTGAAAAAGTATTGTTTTTCGGCAATTCTACAAGCTTTAAAGGTAACTGTTGTGGAATTGCAATATTAAATTTGAGTGTGTTCTTTAACGTAATTTCATGCTCTTACTTGAACCGCAGGCATGAATGAAATCACATTACAGCTCTTGTGTTATATTGCTGAAGTGCATGATGAGGAGAAGGAGAAGTAGTTAAGTATAGCCTTCCTGGGCCATGATGTCATGAGGTCTGGCTAGTTCCTTAGGGTGGTTGTGTTGCATCTGCTATCCTCCCCCTGTCACCGCATGCCACAGATCTGGCTACTGTGTTTGCACATTGCTGTATTTCACCCAACAGGTATGGGAGTTTTTTTTTTTTCATCAAACTCTTATTGGGTGATAGTATATCTGTGGGAAGTATAAGTCTTTGCTGTATTGGTACAGTGGACAGATGGTTAGGAAGTGTAGCTCAGTCTTTACCCCATTCTGTGTGCAGTGGGTATATAGTCTGTCTTCTCTTGGTTATGGTTATAGGGTTAGGGTCAGGCCTGCCTATGGTGGCCTCTCTAAATCACAAGACTGTGTTCACTGAATTAATGTTTTTCTTAATTTTGGATCCTTAACAATTCTGCTACTTTATATTCTCGGTTTAGAGCTAAATAGAACTCCATTTTGCTGTGGTTTTGAGATCTTTTCCAGCGTGTAAGTTGGTGTTGGTATAGTCACCATTTGTTTTTTGTGATTGTGTTCCTGTAGAACTAGCTGGCTGAGGGGTCATCTGGCCACAGATTCGCTGTGTGTGAGGGCCATGAGTGAGTCTCGTTGTTATGATCCGGCCGGGAATCGAACCCGAGGGAGGGCGACACTACCAACAAGGCCACTGAGCTGGTAGCTGGAGGAGAAGGAATAAGCAAAAGGAACCATAGTGCAGGGTGCCAGGGAGGGCAAAGCATTGCAGCCTGACCTTCTCTATTTGCATCATGTCGGGGGTGGGTGGGGGGTCTTGGCTAAACATATCAGTTTGTCAGTAGCGTGCATCCCCGGCCTGTGCCAGGTCTACACCAGGAATAGAGGAATCGAGAGTGCGAAGGGGGCAGCCGAGAGGGAAGGGGAGGGTTGGTGGGTTGGTGGGTGGGCGTATTTGTGAAAGAAAGCCTGCATGCTGCTGGGAAAAAAGCACCGGTGGCAGGCAGGCAGGCAGGCAGGCTGTCAGCCAGCGATGACAGCAGCGTCCACGGTGACAGTTCAGCCTGGCTCAGCTGATGGGTGGCTGACCCACTCGCATGCTTCCCGCAGAGGGGGGAACGTTTGGCTATTTATGGGCTATAATTGGCCCAAATTAGCCGGGTGCTGTCAGCTCCAATGTTAACATTAGTCATAGTAGCCCTTATAGCCGAGCCGGGTGTACACGCGCACACACAGACACACACACTGCATGCTCGTATACACACAAAGGCAGAGACAGCTAGGGTGCCAGCAGGCAGAAGAAAAAAAAGTATCTTGTGCATGTCCCTGTGTGTGCGTGGGGCGGACTGCTACTGTTCTTCTGTGGCGACACCTCCCACGTTCAGGGAGGGAATGAGCTTATATTAGAGCCTGGAGGAGTCTGGACGAGGCATATGGCGCGTGTTAATCATTAATAGATCTTACCACTAATTATTATTGCATTTTTGGATCCGGTTAATTTGTCGGAAACTAAGCAGCGTCGATCGGAAGCTATAGTGGATATAGTGCGTCAGTCACGTATACTGGAGTATACGTGGCACAATGCCGCAGGCGTTGCTCGTCGCAACGAATGAAAAGGAATTGGCATTGAACCGTCACGAGGGGCTGACTGCTTTCCTCTTGCTCTTGAGCGCTGACTGTATGAAAAGTCTCACCACCACACCTCCCTGCTAAAGCTATCAATGAATAGGAGAGCAGTACCAAAGGCACTTTCTTGGCTAAGCATTCAACGTCCACCATGAGCATCACTCTATTTTTCTCTCTTTCGCTCTCACACTCACACGCTCACATGCGCGTGTCGTGCACGCAACGTACTTGATCCTTGAAGTCTATTTCACGCTTGTTTTGTGAGACAGAACGTCTGTCTGTCTGTCTGTGTCTGTCTAGCTGGCTGGTGAAACAAGCAAGGCCGTTCTGTGTGCCCTCTCTATACCTGAGCTCATGCTCTCTGTCTGCAAGACAAAGGCATAAACACCATGCCTGCCTGCCTAGTCATCACCTGTCATTATTTGACACAGAAAGTCAGTGACTCGAATATCTTGCGTGGACAGAAAAAGGGAGAAAGCGCCATTTTGAAAGTAGCTCTCAAGAATTAAAAAAAAAAAAAAAAACGTGCAGGCACCCCTGATTATGAAACTGGAGTTCTTTTGAGCATACTGTACTACAGGTGTTTTCAACAGGTGGTCCAGGGACCACCAGTGGTTCCTGAGAAGGTTCCAGGTGGTTCCTAGGCTAAATGTTGGAAAGTTGGTTAAACAGATGTAACTGTTGGAGAGCGTAAACATGAAACTAAATGGACCCTTGCAGGTCCATTTGGTTTCATGTTTCATGTACACTCTCAAGAGTTAAAATATTGACTGTTTATTATAATTATTATTATTATATATAATCAATATTATATTATAATATTGATTGATATTTGACTGTTTTGTTTCCCAAATCCAGCCTGCGTGGAATTGTGGGACAAAAGCAAAAAAAAATCTTTAGTTTTTGGGGTCTGTGGGGCTAAAATGTCCTCAAATGATGGTCCGTGGCTCAAATGCTGAATAAATACTGGGCCCAGAGGCGGATGTAAGATTTCCCAATTGGGGGGGCAGGAGAAAATGGTATGGGGGCAACACCCAAGTCGCACCCATACCATTTTCAGTTACAGGACTCATATTAGGCAAGTAAACATCAATAACAACATCAGTTGTTGAAGTTGCAACAGGCACACAGTATGCATAAAGCTAAAGGTCTGACTCAGAGACTCGGAGAGTTTTCTGTTTTCAATGATGAAATGCTGTTGGTTTAGTGGTGCTACAGCTGTAGTTAGTTAGTAGCAGTAGTAGTAGTTCATTATCATTAAAAATATACTGTACTGTACTGTACTGTACTGTACTGTACTGTACTGTACTGTACTGTACTGTACTGTACTGTACTGTACTGTTACTGTACTGATGCTGTTACTGTACTGTATAGTGTACAGGCCCACAGAGCAGGGGTCAGTCAGTCAGTCAGTGAGAGGCTACTACAGCGTGGGGGATCCGGGGTCACAGCTGCTCTCTGTCTGGGTCTATTTAAAACCCTCCATACATCAGCGCTTCTGTCCTGGAGACCTCATGGCCTATATCTCCATGTCCATGCACACACACACACACACACACACACACACACACACACACACACACACACACACACACACACACACGCACACACGCACACACGCACACGCAGGGGCATGCACACAAACACACACATGCTCAAGTTAGGTCTACGGTATATTGAAACCCTAACCTCACAGAGCCAGAGTGTAGTCACAGTTATTCCACAAGGGTTTCTGGAGGATCATCCAGAGCACCGGGTTTTCAACCTTTTTTCATACCAGGGCCCACTATTTATGCTGCATTTTAGCCACGGAGGACCACCGTTTGATGTTGAGTTTAGTCTCTCGAACGCAAAAGCAAGGATTTTCGCAAGGATTAAGTAATTCAGATGTTGAAATATACAGATCTATCTGTGTGTGTCTGTGTTTAACTGCTGTTTACTCTGCACCGTAATGTTAGTTTATACCTTCTAGACTACTATAAGAAAATCCTCCTTGCAGAACAGAGATTTCTGTCCTTATAAATAGTCCTCCAGAGCATCAAAAAGGGAGATCAATTAATGCAAAATGGAGCTACGGAGGCTAATGTATAATCTTGCCTGGTTTGCGACAGACCTGCCATATATCAACACGTCCATCATCCTAAGTTGTCCTGCCCCATTCTAACCAGTCGGAGGTATATGACCTCCCCCTTTGTTCCCGATCGTTGGTTCTTTGTTTTGGCTGTTCTTGTAGCCGCATCTGCTATGAAGCCTGGTGATGTCATGTGCAAAACCGGTCCGCATGGGTGCGATCGCGCTGCACCAATTTAGTCGTTCCCAATCGTGCTGGCAGTGTTAACACTGAGGAGGTTTTTACAGGGTGAAGTCAGACTATAGGAGCAGTGTTGCCAACTTGGTGCATTTGTCACTATATTTAGTTTTTTTTTTCTAGATCCTCCTGAGTGAAATAAGTGAAAAGCTCCTGGCGGAAAATCTGGTGCTTTTTTGCTGGTGAGTTGCTGGAGTTGCTGGTGAGTGAATTTGTTGCAGCCACCAGAGATAATATCTTCAAAATGGTGGTCCTCTGTGGCTAAAATGCAGAATAAATAGTGGGCCCTGGTATGAAAATGGTTGAAAAACCACTTCTCTAGCGCATTCTAGTGCATTTTAGAAGTGCCACTATAGTGCATTTTCGATTTGGGCAGTTGGCAACACTGTACTGTATATGACTGCTCATCAGCCATAAGGAGCGGAGCGAGGGAGGGAATGAGCAAGGCTCTGAGAATAGAATTTCAAAGAAGGAGAGAGCGTGGGTGAGAGACACAGGAGGCTGACCTGTGTCTGGTGTTTGCCCGTAGTGTAGCCTATAGCTCTCTCCTCCTTCTTGAGTTTCATGCCGTCTTGAATCCAGATCTCCCCCTCTAGCTGTCGTTCACGCCAGAAAGCCAGCCAGCCAGTCAGGGGCGGATGTAACATGTCCCATTTGGGGGGGCAAGAGAACATGTTGGACGGGCAAGAGAAAATAGTATGTGGGCGGCTTCATCACCCATGGCGAAGCGACACGGGCCGCACCCATACCATTTTCGGTTACAGGACTTTTATTAGTCAAGTAAAGCATCAAAAAGAACATCAGTTGTTGTTGAAGTTGCAACAGACACGCAGCATGCATAAAACTAAAGGTCTGACTCAGAGAGTTTTCTGTTTTCAATGATGAAATGCTGTTGGTTTAATGGTGTCTGCACAGCTGTAGTTAGTTAGTAGTAGTAGTAGTAGTTTTCACATAATTTTAAACATAAGCACTTTAATTTGAAATATCTTGGGTTGTTTTGCATGGCATCGTGTTTGGGGGGAGGAAACTGGGTATTTAGGGGGACATTGCCCCCCCATGCCCATGCCTAGATCCGCCCCTGCAGCCAGTCAGGCAGTCATATATATAACGCATGCTGACAGCATTGCCGATTCCGTCTCCGTCACTCCGTTTAGGCCTGTTACAGCGCTTATTGCTGCAACGAGCTCTTGAGTTGGTTAATTGAGGCCAATTATGCAAATTGTCAGCGCGGCTGAGAATTTTGACCGCGGCGGCGTAAACATTTCATGCAGCGGCAAACTGGCAGGAATCAAATCAAGCGGACTGGTGCGGACACGAACGGGGTGGGGCAGGTGGGGCTACGGTTGCTTTGATACCTCCCCTCCGCTGATTGGTCTCACCTGTCACTTATGCTTGGCATCACGCTGAGTGCTGGCAGCAGGCAGGTAAACAGTGTTTGGGGGGGTGGGGGGGGGTGGTGGTGGTGGGGGGGGTTCTCAGCTGTTTTGCCAGCCTTATCCACAGGGCTGCTGTCTGTGTGTGTGATGGTCTGTCTGTCTGTCTGTCTGTCTGTCTGTCTGTCTGTCTGTCTGTCTGACTGTGGGAAAAGTGCTTACAACAATCCCAACAAGTCCCGGCAGCCTCTCTCTCTATCTCTCTCTCTGGCTATGGGCACTCAGAGTGTGAACTTAACCCACCCGGCGCCGAACGCGACACCGGTGTTGTGTTCTGCTCTATGCTATATATGCCATGTATGGCTCTGGATTTCACGGCTTTCAGTCAAAACCCTTATTTTAGCGGCAGAGCTCCGAAACCTGACGTGATCTTGCTGAGCTGATCATTTTGAAAGATTCTCACAAGTCAAAAAAGTGTGGGCACCCCTGATCTATGTAGGTGTGGGGCACACAGGTCTTGAGTTATGTGGATTTAGACTTCACTCGTGTAATTATTGCAATGCAAAGAAGCATTTACATACAAAGTAGTGAAACATTTATCGACAAAACAATGATCGCCAGACGATACGCTCGGATCAAAAGATAGATTCAATAATGGAATCAATTAATCATGGTGTTCTGCCTACCTGCCATGTTCAGCAGGTAGGCGTACAGGTAGACAAGGAGTGGGTTACAAAGAAGAGAAAAAATGTTCACATTCACACTCTGTGTCACTTGACTTTTTTTTTTTTTTTCACTGGTCGTCAATGAGACTTAAACCTCACGGCTCAGCTTGAAATTTTGCGCTGGAGGTGTGCCAACACTTTCTCTGTTGCTGCCATGGGTGGCCAATGGTGGTGTTGCAACCCACTACTAGATGAGGTCTGTGTGTGTGTGTGTGTGTGTGTGTGTGTGTGTGTGTGTGTGTGTGTGTGTGTGTGTGTGTGTGTGTGTGCGTGCGTGCGTGCGTGCGTGCGTGCGTGCGTGCGTGCGTGCGTGCGTGCGTGCGTGCGTGCGTGCGCGCGTGCGTGTGTGCGTGCACGCGTGCATGTGTGGACACCTCAGGCTGTTTATGCTTCGTTGCTTAAGACCTGGAATGTATATACACAGCTAACACGTGCATGGCGCATGCGTGTGTGCGTGCGTGCACTACGTACATTATGTGCGTGTCCACACACACAGCGTGCAGACCAGAATGCGCACACACACACACACACACACACACACACACACACACACACACACACACACACGCAAAACATGCATAAGCACGCACTGCACCCATGCACCACCCCTGTGCATGCAAAGGCAACGGTGCCAAGCTATACAGTACCCCGAAGCCTTTTATTAGACAGCTGAGCCCTAGACACACACACACACACACACACACACACACACACACACACACACACACACACACACACACACACACACACACACACACACACACAGTGAGTGGATCTGGCCTGTCAGCATGCAAGAGTTCCTATACCCATATGCAGTGTTGCCAACTTGGCACATTTGACACTATTTAGCTTTTTTTCCAGACCCCCTTAGAGCCAAATTTAGTGAAAAACTTCTGGCAGAAAAATCAGTGCTTTTTTCGCTGGTGAGTTGGGGCGAAATTGGTTGACAGGCGCCAGATAAAACCAACGTTTTTCACCATTTTGCCTCCTATGATAGAGTCCTCCTTCCTTCCTAGAAAGGATCATTGGTAACCAAATGGACCCATAGATATCTAACTCTTGAGATCGTAAAATGAAACCAGTGTAAAACCAGCGTAAAATGACACCAAATGGACCCGTAAAGTTAAATTATATTTAAACATCTGAATTACCTAATTTTGATATTTAGAAAATGTAGAACAATTGCTATTTTGACCAATGTTTTGACAGTTATTTCTCCTATTTTCCTCACTACTTCAATTTGGATTTTGGCAGTTGGCCACACTGCTCATATAGATTCTCTCAGATTCGCCACAGTCTCCAGGAATCCAAAAGTTCAGTTCTCTCCGCAGACAAGACGCCATGGGGCAGGACAAGGCGGAGTTGAATGCGAGCACAACAACACAGATATATTAGCCACCCAGCTATGCAATAACATCAGATCCCACAGGAAGCCCGTCTTACTGTGGATGTTATTAAAGGAAAATAGAAGCAGACACGGAGAGAAGGAGACAAGACAGAAGTGTGTGTGTGTGTGTGTGTGCGTGTGCGTGTGCGTGTGTGCGTGTTTGCGTGTGCGCGTGTGCGCGCGCGTGTGCGTGCGCGCGCGCGCGTGTGTGTGTATGGCCCTGGGGTAGGTAGAGGTGCACAGGGATCGAGGCAGGGGCAGACAAAAAGGGGTCCGGAAATGTGGATTGAGGTGATTTGGGGGCTAGTAAGGTGGGGGGTAAGGTAAGTCATCGGTCTGACGCAGCACAAGAAGAGAAAGCCGACGGTCTGCAGCGAACTCAAGACAGACAGGGAGAGATGGCTGCTGTGGACCTGGTTCACACCATGTCCATCTTACCATGTACTGTACGTTGTAAGTTAAAGGCACGGAGCCAACAAGGTGCAGCTTCCCATTACAGTTCATTCATCCAAACAGAAAGGTCCTCTCTGATTAGACTGGAATCCTGCAGCCTCCGTTTGCCGTTGCTCTGCTTTTAGATACAGATATTCCTGTTAGCTCCTGTGTTTTCCACAAATACTTCTCGATCACAACGTGGTTGTGTTGCCATTTTTGCCTCTCAGACTGACTCCAGTAGAGCAGTAGTGCAATGACTTAAACCAGGGGTTT
The DNA here is from genome assembly GCA_039105355.1 of Benthosema pterotum. Lineage (NCBI taxonomy): Eukaryota > Metazoa > Chordata > Actinopteri > Myctophiformes > Myctophidae > Benthosema > Benthosema pterotum. The sequence goes on from CM076976.1 coordinate 23,668,159, forward strand.
TCAACCTTTTTCATCTCAGGGACCACCATTTATTCAGGATTTGAGCCACGGACCACCATTTGATGACATTTTAGCCCCAAAGACCTAAAACTAAAGAATTTCTTTCTTTTGGTTTTGTTAACAATTCCAGGCTGGATTTTGCAAACAAAACAGTGTAGACTTCTTAATTACCTAGTGCTAATTCAGATGCTGAATATTTTAACTCTTGGGAGTGTAAAAATGAAACCAAATGGACCCGCAAGGGTCCATTTGGTTTCATTTTTACATTCTCAAGAGTTACATCTGGTTAACCAACTTTCCATCATTTAGCCTGGGGACCACCTGGAACCCTCTCAAGGACCACTGGTGGTCCCCGGACCACCTGTTGAAAACCACTGACTTAAACCAATCAGAAGTCTCGGCTGCATTTCGATCTTCGACCAGAGATACGCTCCTTGCCAGACGGAGTTTGGCGAGGAAGTTGAATTTGAACTACAACCCCAATTCCGTTGAAGTTGGGACGTTGTGTAAAATGTAAATGAAAACAGAATGCATTGATTTGCAAATCGTTTTCAACCTCTATTTAGTTGAGTACACCACAAAGACAATATATTTAATGTTCAAACTGATAAACTTTATTGTTTTTTGAAATTATACAATCTTTTGTAAATTGATCCCTGCAACACGTACCAAAAAAGTTGGGACGGGGGCAACACAAGACTGGGAAAGGTCATGAATGCACAAATAACGCCTGTTTGGAACATTCCACAGGTAAACAGGTTAATCTTAAACAGTTTAATATCGTGATTGGGTATAACAGGACCATCCCAGTCGTTCACAATCAAAGATGGGGCGAGGTTCACCACTTTGTGAACAATTCTGTGAGAAAATCATCTAACGGTTTAAAAACAATGTTTCTCAACATTGAATTGCAAGGAATTTGGTGATTTCATCATCTACAGTCCATAATATAATCAAAACATTCAAAGAATCTGAAGAACTTGCTATACTAAAGCGACAAGGCTGAAAACCAACACAGAATACTTGTGACCTTTGATCCCTCAGGTGGCTCTGCATTAAAAACTGACATCATTGTGTAAAGGATATTACTGTGAGGACTCAGGAACACTCAGAAAACCATTGTCAGTTTACATAATTTGTCGCTACACCTGCGAGTGCAAGTTAAAACTCTACCATGCAACAACCAGAAATGCCTTCTCTGGGTCCACTATCATTAGAAATGTGGACTCATCAGACCACAGCACACTTTTCCACTTTGTGTCTAACCATTTCAAATGATATTGTACCCAGAGAAGGCATTTCTGGTTGTTGCATGGTAGAGTTTTAACTTGCAATCGCAGGTGTAGCGACAAATTATGTAAACTGACAATGGTTTTCTGAGTGTTCCTGAGTCCTCACAGTAATATCCTTTACACAATGATGTCAGTTTTTAATGCAGAGCCACCTGAGGGATCAAAGGTCACAAGTGTTCGGTGTTGGTTTTCGGCCTTGTCGCTTTAGTATAGCAAGTTCTTCAGATTCTTTGAATGTTTTGATTATATTATGGACTGTAGATGATGAAATCACCAAATTCCTTGCAATTGAATGTTGAGAAACATTGTCTTTAAACCGTTGGATGATTTTCTCACAGAATTGTTCACAAAGTGGTGAACCTCGCCCCATCTTTGATTGTGAACGACTGGGATGGTCCTGTTATACCCAATCACGATATTAAACTGTTTAAGATTAACCTGTTTACCTGTGGAATGTTCCAAATAGGCGTTATTTGTGCATTCATCATCTTTCCCAGTCTTTTGTTGCCCCCGTCCCAACTTTTTTGGTACATGTTGCAGGGATCAATTTACAAAAGATTGTATAATTTCAAAAAACAATAAAGTTTATCAGTTTGAACATTAAATATATTGTCTTTGTGGTGTATTCAACTGAATAGAGGTTGAAAACGATTTGCAAATCAATGCATTCTGTTTTTATTTACATTTTACACAACGTCCCAACTTTAACGGAATTGGGGTTGAACTAAAACGTATAAAAACAGAGGCTGGATTCCAAGCTACTATCTGATTGTATTACACAACATCAAACTCGTCAACAGTGCACCTGCGCCAAAAGCTTGAATTATTCTCTTTCAAGCCTCAAATGTTTTCTTTTCATAAGAATCAACTGCAGACACGTTATGGGCTACTTTCTGTCCTTGCAGGTGATTTATTTTTTGTTGCAGTTTGGGAGTGCTCGCCGGTATCACTCAACAGGCCATGCGTACTGCTTATTTTGATTCGCACATAATGGCAGCAGGACGATGCTTTACTGAAAACAATCGAGTGTACTGAACGCGTTTTGGTGTTCTCAGCATTATGTTTTAACTATTGAAAAATAGCAGATCTACAAGCTCATAGCGCGCCACCGAGTGGCGCGCTATGAGCTTGTATCTCTGCTATTTTTGAAAAATCGTGAAAACGTGGTGCAAATCTTTGAATATTATGTCATTCAGAAACTAGAAATGTAGACAGGACACAATGGTTTACTGAAAACAATCGAGTGCATCCAAACTCTGGCATGGCAAGATGGCTGTGGTCTGAATATCGTCAACAGAGAAAGACACAGAATCTGTTTCTGCTGTCAGTGGCATCATTGGACATGAAACATGTTCAATTGGCTCGCGGCTGGCGATACGGAATTAATCTGAACTGATGGATTCTCACCTCTTTTTTTTTTCTTCTTTCTCTTTCTTTGCTTCAGGGAAATGTGTTAATGTTATTACTTATTCCCAATTTAGATTCCACATTGTAATTCATAAAATCCATATGCGCTTCACGTGTAATGAGGTATAGTGTGCAGATTAGGAGTCAATTATGTGCATAAACGCACATGCATATTAAATGAAGACTCCCGCGCAACACACAGTATCTTTCTTGCTGTCGGAAAGTTACATCTTAATTGCCGCAGTGGAGAGGAGCGAGGAAGGAAGAGTTGTTGTCATTGGAATGCAATTGTGTCTTAATTGGGCGGCGGTAGCTAGCAGATAGTGGACGAGACACCAGCCGCCGTGGAAGAAAACAAGAAAATAAAATGGAAGGGAATAGTGGAAAACACAACGAGCAGCCACAAATATACTACGGTGCGGTTAGCGCATGAGTGACCACTCCAATTAGAATGGTCGGGGAGTATGTCTAGACGGTTATAGGTGGAGGTGTGCCTGCCTGCGTGTGGGTCTGAGAGCAGGGCCGGATCTAGAGGGGGGCAGGGGTGGGCAGGGCCCACCCAAACAGGTATCCTGCCCACCCAATGAAAGGTAATAACAGTGGTTTTCAACCAGTGGTCTGGGACCACTAGTGGTCCTTGAGAGAGTTCCAGGTGGAAAGTTGGTTAACCAGACGTAACTCTTTGAGAGCGTAAAAATGAAACCACTTTTTACATTCCCAAGAGTTAAAACATCCATCATCATATCAGCCCAAGTCTACACAACTAGAGAGTGTAGAAGATTAATGGTCATTTTGATCTGTATGTTTGACTGTTTTTTTTCCACAAATCCAGCCTGGAATTGTGGATAAAATCAAAATAAATCTTTAGTTTTAGGGTCTGTGGGGCTAAAATGTCAATCAAATGGTGGTCCGTGGCTCAAATGCAGAATAAATAGTGGGCCCTGGTGTCAAAAAGGTTGAAAACCACTGCTTCATATGAAAAACTTGGAGTTGTTCACCCTGCCATTCTTCCAGCCCCCCCTAGTAGGGCTGGCTAAATCCGGCCCTGTCTGAGAGGAGTAAATATGGGTTTGCTAAAGGTCCTGTCTCGGCACTGTTACTCAGGCTCATCGTCCAGACAGGGAACTGAATTAAATTGTGTGAGTTTGTGCGTGTCTTTCGCTTGGCATTAGGGCTGCAATCAATTAATCGCAATCGGATTGATTATTCAGTTAGTTGTCAACTGATTTAGTAATCAATAAATCAAATCAGCAATTCATCACTGGAGTTTTTTGCAATCCATCATGGGTGTTTTCCCACTAAAGCATAGTTCTCCAGTGTTAGGTGTGACTAAACTAAGGAGCAGTAGCGAATGAAACCAAAGACACGATCACTACAGTATCAAGAACTAAACAGAAGAGTACTGTTCCTTTTAGACTGACACGTGTAGCTACTTCAAATCAAATGTATGCAGTCAGAATAAGCTTAAAGACAACATGAGTTGAATATTAAATTAGTTTGTCTTTTATTTGAACAGCAGCCTAATCAGCAGCTCATCATATTTCCACATTAATTATTCATCTTTAAAGTCTATTTTGTTATGAAGAACATGCCTGAAATAACCGCAAATGTATGTTTAAGGTGATAGCTATACAGTAAGTGGCATAATCCGATTAATTGTTTAAATAAATGGCCAATGAACCGATTATGAAAATAATCATTAATTTCAGCCCTAGTATGCATGCAATGCACAACAGCCTGCATGTGTTTCTTGTTTGACGCCGCATTCACACTGATGCAACACAACACAGCCCACAAGTCATATTCAACGGAAGCTACACAATGGCATGTTTCGTGTGAGTGTGATGGGCAAAAAACTACAACTAGACAGACGTTGAGTTGGCGTTAGCTTTCAGCACCGGTCAACTGATGCAGTGAAGCAACAAACAGTCATATGTTTTTGCTTTGACAAATTTACAATCCCATACTCATGCAATTTCTGCTTGTAATGAAAAACAAAAATCATATTCTTACTGCCAGACATTTGAATTCGGCCGGGCGGAGGTTTACAGTATAGGCCTGCTTAAACAGACAGACCCACAAACGGACAAACAGATATTTCCTGCATTCTTTTTGATGTCAGGCTGTTTTGCTGTTGCTGACAGCTGAATTTTTGAGCCATTGATGTTATAGTTGCTTATTCAGGGCTTACTCCTTAATGTTTAAACCAGTGGTTCACACATTTTCTCATTTCAAGGAACCCCAGACTAGTATGTAAACTAAATGTCTAGAGACAACTATCATAAAACATGTACCTTTTTAGTCTTTTGCACACTTCTAAGACTTCTAAGACATTTGCACACCTACTGCATCAGGTACGTAAGAGAGAGTAAAGTAACCGACATCAAAAAGACACACAGCACCTGCACTGTCTTCATTTGCAGTGAAAGACTTTAATGGATGGACGTTTTGGCCTATGCGGCCATCATCAGGCTGTATCTTTTTTATAGCCTTTCACAGCCCACGATGGGCCGATCAGAGTGCACCATGTCACACCGTTCATTTAAAATCAAAGGCTTGAATGAGAACAAACGGTGACAAATAAAAGGCTCAACATTTGCTCATTAAAGCTTTGCACTGCATACAAAACAGTATGCAGGATTTTTTTTTTCCTTTTGGTGCCTTTTTTATTAAAATGTTTAAAAAATATTTCAATTCATTCTCAATTTGTGTTTAAATTACAGGCCACTTGCAGTGTTGCCATCTTGGCACGTTTGTCATCCATTTGGTTTCATTTTACGCTCTCAAGAGTTAAAACATTCATCATGTGAATTAGCCCAAATTAATGGATTAATTCATTTTGGATCTGTATGTATTCTAGTGCATATACTGTATCTATATTCTAGTGCATATTCTAGTGCATTTTGGAAGTGCCACTAGTGCATTTTGGATCATGGCAGTTGGCAACACTGGCCACTTGTTTCTTCTTGCAAATCTGGCAACACAGCAAGAGGAAGTGGAACTTGTGCACACACAAACAAATGCAAAAACTTATGGGCCACCAGGAGAAGGTCAAATATTAAAGTCCCTTTATTTCATGTTTTCATGCCTGTAATGTCTGGAGATATGGAATAAACCTTTTTTTGGACTTCAACCTTTGGACATAGTCAATTTCCTGCTATTCATTTTTGCTGCTCAAAGCCAGTCAGGTGTAAAGAGAGAGCCATGCCACCACCAAGGACACAAGGTCAGTAGTTAGAATATATTGCTTGGTGCCGCCGAAGGCCCATTATGATGCAGCTATAAAAAGAAGGAATCCGTTAGTTATTTGTTTGATGATGACTTTCATTGTACGCTTCTCGGGGATATATAGCTGGCTGTTATTGTTTTCCAGGCAGTGCTTGCTGGCTTTGAAATGCCACTTTTATGGTGTTGTTGTGTATATCGGTGTGGTTAAAGCAAAACAACAACAGAACCTCGCACTCTCTTTTCTGTCACCCTGTCTCTGAAATGTTCATGTATATGAGTATGTGTATGTGTGGGAGTTCCTATGTGTATGCTGTGACACTGAGTCCTGCCATGCAGCACCCACATAGGGTCACAGTGTCACAGGTACACTTCCCTGTCAGCCGAGCTGGGATGATTCTAGAGTTGCAATACCCTCCATGAAAAATGTTATCTGCGATCTGCTTGTATTAACCCATTGTGTCCTGTCTAGATTTCTAGTTTCTGAATAATATTCAAAGATTTGCACCACGTTTTCACGATTTTTCAAAAATAGCAGAGATACAAGCTCATAGCGCGCCACTCGGTGGCGCGCTATGAGCTTGTAGATCTGCTATTTTCAATAGTTAAAACTTAATGCTTAGAACACCAAAACGCGTTCAGTACACTAACCAACATTAAACTCGCCAACATTTTAGCTGTAGGGAAAGCTTTAGCCTCTTTCTATCTGCAAAGCGTTTGTTTCATAGAAATCCACCGTAGACATGTTAAGAGCTACTTTCTGTCAATGAATAAAAGTGCTGGAAGCACTGCATTTGTACTAACGATTCGTACTGCTGCCTTCTGGATTATGTGCAAATTCTAAACAGGCCATTCAGTGACTTACAATGAGTGCTTCCAAACTCCAGCACCTGGAGGGAATGTAGGCCTATTGACAGAAAGTAGCTCATAGGATTTTTATCAAACAAACACTTTGCAGATAGAGGATATTTCAAGCTATCAATACAGCTGCAATGTTGGTGAGTTTAATGTTGTTTAATACAAGCAGATGAAAACCTTCATTATTAGGAAGTCAATAGAGGGTATGCAACTCTAGTACGTTGTAGATTCATCCCATTATAAAAAAAAAAAATCCGGAATTCCAAAATGCAGCTACTGTCAGCCCCGCTGCTTGGCATGCAGCAGACTCGTCTCTTCTCTTCTCTCATGTCCAGGAGATGGATGACTGGTGGTCTTTACGTTCTCCCATCGTTCCCTGGGGGGCCATCTTACTGTTGGTGCCGTCGTCGCATCTCCTCAACCCCTCTGTCTCTCTTTCTCTCTCTCTCTCTCTCCCTCTGTCTCTCTTCCTATTTATCTCTGTCTGGTGCTTCTCTCAGGCATACATGCTATGCAATGAATACACACATTTCCAGACTTAAGACTTTTCTTCTTATCGCATTTTAGCTTTATTTTGTGTGTGTGTGTGTTTGCACCAGGGGCGGATACGGGGGCTTGGGGAGGCAATGCCCCACGAAATGCCAGACTGCCCCACCAAACATGATGGCATGCAAAACAACTCACGATATTTCAAATTAAAGTGTTTATTTTTAAAATCATTTCAAACCCCACTACTGCTACTAACAGAACTACAGCTGTGGCACCACTAAACCAACTGCATTTCATCATTGAAAACAGAAAATCTCTGAGTCAGACCTTTAGCTTTATGCATGCTGCGTGTCTGTTGCAACTTCAACAACAACTGATGTTATTATTGATGCTTTACTTGCCTAATAAAAGTCCTGTAGCTGAAAATGGTATGGGGGCGACTTCGGGCGATGAAGTCGCCCCCATATCATTTTCTCCTGCCCCCCCCCCCCCCCCATTGGGAAATGTTACATCCGCCCCTGCTTTGCACACATATTGGGCCACATGGGTTAATGTCGACACCTCCATTATGAATGCGCGCGCTGCTATACACACAGGAGCATCATTGATCTGCTGTAGCCTATGAGGGATTCAGAGAGGTGTGTGTGTGTGTGTGTGCACGGGTATGCAAGTCTACGTTTCTGTGTGGTCATGCATGTATAAGTTGGTGCCAGAGCACACAGGGGCACCTGTAATTTGCTTTGAGACCAATTGCGAGTTATAGAATGTAATGCGCTGAAATTCTCTGGCATCCATTCAATCCATCGAATTCATGTAACATACTACAAAAACCTAGTGGACCAAGTGCCAATGATCTTGTACAACACATATGTCAAACTCAAATTTTCGGGGGCCAAATCGGACCCGCAAATGAATCTTCTTTGGCCCACGGGATTATATTTAATTACTATTAGACATGGTTATCTCGAACAGTGCACACACCATGAGTGGAATTAATTGTTTTACTTTTTCAAATCAGTTGGTTTACATTCTCATTTTACTATGAAAGCAGTGCTTGGTGAGGATCATAGAACAGGCAACTGAGCTTTAATAATGCCACCGGTTTTGAATGCATGCAGTTTCATCTTTGCATTTATCTTGCTGTTAAGGGACATTCATGATTTTTGAAAGAAAATTACTTTTGCAGTTTTCTTGGGACATTCTCATAAACCGGTCCCCCGTGTAAGTTGAAACAGTCGACGCGACTTGTACCAATTGTTCTATTTTGGCCCGCTGTCTATTTGATTTTGACACCCCTGTTATACAATATAATTGCACATTACGTGCTAGATTTTGACAGGTACTGTGCATGTCAAAATGTAGCTGGTAACAGTATGTGTTGCTCTTAGAGGTCTCCCTGCCCTCTTATTTCATTTATTTTTCAGGGCAACAACACAAATGGCACAAAGATGGATTTGGTTCACTTCTTTAATGAGACCGATCAAGATGATTGCGAGTATTATTTACTTGTTTGGGTGGTTGTCAGTCTCCAGAAACAGTCAACCTAACTGTGAATAAATGGATTTATGAGCTCTCAGATCAGGTGGTTTAAGGAAAATGAGGTGTGGCTGCTGCAAAAGCACTTGTTAGAGGCAGTTATTGCATTTATTTACTCGTACAGCATTTGCCCTTCGTAGAGGTCTTTCAATGGGGATTGAGTGAGTGATGCAGGTGTTACCGTTGCCTGAATCGGAGTTGGATGTGTAGCGTAAAAAAAAAAATCTTATCACAATCCAGGTCTGAGCACATGCGACGATTTCACACGTCAAATAAACACACGGCTCTCATTGACAGCGAAGCCGTGTCAATGAGACATGGGACAAGACCAGAGAAATCCCTCCATCTGATCCTTGATCTGCTCCCAGGTCTCCTCCCAGTGGGACGTGCATCGAGGACCTCCCTAGGGAGACGCTCGAGAGGCATCCTAGCCAGATTATGGTTAGAAATACCTGGTTAGAAATAAGTCCAGGGCTAGTATAGGCATAGTTTTACTGAGGTTAAGGTTAGGAATATGGTTAAGTGTGTCCGTATAGAAATCATTTACTGAGGTTATGTTTAGGAATACCATGCTGAGCACTGTTTTGAGGCAATATTCACATATTAATCTGAGAAAAAAGGGAGCCTTTAGAGTACTATCTCACCCTCTCTCCTCTGCAATGACCTACTTTGTGCTGGCAACTGCTCCATTGGAGCCAAGCTATTCTTCACTGGAATAATGCTTTGATAATTGCAATCCCACACAAGCTATAAGCACCTACAGTAGCTGCCTTCCACTTATTCCCAGCCGGAACACAATGTGTGTGCTATATGTCATCATTGCTGCAGCATTTTGTATGGGCCACAGTGTAGGAGAGACAGAATATATAGCATGTTGTATTGGTGCGATGATGGCAGAAGAATACATGAGGATATTTGAATCAGTGTTGCCAACTGCCAAAATCCCAAATGCACTAGTGGAACTTCCAAAATGCACTAGATTGTGCTAGAGCAGTGCTTTTCAACCTTTTTTTTCATACCAGGACCCGCTATTTATTCTGCATTTTAGCCAGGGAGGACCACCATTTGATGTTGAGTTCAGTCTCTCGGACTAATTTAGGAGAAATAACTGGCAAAATGGCAAAAATAGCAATTCTTCTGCATTTTCTAAATATGTAGATTCTTGAAAATTATTCAGTCAATAATTCAGATGTTTAAATATAATTTAACTCTTGAGAGCGTAAAATGAAACCAAATGGACCCGTAAGGGTCCATTTGGTTTCATTTTATGAGAGTTACAGCTCTATGAGGGTCCATTTGGTTACCAATGATCCTTTCTAGGAAGGTATTAAGGAGGACTCTATCATAGGAGGAAAAATGGTGAAAAACAAGGGTTTTATCTCTGGCCTGTCAACCAATTTCGCCCCAACTCACCAGAAAAAAGCACTGGATTTTCCGCCAGGAGTTTTTCACTAATTTTGGCGCTAGGGGGGGTCTGGAAAAGAGCATAAATATAGCGACAAATGCACCACCGATGGCAACACCGATTTGAATGTTCCACAGTGAAACTGGGAGTTATCCCGTACAATTGTTGCACTTTGAGTTTAATTGACGTTCAGGGATATCATGTGTATGTGATGTTGTGATTTATGTGTTCGGTTGTGCTTGTCTTTTTGTCTTTCAGTGATTTATGGTTTGCACCGCATCCCCCCCGCCTACCGAATGCCAGTTCGGTAGGCAAAAGTAAACATCTTGTTGGGTAGAAATCTGTCCAAAATGGTTAGTTTCCAGTATAGCCACAATTTACAACTCTAGATTTTTCTTCATAATCGGATGAATCTAGAGTTGCAATACTCTCCTCCACAGACTCCCTACTCATTCAATTTTGTTCTACCTGCTTGTACTATACACATTTTACTCAACTCACTAACACTTCAGATCTAAGCCAAGCTTGAATTATTCTTAGTCAATCTGGAAGGTGTTTATTACTCTTCGTCACTGAATGGCCCTGCGTACCACCACTTTCACATAGGAGGCAGCACCGCGACCCATTAATAAAAACTAGTGCTTCCAAACTCCAGCACTCCAGCACAGAAAAAGAATTCATCATCTGCACAGAAGTAATGTCTACAGTACAGTAGATTTTTAGAGACACAGGATAAGTAGGATTTTTAGAGAAACAGGATAATTCAACCTTTCCCTACAACAGGATGTTGATGTGTGTAACGTCATTGGAGGGTATTGCAACTTTAGATTGTATTTGATTGGATTTCCTTTTTTGTAAATGTTAGATCTACAATTTCGCACCGGCTTGCTCGGAGGCACATTGTGACCTTCTAGATCTTTTTTTTCACTTTTGTACAAAGCCGTAGTAATACATCAGATTATATGGACATAGGAGGTTTCTGCACTAGAGCAATGAAATTCTATATCAGGAACGTATGGTGTCACTTTACAATGGTGACAGGCTATATACTGTACTGTACTTTCACACTGATATCTCTTGAAAGGGGGAAATCCCTTCCGAAACCCAAATCGGCATGTGTGCTCTTGAACAGCTGAATCTGGGACTTGTGAACATGAGAAAGTGTCACTGTGGAGGGGGAGAGGGGGGTGCGGGGTGCTTGGTGTAAACACATACCCACTTCCCCAAGTGAAAATCCATGCGAGTGGGTGGCTGTGTTATTAAATCATTTCATATGGGGCATTGCAACATGCAGTGAGGGGGCACTCGTATGCATGTGATGTGGAGGAAAAGTTTGTGCATGTCAAATTCAATGCTGTAAAAAAACATTTAGTTAGTGAAAGTATTAATACCGCAATGTAGAAATACATTACAAATACACAAGTCTATAATTCAAAATTGACTATATAATATTACTTAGGAAAGTAACTTCTTTACTTTACTAGACTATCATTAAATATAAAGTAATATCATTACTTTACTTATTACTGGAATCGAAGAGTAATATATTACATATTACATTATTACTTTCCCAAGTTCTCAACTCCCACCTTTGAAAAAATAGACGTACAACATAATCTGTTTAGCGAGCTCTTTTTAGAACTGAATCCAATTTATTGGAATAATAATAATCTCCAATCCCACAAACGGCACCTGAAAACAAAGCCAACAAAATCCAACATTGTAAATGTCTTTGTTAGATAAGAAAATAAAAATAAAAAAAAGAGTTGAGGTCTTGTATTTAAAATAAAATACAAAATAAAGCAGCAAGCGATTTGTAGTGTACATAACTGCGCAGGATGCTGCGTGTGGACTGGATCAACAATCTAGTGCACATCTCTGTTGTTACAGTACCTGTCGATAGCTTGTAAATCTGTTCTATTTTTGCATGCAACAAGAAGCTCATTTTGCTCAACTTGGCGTTACTTGCAGAGTAATGCATTATTTATTATTCATTTTTGCACGTTACTTTAGTTTTTCGAGCAAAAGTAATAATATTACAGTAATCTAAAATTCGTTACTGCCCAACACTGCTTATTAAAATAGCAGAAGTACAAGTATACTCGTCATGTTCCATTTCAAATGTTTTCAAATTTAAATCCTGTGAAAATAGCAGTTCTACTACGTGATATGCTGTGAGCTTTAGATCTGCTAATTTACTAATGTTAACTATTAACATTAACTTGTTAATCTCATTTGTACTTATTAGTACAAATGTGAAATGTATAGTACATACATGTAGTGCAAGCCAAGGGCTATTAATTATGTGCCTGAACACAGTGAAGAGAATACAACTGGTACATAATTGATGTTGTAGTATTTGCTTGTGGTGTAGTTACTACTTGTTCCCAGTACTAAACCACTACAATTTGCAGTGTGGCGTAGCGAGAATGTCTTAAAGACTGGGAAAGCAGAGAGGACATAAAAGGGGACATAAAAAGGACAGAAGAATCTGTGCTCTGCTTACAGGAATGCTGCACTGACTGACATGTTTAAGCAGTTTTGTGATGATTTATTTGACACATTGTTTGAAGTAACAAGGACGCACACTATACTGCCTTTTGTGGGAAAATTATATTTGTTTGTAAGCAAGTTAAAATTTACTGTAACAGCAGCGAACAAATCTGTTACTGTAAGTCCAACATAATGCAGTTGAAAGTCTTGTTTTTGAAACAGGGAGTAACCTCTGATCTGCATATAGCTACGGTAGCTACCAATAAGCTGAAATTAGACATTTTAAAAGCAAAACAGAACTATAAATCTGTTGCAAACCATCATGGCTCACCCCATAAGCATGAAAACTATTCCAGGCATCCAGAATTCACTTTGGATGGCTATAATGCACTTAATTCTATTAATTAGCTTTTTCTAGTACATGTTGTAGTGAAATCCAGAAATAAAAATAAATCTGCAGGTTGACACAGACAAAAAGAATGTTGAGAGGATCCTTCTATCAGTAAGAGCATTCTCTGTCTGCACTGTGGGAGCTGTGCAAAAAACTGTCTGGGAACTTAAATTAGTGCAAATGTGTCATGGGTTTGACATCAGTGAGAAAACCAGCGTGTATAAAAAGTGAACACAGTTCACAAATTGCAACAACACTACACCCAAATATATATGCTTGTGTAGTTGGGTGTCAGGCACACCGAAAGGAGATAATACTCTTGACAATACTTATGAAGATACTGCATCCTAATTACATCAACATTACATCATCAACTAAACCAACCAACCAAATTTTTTGAAAAGCCTACCAGCTGACCGCAAACCAAAATCAATATCTGCGTGAGCTAGGGCATTGACCAACTAGTCGACTAGTCGATTGTCGACAAATAAGACCACTAGTCGACCTTGTTGTTACTAGTTGACTAGTCGATAAGAAATTAATAAAAACGGAGGCATTATTATTTTTATTATTAATATAGTTTCAGTCATACAACATTGATCTTAGCTGGATTATAGTCACCAGTGTAGTGTTCCTTTTACAATAACAAACATTATATTAACATGAGCGAGACGCTCGCCTCTGCCCCAGAAAGGTGCTTCGCTTCGAGTAGTCTGCCCCTGGCTTAAAATGAGCAAATGCCGGAGCCCAGGAGGTTAGGGGCAAGGCTTCCCGCTTTTTTTCTTTTTTAATATAATTATTTTAATACCTGGTACATTAACAACTAATCGACTAGTCGACTAGTAAACTAGGCAACTAGTCGACAGGCAAAAATCACTAAAAGTGAATGCCCTAGCGTGAGCAGAGCGAAGTTAGTAGAACTACAACAATTGTGTTGTCTGAGGCTTGTTGGCACTAGACACACTTTTCTGTGCCACATGCACACTCACAACACAAAAGACGTCTATCTACCTGGCAGCAGTGCATTGTGATTTGTGAATGACAATCACATTTTTTCTTTTTTGGGTAGCATTAATGCCCTACTTGCCTACTAGTGCCCTACTAATCAATGCCACAAAAAAGCATTCACATCACATTTTGAGTTTGAGTTTCCCTATTTTTGAATTTTAACTCTACAAACAACTTATTTCTTTTTTTACCCTCCCGTTTCTTTTTTCTTTTTTGGTCAAATAAATTAGTTTTGGTTTAGGAAATCACAGACAGAAAAAAATACAAATCCCTCGACATTAATAATGAGAAAAGTGGCTTCAGTCATTTCTAATTATTACATGCTGGCACATTGTAACAGGAAAAAAAAGAAATGGGACTTACAGCTTAGGCTACTTATAAAGTAGTGAAGAAGTTTTGCTTTAGACTTTGTTTGCATTTGTGGCATCCAATGTCTGCTAACAAATAAGGCAATTTTAATAGCATATTGTTGCAAAGAGAATGATAATAATGATGAAAAAAAAAATCCTTGAGACATTCTTTCAGATGGGGGTCCGCGGCCGCAACCCTATCAAATGTCGGGGGGATGGGAAAAAGGGGGAGAACCCACTCGTTTACTTCAGCCGAACATTCCTATTCCTCTATTAAACCTCCGAGTACCAAATCCCCGCAAATCCCCGCCGTAGAGGACGTTGAACTTGGTGAGCATCTGGTTGGCGCTGTTGCAGGTCTTGGTGACGTAGCCCAGGTAGGCCATGAGGCCCACGTCGTTGCACTGGTCGTAGAAGTCCGTCCTGAAGTTCTGCGTGCTGAGGACGGGCAGCCGGTGGCACAGCGCGTTGGCCTCCCTCATGATCTCGTGGTTGAAGGGCAGTTCGTTGGCCTGCACCGCCTTGACGTACTCCAGGATGGTCAGCACGCGGCTGTGGAGCATCTTGACGGCGCTGTGCTGCGCCATGAGGTGCTCGGCCACCGTGGAGTTCTCGGCCGTGCCGGGGGCCGTCATGCGGGCCACGTGGTCCACGCCGATCCTCTCGGCCTCCTCCGTGGCCAGCGTGTAGGCCAGCTCGGCAAAGAGCATGGTGGCCTCGCCGCCCACCACGTCGATCACGGACTCGTAGATGCTGACGGGGAGGTCCGACTGCTTGGTCATGGGGTTGAGCTTGAGGAGCAGGGGGCTCTCGATGATCTCGGACACCTGCTTGTGGATGTGGATGTCGGACTGGTCGGGCGGCCCGCCCGTGGTGTACCAGCCCAGGAACTCCATGTCCTTGAACACCTGCTTGAACTGCTCCTCCTTGGTGAAGTAGTAGGCCTTGTCGATGGTCATGCGGTCGTCCTCGGCCTGGGCCAGCAGCTCGAAGGAGTTCATCACCTCCACGTTCCTGCCCTCCTGCTTGCCGATGAGTGCTCCGATCACCTGTGTGGGACGTCCCCCCTCCTGCGAGCGGACGCGTATCCAATGGTCTGATATGTTGAGGATGACCAGGGGGTGCAGGGCCACAGATACGCTGGCCGCCACGCCCGAAGCCATGACGCTCGCTCCATCGACCTGCATCTCTTCAGCACGGTACGTCTCCATTGTGACGGGTGTAATAGCCTATACCGAATAAGAGGAATGGTACAGTTTATTATAGAAATGTATACATACATGCCCAGTCCTACGCATATGATACATTACTGTGATGTCAATCTCCATATTTAGGCGAGACGGATGCCTAATGCCAAGAGAGGAGGTTTGGCATGTGAATGGGCGAATTCACATGCAACAACATCAGTTGTTGTTGAAGTTGCAGCAGACACGCAGCATGCATAAAGCTAAAGGTCTGACTCAGAGAGTTTTCTGTTTTCAATGATGAAATGCTGTTGGTTTAGTGGTGCCACAGTTGTAGTTAGTTAGTAGCAGTAGTAGTGTTTCAAATCATTTTAATCATAAGCACTTTAATTTGAAATATTTTTTGAAATTTGGGTCGTTTGCATGCCATCATGTTTGTTGGGGCAGTCATGGAATTTAGGGGGGCATTGCCCCCCCATGCCCATGCCTAGATCCGCACCTGGCCTCGGCCTGATTAGGATAATTCCATACTGCTAGATGGCCCACACCTGTATCTTGATTAGTCTCCAGTCTCCCCACTCAGTTACTCTCAACCACTCACACAGGCTCTCCCACACAGAGACTTTTCCTGCTTTCTGCTGTCCAACATTCCCACAGTCCTTCCAGTCGGTGTGTAGATGCACAAATGTAAGTTTCCTTTGTACTTTGGGTTAGTTGTTTACATCAGTGGTTTTCAACCAGTGTTCTGGGGACCACCAGTGGTCCTTGAGAAGGTTCCAGGTGGTCCCTGGAGCTGAATGATGGAAAGTTAGTTAACCAGATTTAACTCTTGAGAGCGTAAAAAAGAACCCAGATGGACCCTTGCCCGGGTGATGAGGACAGTGCAATTTATAATTTACTGATTTACTGTCTGAGACATCAGACATCTCCATATTTTTGGCATAAACCAATTGCACTGGTTGTCGGAGTACGTATTACCTATAAATACAGTACATAGAGGCCAGTCTTAAATCAGTCTAATCCGACTCTATCAGTATGCAACTTGGATGGCACTCAGTCGGCAGCAGCCTGCTGCTCGGGCACTCGCTGCCTTCTTAATAATATTAATAATATTTTGTAACTTGTTTCAACCTATTAATGTCAACATCGCCTGGTTCTCAGGTCAGCATTCTAATGTCAGTAATGCAGTGTTGCCAACTTGGCGCATTTGTCACTATATTTAGCTTTTTTTCTAGACCCCTCTAGTGCCAAAATTAGTGAAAAGCCCCTGGCAGAAAATCTATTGCCTTTTGGCTGGTGACTTGAGTTGGGCCGAAATTGATTGACAGGCACCAGAGATGAAACCCTCATTTTTCACCATTTATCCTCCTAGGTTTTCAACCAGTGGTCCCCAAGCTAAATGATGGACAGTTGGTTAACTCTTTGAGAGCGTGAAAATGAAAACAAATGGGCACTTGCGGTCTATTTTTTTATTTCATTTTTACACTCTCAAAAGTGTGTGTTTGTGTGTCAAGCATCTAGCACATTCTAGTGCATTTTGGAAGTGCCACTATAGAGCATTTTGGATTTTGGAAGTTTGCAACACTGCAGTAATGTGACAGCCCATGCTACCAGCATCATCTGTTTTAGAAGTCGTGGGGATTAAAATATAAGGAAAAATGTAGGGTTAGGCAGTGCATTTAGAGCGGTTCTAGATCTTTGTGATGAGTTGGGAGTGAGCACCTCATTTATCACACCTACATCGCAGAGCAAAAATGGGTCATCTCAACGCAACTGTCGGCATCCATCAACCTGTCATCAATTTGACACTCTAGTATCATGCCAGCGAGGTCTCAAGCTCGTGCATAGCATTTTTCTTTTCATCATCAGCATAGTCTGGGAATCTGACAGGCATCTAAACATAACATAGCAGCCACATATTCAAGTAAATTGATTTAACCTAGCATCTAACATTCACATAAATAGGTAGTTGCAATTACAGGGTTAACAGGTGACATACAGTATTTATAACTATTTAAGTTGGAGCTATTAAAAATGATATAACGTAGACTACTTATAGGATGTGTGGGGTGGGCCTTCATACATCAGAGAAGAAAATCCTCTTTGACTGTATTCAGCTTCTTCATGTTGGAAGCTAACACATTTTATCAACACCGCAACCATTCATATGCTGTAATTGGCTGGATATGACTGCTTGATAAACGGCACATGAGCCCTGTCATGATTTGATTTTGGATCCCCATTAGCTGGTGCGATAGCAACCAGCTAGTCTCCCTGGAAGACTAGCTGGTTACAAATACAAAAGTAGATTGCTGGTTATTACAAATATAAAACTAGAGCCCTGCGCCCAAGGCCATGGCCTACTTGTGTGTGAGCATAGCAAGCTAATACTTATGACATTAGTTATAAAGTTCTCTTATTAAGTCACCATTATGTCATCACCTGAACCGGCCAATCGGAGTACCTCGACCGTGCACCGGTCACTTAACTTGCGCCCGCTCCGCTCACGCGAGCAATGATTAAAAGTCAGTGCTCAACACACAGTGCACATTGCGGGGAAATAGCTGGAAGAAAGACAGAATGTCGTCAGATGTTGCTGCAAATGATGTGAAGTAGTGCTGGGGACGGGGGGGACAGGGGGCCTGATGGACAGATCAGGTAACCCAGGTGTGCCCACACTTTATTGACTTGAGAGCTACTTTCAAAATGACCGGCTCAACAAGATCTACACATAAAAATAATCCATTTCAAGGCCCCCAAGAAAGTTTGACTTTGAAATAGCGGTGATGGTGTTACTTACTGTTATAGTGTTTAAGAATAATGCACTTATAATGAAAAATGGAGGGAGAGAATTGGAAAGTTTTCTTGTATATTCTACCACTGATGTTTGAAAACAGTATTTGGGTTTGAGTAGACAGTTTGTGGTGTTGAGTTTAGTTTCTTGCACCCAAAGCTAATAAATTTCACGTTTTTGTCCACAATTGGGAAGTAGAACTGGCAAAACCTTTGTCAAAACAACAACTATTCTCCATTTTCTAATTGTGTGGACTCTTGAAATTACGTAATTCAGATGTTTAAATATAATTTAACTCTTGAGAGTGTAAAATGAAACCAAATGGACCCGTAAGGGTCCATTTGGTTTCATTTTAACACTCTCAAGAGTTACAGATCTATACATTTTAGGGGACTGTCATGTGATCTACCTGCATGGCCTGTGTGATCTACTGGTAGATCACAATGTACCCTTTGGGCACCCCTGAGGTAACCAATCAGGGGGTGTGTAAATCTCAGCCCTCGAGACCACATTAGCTCAGACTATGGTCTATGGACCAGCTAACTCAAGTCGTTTAAACAACAGTGGATGTTTATTTCGACCTCAAAACATTAATTTCTCGTCATTGTCTGTGACGATTTTAAAACAAACCGCGTTGAAAAACAAACATTAAAGCGCTACTAAAAAAAAAAGTCATGCTCACAGAGAGAACTGTCAGGGCTGTTAAAACTGAATTATGTGATCCGTGTTAACAATGTGTGTTTGCACAATTAGTCCCTCTAACGGAACTGGTACACCAAGCCTTGCATTCCTCTGATATCTAATAAAACATGCATCCTATAAAGTCTACGCCTGGTAAATTGGGACGGACATAAAACATCTAACGACACTGGATTCAGGAGGGCCTTGTAAATCAGTGGTGAGTCACTCCACCACGTGCAGCGGCTGCTGGAAATGAATTCTCCAGCATTACGGCCTCATTTGAAACCCTACCAAAGACGGACAGGTTTTTTTTTTTCTTCAATCGACAGATTTACAAGCAAAAAATTGTTTTACCGTCTAGTTTATAACACCACATGAGGGGAGCACAGGGAGAATCATCCCTCTCAATGGCAAATTCCCTCTTATTAGCAGCTCTGGCAGGGGCGGATCTAGGCATGGGCATGGGCATGGGGGGGCAATGCCCCCCTAAATGCCCAGTCTGCCCCTCCAAACACGATGGCCATGCAAAACAACCCAATTTATTTCAAATTGTGCTTATAGTTAAAATGATTTGAACCACTACTACTGCTACTAACTAACTACAGCTGTGTCACCACTAAACCAACAGCATTTCATCATTGAAAACAGAAAACTCTCTGAGTCAGACCTTTAGCTTTATGCATGCTGCGTGTCTGTTGCAACTTCAACAACAACTGATGTTATTATTGATGCTTTACTTGACTAATAAAAGCCCTGTAACTGAAAATGGTATGGGTGTGGCTTCATCGCCCGTGGCGCGAAGCGACACGGGCGATGAAGCCATCCCCATACCATTTTCTCTTGCCCCTCCAACATGTTATCTTGCCCCCCCAAATGGAACATGTTACGACCGCCTCTGGGCTCTCGTTCGGTTCAAGAGAGGCCCAGAGGACAGAGAAAACTACGCCAACTGCCATGGCTGGACTCCTTTTCAACAACACTAGTGAGGCTCTTGTAATTAAACAGGCGAATGGATTGTGTACAGCGTGTTTCAAAACGTCCGACATCGAGAATTATAACTCTTACAAGCCAGTTTAGTTGAGCCATTTGTGTCCATTGATTGGGCACTGCAGGAATGATATGTTCCGTTCTCTGGACAATCTCGCTCATTAAAAAGAAAACGGAGGGGAGGTGGCGGAGGCAGGGGGGGGGTGGGGGGGTGGGGGGGTTGGCGGTTGGTAGAGAGAGAGAAATGTGATGAAGTGATTCGGCACAGGGGAGGATGGAGGAATGCTTGAAAGAATGTTTTGGATCTCGTAGAGTGGCGATGGCAAAATAATTAAGAGCGCTTCGTAGGGGGCTGAGAAGCGCACAGAGATTTACGCCCTCCCGCTGTGTCCGCGGCCCACGGGGTATGGGGAGATGCTGCCAATCTGAACGATGTGTGGCTTTCAAAAGACTTGACTTCCAAGACCTCCGTCAGAGCCCATGAGTGAGACAGACTGGGGGGGGGGCTTTACAGGGGCCATGCAGGGGCATCTGAACGGATGGGAAATGTCCGGGATTTTCTTTTTCAGAGTGACCTGTTAACAAGACAGACATCAGCCCTTTTTCGGTTTTAGCCGTCAGCAAAAACACACATTCACCGAGTTGGCACGTCTTGCTCCTCCGCCAGGGGGAAAAAAATAACATGCAGCATGTGTTATTTTCTTTTCCCCTTTCTCCGTGAACGAGCAGGTTACAGTACATCTAATGGAGCTGACATCATGTTGTCCTTGAAGCCGTTCCAACATCCATACTGTCACATTACAAAGCCATTAGATACATGGGTGGTGGCTACCGGAGGTTTGGTGCGCATGCAGGCCCCCTCCCCTCCTCTCCTCAAACCCCTTCCCTTCCCTGGGAGTTTATGAGTTCTCACGGCAAGCGGCAGATGAGGAGACTGGTTAATTTATCCCCTCAGACAGATGACAAATAGAGGGGCTGAAATATTTATATGGGAACAGCATGAGGGCAAATGAACAGAGTAATTGGATGAAGGTGGTGCAGGGGAATTGAGGTATATCCGGCGCCAGATGGGATGGGGTTTTTTGTATTGACGTGACTATACCCGTTGCATGGGGGAGGCGGTGGGTGGGGAGGAGGGCTGTGTGCACCGATTGGACAGCGTCGACCTATCACTATCGGTCTCCTTATTCTCCACTTAATGACGGATGCTATGTTTTCCATCTGGGCCGCAGAGTCGCGGCATAAGACACTTGATGTGCACGGATATTAAAACGGTTGCGCTTAAACGTCATTAATCACCGTCGAGTCACTCTGACTGGCGTTTCAATTACGTTTGCGTTGCTATATCGGAATTATATTGCACTGCAGCCCTATACTGTATCAAAAAGCCACCCCCGGCTGCCGCATACGAGGCCGGTACAATCATCGTTTTGATTTGTATTTTATTCATGTTTTATGTTCATAACGTGCGTGCTTGTACTGGGTGAGAGAATATTGGAATGTGCCCAGAGCAGTAATTACCAAAGCGTGGACGTTGTGCCAAGGTACCCGCAGAGGCAGAAAAGACAAAAACACACAGCAACCTTCTGGGGGGACATTTCTCTTTCACGACAATGTCTGACAAACCCCAAAAGAGCTCTGGGTGGGGGGGGGGGGAGTTTGCGCTTTAGCCACTGGGTTGTGTTGAGTTCTTTAAAGTACTTTGTTTTCCCATAGAGAAGCCTATTTGGGATCCTTTTCAGTTTCGCATCCACCACCTCTCTCTCTCTCTCTCTCTGATTTAACCAGCGGCCTCGTGCTTCTGGTCCAGCTGTACCTTCTCTATTGCCGTGTTTCCTTCCTCTGTTGTGCCGCACCCACCCTCCTTGTGTTTGCCGTAATCGCGGCATTTCATCCATCTCCATTTCTACTAATATCCTCTCGCTCCGTGCCTCTCATTTGTCTCCCCGTCCCTCCGCTTTGCCCTTTTGTGCTCACCATCAAAATGTGTCCCTCTCCCAGTGTTGCCAACTTGGAGCAATTGTCATTATATTTAGCTTTTTCTCCTGACCCCCTAGCGCCAAGATCTAGTGCTTTTTTGTTGGTGAGTTGGCGCAAAATTGGTTGACAGCACTATAGAGATAAAACCCTGTTTTTTCACCATTTTTACTTCCTAGAAAGAACCAAATAACCAAATAGACCCTGATAGATCTGTAACTCTTGAGCTCTCAAGAGTTAAATTATATTTAAACATCTGAATTACCTAATTCTCAAGAATCTACACATTTAGAAAATGTAGAAGAATTGCTATTTTGACCAACATCAAATGGTGCTCCCCGTGGCTAAGATGCATAATAAATAGTGGGCCCTGGTATGAAAATGGTTGCATTCTAGCGCATTCTAGTGCTATTTTGGAAGTGCCACTAGTGCATTTTTGGATTTTGGCCGTTGGCAACACTGCCCGTGTGTGTGTGTGTGCATGCATGTGCATGTGTGACTGACTGTATTGTGTCTCTCTCTCTCTGGCTAGTGTGTGTAGATATGCAGATGTGCCTGTTTGTGTGGAGGCTGTGTTTGCACAGGGCCGACACTGGGTAAATGTAATCAAGGAATGATGTAGTGCCACGACATGGCGGAGAGACAAAGGCATGAGCGGGCGGAGAGGGGAGAAAGTAACACAATCTGGAGTTCTACAGTACAAGCAAGCACGCGTGCATGTTGCACACACACACACACACACACACACACACACACACACACACACACACACACACACACACACACACACACACACACACACACACGGCCAACAACAATGTTCACGATGTGTTCTCATGAGAAAGATCAAGTGTGTCGTGTGTGCGCACACACCCGTGCATGTGCAGAAATAAAAGCAAGTGAGTAAACGATAGAAAAAAGAGGACGGGGAGCGATAGATGGATATAAAACCCAGGGGTGAGTAATGTGTGCCCACTCTGGGCTCACTTGTGAATGTGCTGAACTCAGGCTAATGGTGCACATAAAACCCCTCTGAAAGGGGAGAATCGATGCTATCAGCTGGAGGCCGTTTTTGGATCAGGGATACAATGATCTCCTCCTCCTCCTCTAAGGCTGAATCTGTTGCAGCAGCAGCAGCACACGGATGTTTGCACAACCTTTACTGAGTTTCTGTGAGCTTTTCATACCCACTCCGCTCTCTCGCTGCTTCGCCCTGACATTAGGAACGATTAACTGGAACATCAACATCGCTTTATGATTATAGTATCTCTTACAGACCTCCCCAAACAAACTGGTCAGGCTATTTGCCTCACTCCCGAACCCACCTCACCCACCTCACCCACTTCGATAGACGTTGCAACAGGCACAAAGCATGCAGACAGCTAAAGGTCTGACTCAGAGTGTTCTGTTTTCAATAATAACATGTTTGGTGGGGCAGTCAGGGCATTTCGGGGACATTGCCCCCACATGCCTAGATCCGGCCCCGCTGGGTTGGCTTAGGGTTGACATCTTGCAATAGGTCTGTTCCGCAAGATTCGATATCCTACCAAAACACCCATGTACCTGTCCAACATTTACAAGGCTCTCACAACACCAGAGGGAGTGCAACGAACCATGTCCTCGTTTGTGCCTCGTTTGGCACAAACGAGGGGCTCTTTTTTTCCTTTCGCTCCTATGCCATCAAAATGTGGAATGCCCCAATCATCAATGAAGGCGTGCAAATCCCTTGACTCCTTCAAAACCATCCTCAAAGGAAACTGCGCTACATAAAAAAAAGATGGTATGATTTCCCCATCCACCCCCCTTTCCCCTCCTTGTATATTTTTCGTGGCCCTTTTACCTCCACTATATGATTCGCTGCTTCTGGCTTTAAAAAATGTTTTGTACATCTCTAAATGCCTTGATGAAATGAACAATGTAGCCACTACTAAATAAGTGTGTTCATTTACAGTTTTTCAGTGTTGTTGTAGTGAAAATCTCCCAACTCGTATCAGTTTTGTTGTAGTTGTACCTGACTTGTAGCCTACTGTAAATCTCCATTCTTTGATACAGGTACGTATTTAAACTCGCCCATTTTGACAGAGCTGGGTCAAATCTATATTCTGACCTGGCAGTGGACCGAGGAACTCAATTTCCAAATATTTTTTTCCACACCGAGCACCGGCATCTTATGAATCATTTTGCAATCTCATGTTTGTACCGATGAAGTTTTAACGGCCGAAACATTGATTTAATAAAGCGCACATCCCTTTTGCAAGTTCCAGGTGGTATTGTGGGTGACCTTTTCCATTGATTTGATACCATAGATCCCTTTCTGATCATCTAAGACTCAGGATTCCTTCAGGCTGTGGAGGGCACAGCCCATTCCGCAGCTATACTAGGGATCTAACACCACTGTTTGGCAGTTAGCCCTTCGCTTTACAATTGTCCAATGCCAATCCAAATAGTTATAGCAACCGTTGCCATGCTGGGCAGCAGTGTTATTTTGCATGGCAGAGCTTATGTCGAGAAAGTTCTATACGGCAGGCCATGACAGTAATACTAATCAGCGTAGTCTTGCCATACTTTACATGAAAACTGTAATGCATGGAAGGTCGTTAAAGTTGATAATGATCCGCTTTCTCCCTCATTACCTCACATTTCTAGTTTATCATTGCAATCTTGCCACACACACATCTGTCCAGCATAACATACTGCAGCCCTTGTTGACAAGATTTAAAAGGCTTTCATCAAGGAGGATAAGTGTACCGGATTGCTTGGTTGAGCTCAGTTTGGCCCCTCCCCTTTCTTAGTCTACTTCCTTCCAGGTGCTTTTTATGTATTCCTACTAAAAAAACAAGATTACATGTTGAAGATTTAAATTTACATGACAGAATCTGTCTTTGCTCCGACCACTATTCAACCATCGCCCGTTCACCTGCCAGAATTGCCGGCTCCTATAGACCAGGGGTCCGGGGACCACCAGTGGTCCCTGAGAGGGTTCCAGGTGGTCCCCAGCTAAGTTGGTTAACCAGATGTAACTCTTGAGAGTGTAAAAATGAAACCAAATGGACCCTTGCGGGTCCATTTGGTTTCATTTTTACACTCTCAAGAGTTAAAATATTCATCATCTTAATTAGCCCAAGTCTACACAACTAGAAGATTAATGGTAATTTTGGTCTGTATGTTTTGCCTGTTTTGTTTCCCAATTCCAGCCTGGAATTGTGAACAAAAGCAAAAGAAATCTTTAGTTTTTGGGGTCTGTGGAGCTAAAATGTTCTCAATTGGTGGTCCGTGGCTCAAATGCCGAATAAATGGTGGGCCCTGGGATGAAAAAGGTTGAAAACCCCTGCTATAGACAAATAATGGACTTCCGGAAACATCGTCAGTCTATGGGTTACTGTTAAAACCTACTGTTATAGAGCTGAGCAGTCCCCCACCCTTGTGAAGTTGCCCCTGTTCCAGAAATGCATTCTCCATTCATTTTTCTCATAGACTTTATATAAAGACCATTATGCTGCGGACAAAGCCAACTCGGGTTGTGACTCACAACAAAACACACAATTTTTAGGACAATCAAGTCATTTCCAAGAAGAAAAAAATAAGCAAAAAGTGTTGTGCATCCTGCTGTTTCTTTTCTTCTTGTTAATTGGATATTGCATGATTATATTGTTGTTGTTTGTTGTCATGATTTGTCACGACCCGAGTTGGCTTTGTCCGCGGTGTGATCTTTTGTATAAACCACTTTCGAAAAGGAAAGGATGAGGAAAATGAATGATTCCATTTCTGGAACACAGGCGACATCATGAAAGAGGCGGGACTACTCAGCTGTATTTGGAAACTAGTTCATACTCAAACTTTATGCAGATTTTTGAGTTACCTGTGGGTGCTTGCCTGCTTGGTATGCATAGTTTAACCTTTGTAAATGAGGCCGCTGCTACTTTCATCCCATGCTCATTGAACGCCATGTGTCTGCTCATCAGTATAGCTATAGGTTTTCAACAGGTGGTCCGGGGCCCACCTGTGGTACCTGAGAGGACTCCAGGTGGTCCCCAGCTAAATGGACAGTTGGTAACCAAATGGACTCTTATATACTGTAGATCTGTAACTCCCGAGACCCTTACCATTTGCTTTCATTTTACGCTCTCAAGAGTTAAATTATATTTAAAGAAGGATTGTTTTTTTGACCAGCGCTTTGCCAGTTATTTCTCTCCTAAATTGTGGACAAAAATGAATTATGAAAAAGGTTGAAAAACTAGCCTCGACACCAGGCTTTCATTTTCGTTCGCCTTGCGCGAAAACGGAAAGCCTGGACTAACGCACGTTGGAAAGTGGCCTTCAAGTGGGAGTGAACCTTCTGGGGTGGGCGTCGCTCTAAATGATGTGACGTAGAACAGCAGTGGACGGGCGCGGGAGGGGCCGGAGATGACGACACGTTAGTGAGATCAAATCAGAGCGCAGCACTTCCACCGCGTGGATCCCACGACACCCCCGCCCCCCAAGGCCAAAATCATTGAGGGCTAGACCAGGCTATTGAAAAACTAACGCTGCATGTACTAATCAAGTATAGACAAAGTTAGTTGATGCTGCGTCAAACTTGTGTAAACATTAAGGTGTGCCTCCTGGTGGAGATTTGCTCTCCACTGCACAACACTTTCTTGGCCGTGTTAATGGTCTGATAGTGAAACTGTACTCCAGAGAGGAAAGATAAGCCTACAGCAAGCAGGGCCAGATCTAGGCAGGGGGGGGCAATGCCTCCTGGCTCCCGAAATGCCTTGACTGCCCCACCAAACATGATGGCATGCAATCAACCCAAATTTCAAAGATATTTCAAATCAAAGTGCTACACTACCACTGCTACTAACTAACTACCGTTGTCGCACCACTAAACTAACAGCATTTCATCATTCAAAGCAGAAAACTCTCTGAGTCAGATCATTAGCTTTATGCATGCTGCGTGTCTGTTGCAACTTCAACAACAACTGATGTTAATGACTCTTATTTGCCTATAGGTCCAGTAACTGAAAAAGGTATGGTGCGACTTCATCACTCGTGGCGTGAAGCGACACGGGCAATGAAGCCGCACCCATACCATTTTCGCCTGCCCCCTTCCAATTGGGAAATGTTACATCCGGGCCTGACAGCAAGTACGGTAGCGGCGATTGGCAGAGCACATAATAGGAGGCCGATCGAGCTCCCCGGCCGCGTTCCAGGAACTGTTCAAAAAGCCATGTGTAGTCCAAGCCCAGTGCTTCATCAAGGACCAGCACCGCCCACGCCATAAACCAGCACCCCCTGCAGCGACCACAGCCAGCCAAGGGGGCCTTATCCTACACCGCAATATCAAGAGCACAAGATTCATGAACGGCTTTCACCCGCCTGCCGTCAGACTGCTGAACATGCGGCAGCCTGATGACAGGCTGTGTCGTCAGGCTCAGGCCTTTGCTTGCCTTGGACTTAATTAGGATTATAACCAGGGACAAGCGACTGCACTTTTTCTCTTCTCTTTACTCTCCCTCGTGGACCTACAGTACAGTACTGATTCAGTGTCGGTCTACTTAATGTGGATTATTATGCAGCCAGCACACGCTGACATTTTACACCCTAATACCACAACGCACTGACCTTTTTGGCTTTTTTTTTTGCTAGCACTAACGTCCATAAGTATCATGCACATTAACTCATTACAGTACATGTGTTATCGCAAGTCTAAAAGTCTACTGCAAATACAGTATGGTTTTCAACCATTTTGATACAAGGGCCCACTATTTATTCTGCATTTTAGCCATGGGTTATTTTTATTTATTTATTTTTATTTTGAGTTTAGCCTCTTGAGTTTAGTCCACAATTTATGAGGATTTGTCCGTTAGGATAACGGACAAATGTTGTTCAAAAATAACAATCCTTTTCCATATTCTAAATGTTCTATTCTAAATTTTCAACATTCTTGAAAATATACGTTGTGATTCAGATGTTTAACAATTATTTTAGTTGAACAATACATTTGGTTTCATTTTACACTCACTCAAGATCCCATAAATGGACATTTGAGAACAAGAGAACATGTTGGAGGGGCAAGAGAAAATCGTATGGGTATGGCTTTTTCTGTTACAGGACTTTTATTACGCAATTAAGCATCAATAATAACATCAGTTGTTGTTGAAGTTGCAACAGACACGCAGCATGCATAAAGCTAAAGGTCTGACTCAGAGAGTTTTCCGTTTTCAATGATGAAATGCTGTTGGTTTAGTGGTGACACAGCTGTAGTTAATTAGTAGCAGTAGTAGTGTTTCACATCATTTTAAATATAAGCACTTTAATTTGAAATATCTTGGATTGTTTTGCATGCCATCATGTTTGGTGGGGCAGTCTGGGAATTTAACTGGGCATTGCCCCCCCATGCCCATGCCTAGATCCGCTTGATTTCACCCACTTCCAAAAAAAATAAAATCTGTGTGTGTTCACGCACAGCGCACATGTTGGTGTGAGCACTATGAATACATCACTGCCGCTGTGCAAATGATGTCTTTGAGGTCCTTACATTTCTCACAGCAACTCTTCCACACCCCGCTGTTAAATTACCTGCGCGACACCAACAAAGTGGTAAGACACCGGCGCGCGTCATTAGCCGGTGGAATAATACATCAACCACATAATCGCAACCTCTCCGGTTCGTTTCCGGGGCTGAAGTGTTTTGCACGTCTTGCCTCCCTAGAGTTCTTGCCTTTAGGCCTATACTGTCCTATCTAAGCCCCCCCCCACCCCCACCCCAGACACACATTCATTCAACAATAGTGGAAGAGTGTCTTTCCTTTAGTGCTCTCAAGTTCCAGTGAGAGTGTTTGTGTTTGACAAGGTGTGGCCTCCCACAGATGCCGTATTTATGGTAAAAGGGGCTGGAAACAGGAAAGGTATAATTCCATCTCGACGCCCAGAAAATGCATTCTAATTACATGAAGTGTGGTGATCTCTCTCTCTCTCTCTCTCTCTCTCTCTCTCTCTCTCTCTCTCTCTCTCTCTCTCTCTCTCTCTCTCAACCCCAAACTTCTGTCAAATGACTTTCCCTCTCCTCACTTTTGCTACCATTCAGCCTCTAACTGCTACCTCTCTTCTCCTTCCTCCCCTCAACACCCCCACCCCTGTATCCTGGTCCTCATTAGAAAAGGCCTTTCATGGTCAGAGCCAATAAAACTTCAATGGGAAGCAGCCCTGAAGAAAACATGGCTATGCTGTGGCTTTTACTGAGCGTTAATTACATGATCTTCATACCAGACAGCGGAGGGCCAATCAAGAAAGGCCCCAGCGTGGACCTGTGGCCACATGCGGGACGGGACCCCTCGCAGGCACATGTATGCACAACATGCATGCCAAAGCACACATGTCCCTATATATATTTATATACGGTAGGGGAAGAAGACACACGCCACATCGCAACACGTGCACAGCACACGCACCCACGTTTATATATATATATCAGTAAGAATATATCATTTTGATTCAAGGAAGCTTTTACTGGCATGAGAAAACAAATGTTTACATTGCTAAAGCCAATGTCACAAATACAACACAATAAAAACAGTTGAGAATGGGGAAAGTATACACAGTTGGAGTGAGTACAGATTTGTAAACAGAGTTACTGGTACTGTATGTCACATTGCATTGGTTGCATGGGCAATGACGGCAAAGAGATTTTTTTAGTGTCAATATTTTGCCTCTTCAGGACATTTTTCCTCAAGATTATGCTTTACTGAAAAAGCTTGCTTATAAAAACTGGACATGGCAACACATGGATAAATCCATGAAAAACTCCCGGTTTTAACTGAAGATTTTAGACATTTCTAACTCATGTGATCATGTCCATAGCACACCACAAATAATACAAACTATGAAGAACTAGGACATGGTATTATCAAATGAAAAAGTGTGGTTTAAAGAACTGAACTTTATTCCTAGAAATTCACAACCAATACATGCAAAGTGAATGGGATTCTGCCGACAGGAAGCATTCCAGCATTCCAACCCAACCAGGAAGTGTTTGGCTGCATATCCTCCATTGCCATCATATGCATAAGAATTGGTACCCTTTTCACATTGGCCTATTATAGCGCCACCAGGAGGCCACAACCTGACATGGTGAACCTAACCACATTTTCTAGTCATGCATCAGTGACCAATCTCTCCATCTGCTGCTCTGTGCACATTAATGATTTTTTGGGGGGGTTGTTTATTTACCACTGACCTAGAATTTCAGAGTTCTTAATCTTTTGTGATTGTTATACTGTCAACAAGAGACTAATCCCCACCCAAGAATAACTATTGTGCAGTGCTAGCTACAAGACAACCACACATGTATTACTTTTTTTCCTCATTGTTTTTAATTTTATAGACACGCAAAGAATCGAACACACTACTTGTTCTAGTATAGCTACTCATTGACATCTTCACCTTTTATTAGGAAACTTTCCATGTCCAGACCAATGACTTTACATGTCTGTCCCAGATTTGGTTCTTTTAAAAACAAATTGCAGTGCCAGAAGCTGGGAGAGGGGAGGAGGAAAAAAGTCTTAAGCTGCACGTTCACTTAATTTACATCATACATGAAGGAACTACCAACATCTTTTTATTAGAAAGTGAAATATCACCATGCTGTATTGACTTTTTTACTTGATTAACTGTAGGCTATAAGCAAACTTCCTTGTTTGTTTAGCAATAGGTCAGTGAATCCTTCCCTGCCCACTGTAGCAGTCTTTTCAAACGATTCTTTTTCTCTGAAATGTTTCATCGAGCGTGGCTAAGGTCAGTGATATGAAATCTAAGATATTGCCTGCATGTATCCCTAGGGTCGACTGTCTAGCCTCAGTTTCGCTGCTCCTGTTTAGCCCAATTTTTTGGGAAAAACTCACATCGGCATGGTATCTTTTTTGATGTATTCGACTTATTTGGTCTGAACATGTTCTCCATTGGGAAGAGCTCCCTTAACTCTGGCTGTGTGCCTGATTGCTTTAAACATGCTGTTATTGAGTCACTCCTAAAACAGGCTTAGCCTTCCTGACCCACTATACTTCCCAGACAGACCAAATAGGCTGGCAAAATGCAGTTTTCGATCAGCAATGATATCTTTTGAAGCACTGTACTGAAATTCATCTTCTTGTGAACGCGGTGAACAAGATTACTATGCAATCCAGGCAGAAATGTCTGTCTGTGCGGGTGTCATTTGGGCATGCCTGATTTGGGCATATAATGGGAAGCAAACGTGCCAGCACACAGCGTCTTACTGCATGGTCTTATGTGTCTGTGCAAAAACCCTGATCTGTACTTTGCACTTGGCAATGTATTTGATATTCTCGCCCTGTTTATATTGTTTGAATGTTCTTCAGGTTTTCGTTGTATTGGAGCTTCTGAGTGTAGGTATTCTTTTTTTGGGCTGGGATTTTAACTGATTAATTGAGATTAATTAATTACAGAAACAATAACGCAATTTAAAAGTTAACTCATTTTTAACACGCACCATAGAACCTTTTCACTGGACAAATTAGCCCTTCTCAAAAAGAGTTTAGCCACTGTCCAACGCCAGTCCAAATAGTTTAGAAAAGGAAAGCTTGACCTGCATAGCAACAGTTGCTAATGTGCCTATTGAACAAGGACGGATTGGGGAGGGACTTAGTGAAGGGCTCATTTCAGGCCTACTGATCATACTGGTGAGAATAAAATTAAAACTCATCTGGTGGTTTCAATATATGTATGACTGTGCTGGCTGTTTGGTTCTGTTGTTGGCTGACCTAAGTGCAGCTTTTGATATGATCAACCACTACACTCTTCTTAGGAGGCTTCAGCACAGGGTTAGTTTAAATGGGCACATCATGAGGTTTCTGTTGCTATTGATGATTATTTCTCACCATCTGCTCTGTTGACTTGTGGTGTGCCACAAGGTCCACTTCTTGATCCTATTATTTCCACCCTGTGCAAAATGTCCCTGATGTGTCTAAATTGGTCCTCAAGTCTAAAGCTCTAACCACACCAAAGGGTCACCAGGCAACCCCATGGGTCCAAACGCGTTGAATCACTTGAGACGACGTGGGACAAAATGCATCAATAATGTGCAACAGGACATGTCGCACCGCTGGGACAATGCTAAGAAACGTCTCAGCGCTTTGGTGTGGTTTAGGGCATTAAAACTAAAAACGGGGTGACTTGGCCTTTGCTGGTTTAGCTCCCACGGCTGGGACATCACCATCTGCATCTTCCCATAGCTATAAAATAAATGCAAAGTCAGTGGGTTGTGCTTTTTATCATAATGTTTCCTATATGCACTTTGTTTTTAATGTGTATTTCAATGCTGTGACGTTTTTTTTTCTTTATATCATCAATGTGTCAATGACCATTCCCTTTCTGCTGAAGTAATGCACCTTCTATCTTATTTCAAAAAGTCTGCTGTGCAAATATACTATATTATTGCTCATACTGTGTACATAAATAAAGGCATATATAATATAAACATGGACACAGTCACACATAATTATATGCATACAGTATACACACAGCATGATGCACAGATATTAATGCATGCATAAACAATCTCAGGCAAACACGCATGCATGTAAACACATGCAGGCACACATACCAGTGCATGCAAGCATGCACGCGCCCATGCACGCACACAGACACACACAGACGCACACTGGGGCCACTTAGCCTTGTTAACTAACCTCTGGCCACATGTGTTGGGCTCTGGCAGACGTTACCCCCATGGCAGTAGAACAGTGACGAGTATGATGGGAACCAAAACGAAGCTGTGGTCTGCATCTAGTGTGTGTGTGTGTGTGTGTGTGTGTGTGTGTGTGTGTGTGTGTGTGTGTGTGTGTGTGTGTGTGTGTGTGTGTGTGTGTGTGTGTGTGTGTGTGTGTGTGTGTGTGTGTGTGTGTGTGTGTGTGTGGGGTGTGTGTGTGTGTGTGTGTGTGTGTGTGTGTGTGACACAGTTAGTCACATCTTACCCATTTAGGCAGTCTCTACGTGGACCCTATAGTGCGGCGCAAAGGTTTGATCAAGCAAACCTTTTTTTTTATGACAAACACGGAAATGTGTGCGCGTACGTACGTGGCATTCCGATGGGAACACATTGCAATTATCATTAATGTCCGCTCAGTGCACCGTTTCACGGCTGAAATTGTACAGTAATTTGACAGTTGCGATACGTGTGTGCGACGAGGCTGTGTTTGTGCTGATTCAGCCATGCGGACTGGACTAATCACAGGGTGGCTGATGTGTTCATAAACAATATCTTCCCCCTTTAAATGAAAAGATGAGGAGACAGGAAATGAATGGACACCCGTGCATCCATGTTGCTTTTCTCATAACCCCCCCCCCCCCCCCCTCTCTGTCCCATGCTGGGTGTGGTTATTACAGGCACCGCATGCGGGGTCCATGTGTCACAGGGCTGATGTATCATGGCACCTTTGTCCCAAGCATGCCATCGAGTTTTCCCACACAATTGGCAGTGTCACACGCTTCCCGCCGCTTGCTCTCCCACATCAGCTGTTGCATGATGAAAGTGAGACATGCCTTTGTGCAAGAGTTCCGTGATTCCACAAGCATAGTGCATACACCAGAACACTGCAGATCAGCCATGGACTTTTGATTTTGTTGTGCACTTTCTGTGTGAGCCCAACAGGGACTCAGACCACTGCCAGGCTGCGTTTTGACCTCCTCGGTTTCAACAAGTGGTCCTTCTTGGCTGGAGAAAAGTACTGACTTCAGAGACCAGGTTGCAGAACACAAAGTGCTTCCATGGCAGCTCCAAAACATCACAAATACAAAACCAAAATGGCATTCAGCATCTGAACGCCATTTAAAGGCAGGGCCAGATCTAGGCATGGGCATGGGGGGCCGGGGGCAATTCCCCCCTAGATGCTACCGTAGATGACCTGACTGCCCCACTCTGGGTTGTATGCATTATAGCGTGCACACAACCCAGAGTTCAAAGATATTTCAAATTAAAGTGCTTATATTTAAAAATGATTTGAAACACTACTACTGCTACTAAATAACTACAATTGTCGCACCACTAAGCCGACATCATTTCATTATTCAAAACAGAAAACTCACAAAGTCAGACCTTTGGCTTTATGCATGCTGCGTGCCTGTTGCAACTTCAACAACAACTGATGTTATTATTGATGCTTACTTTCCTAATATAAGTCCTATACAAGATATAAACCTTAAATAAAGAATTTAGATGAATGGTATGGGGGCGGCTTCATTGCGTGAAGCCGCCCTCATGCCATTTTCGGCTGCCCCCTCGATTGGGAAATGTTGCATCCGGGCCTGTTCAAAGGTCGGAATTTTGGGATGATTGAAGAGCTATAGGCCAAAATGTGAATATTTTGGAAAAGATGTAAGGAGACATTTCTTCCTTCCTTCCTTGGCCTCGTGGGAATGTGTGTGCAACGTTTTACTGCAATTGGAGGCAATCTTCCTCCTGGTGGCACTATAACAGGACAATGTTTGGTGTTAATCTTCATTTTGCCTCCTGGGTGTGTACTTTTAAAGTTTCTCACTGATGGTCACATCTGCGAACAATGAAAGCCAATCGTATAGTCAATCGGGAATGGAATTTGAAAAATCTGATTAATATATCATGCGGTTTGGAGAAAATTGCGAAACTACACCCATGGGAGGACTGCCCGGACCTTTGGGAAAAAGAGACATAGCCTGTTTCAGTTTACAGAGTTCTTTGGTTGTTGCTTTTCTTTAGTTTTGTGGTTAATATTTTTATTTATTTTTGGCCAGTTTGTTTTGTGGAAGTATTCTTTTTTTTGCCAGGAGCTGCCCTGTGAAATACGGGTTTGTGTTTTCGTGCAGGGGCAGAGATAACATGTCCCATTTGGGGGGCAAGAGAACATGTTGGAGGGGCAAGAGAAAATGGTATGGGAGCGGCTTCATTGCCCGTGTCGCTTCGCGCGACGGGCGATGAAGCCGCACCCATGCCATTTTCCGTTACAGGACTTTTATTAGTCAAGCAAAGCATCAATAATAACATCAGTTGTTGTTGAAGTTGCAACAGACACGCAGCATGCATAAAGCTAAAGGTCTGACTCAGAGAGTTTTCTGTTTTCAATGATGAAATGCTGTTGGTTTAGTGGTGCCAAAATTGTAGTTAGTAGCAGTAGTAGTGTTTCAAATAATTTTAAATATAAGCACTTTAATTTGAAATATCTTGGGTTGTTTTGCATGGCATCGTGTTTGGGGGGTGGGGGGGTGCAGACTGGGTATTTAGGGGGGCATTGCCCCCCCATGCCAATGCCTATATCCGCCCCTGTTTTGGTGATGTGGGAGGAAAATCAAATGCCAAAGAGATTTCATTCTTGGGCTTTGATATCACCAACATTTTGAGGGACTGTGGAGAAACTGGACAGATAGACAAGGAGACATCATCAGCGTTCTCCTGGACGCTTGACTCCTCACTCAGTGCCTAAACCAGGGGTGGGCAATTATTTTTCCCAAGGGGCCAAATGAGATACATGAAATATTGTGGAGGGCCAAGACTAAAGGCTGAACTAGTCTGCATAGTATTCATTTAATTTCAAGATAAAAGTAAGCGTAAAACCAACCATTTTGACACCAGGGACCTCAATTTATTCAGTATTTGAGCCACGGAGGACCACCATTTTGATGACATTTTTAGCCCTCACAGACCCCAAAACTAAAGATTTCTTTTGGTTTTGTCCACAATACCAGGCTGGATTTCACACGCAAAACATGCAAACATAGATGAGAAATGACCATTCTTTTACATTCTCTGATTGTGTAGACTTGGGCTAATTCAGAGGATGAATATTTTAAAATTTAAAATATTCATGCGGCCAAAGGGCCGCATTTGCCCCCCAGGCCGCATAAGGCCCAGGTATGGCCTTTAAACACTAGTCCAAAGACCAATGAATGAATGACATTTAAAAGAAAGCAAAGTCCTCTCTCCACACCATGCAACATTGTGCGAATGTCCGCCTGTGCACGTGTGCGTGCATGTCTTATCATCGGTCACTGCCCAGACCACTTCATCTGCTATTAGAGACCACCAAACACAGGGGTAAAGAGAAGTCTTGGGGCTCCATTTTCGTTACCGCTAAACCCCTCATCCCTTAAGTTCTTTTCCTTTTTAAACTATTAAAAAAAACATTTTTCAGTAGTTCAAATGGCCAGTCTACAAGCTCACAATGTGTCAATAGACAGGCACATTGAACTATTCCAAAAGGTTTTTCAAAATAGTAAAAAAAAAATGATAAGGGGTTTAGGATAAGGGGTTTAGCATGTAACGAAAATGGAGCGAGCCCTATGTTTATTAAGGAGCCCAATAGCAGTGGGGATGACACTGAGGGCTCCATTTTCGTTACCGCTATACCCCTTATCCCTTAACTTCTTTGCCTTTTTAAACTATTAAAAAAAACATTTCTCAGTAGTTCAAATGGCCAGTCTACTAGCTCACGACGTGTTAATAGATTGACATGTTGAAATAGTCCAAAAAAGTTTTTCAAAATAGTGAAAATGAAATAAGGGATATGGCATAAGGGGTTTAGCATGTAACGAAAATCTCACCCTAAGGGTGAGATTTTCGTTACCGCTATACCCCTTATCCCTTAACTTCTTTGCCTTTTTAAAATCCAGCGAAGCGTTAGTTCATTGAGGCACGGAGGGCAGAAGGTTTATTTAATTCCCCTTATTTTCAATCAGTAATTCATTCTGTTCCTTTAAATCTGCAGTCTCTCCATGTCAACTCCCCTCACTCTCATTGGCGTCACCATGTCAACTCCCCTCACTGTCATTGGCTGTCAGCTAGTCAGTCACACCCACATTCAATCATGTGCCCTATATAAGCAGTCTATTCTTTCTCCCTCTCCTCTCTGTCTCTTCCTGCTAAGCTGACTCTGTCCTGTTGATCAGATATGTGTTCAAATTTGCATCGGTTGGCCTGTGCTCTTCATGCTAATCTTTCACCACATTTGTAACTCACCAGTAGCCTTGGATTGGTTCTGAGTTGTCTTTCTGATGAGTAGTTGTTGGTTGGGAGTCTGGCTGCCTAAATCCACAATGTATCCTGGTTTTCTTGTCATCTTACTACTCATCATGGATTGTTTGCATCCCAGCCCATCAATCAGTGATTCCTGTTTCTCTTCAAGGACCTATTATGCCAGGTGATGCCCTTGTTCTAAATATGTGATTGATTTTGTCATTGTCTGATCAATAACTGGTTAGATATCATTAGCATCTTCAGGCTAATTGTTTGTTTGCCATGTGGGAAATCCAGGAAGTCTCTCACTTGCATCTTGGGTACTGTAGTCTATGCAACCCAACTAACTGCATTAGGAGGACTGAAGTTTTATTTTACTTGCCAATGGGATTACAGACAAAGGTAGCTTAATGTTAGTGTTGGTGGGATGGTATAAGTTCTTTGGTATAGGTTCTTTCATGGGAAATGAAATGAACATGTATGCAAGCCCAGTTCCCAGTCTTTGATTGGTCAGAAGCAAGTAGCATATACTTAAGTGTTTCTGGGGATCTGTAATGTCACACTCAGTCATGGCAAATCTTTTGTTCTAGTGGTGTTGTTCCTAAGTTCCTATTATGGTAAGATGATAGGAAGCTCTCTTCTGTACGGGCAGCCGGTCCTCCATATTTATGCGTTTGACTAGGAGTTTTGAGATTCATGTTGTGTTGCAACTTGCACCATGCTCGAGTATAAAGTACTGACTGCCATTGGCCACATGGTGTTTGAGTAGCATAGCCAAATGCTAACTGTCTGCTCAGGGCCTCATGGTGGTTGCAGTGGCCGGATGCTAACTCTGTTCGCTATTGGCCACATTTGTAAATAACTTTTACTTTATAAATATAATCTCATATAATTCAGACCATCCTTGAATTTATTTCTAGGCAACTGTTTTCTTATGTCACTGGTCCAGTTGTTTAAGCTCTACTTGTCATTCAGATGGGAAAATGAGCATATTTCAAGTATACATATCCAGTCTATGATATGGATATATGGCTGATGTCTCCCAATGCTCAGTCAGAGCTAAAGTTTACCCTATGTGGACCAATCATTAGGATGATTTGCGGTGGGTCGATGCATATCATTCCTCTCTGGGAATGTCTATGCCCACCATTTCAATTTGTGTGGCATAGGGACATTTTATGCATATTATATGGTCCCATTCTCCCCATCCCAACTTTCCATTGAATTAGTAATTCTTGTGGCTTCTGGATGGTACTGCAGTTTGTACTTATAAGGGCACTAGTCTCAACCCTAATATCTATAGCCATGTTGCTAAGGTGACATTTTATTGTGGAGTTGTTGCTCATTGAATCTGTTTCAGAAGAAGGCGTTGTCCTAATTTGACTCGTAATTATACTGCAGATCAAGTTTTTCCCTGATGATCAGTACGTCATATTTATGTGTGTTACTATACTGTAGGCTGGTTGTTCCGGGGGCTAAGCTTCATTTCGTCGTGATCATAAGACCTGAATCATGTTTATACATTTCGGGGGGGTTGGTTAAAGTATAGCCGTTTCCATGGTGACTTTTAACCTAGAAGACTCTGAATCTAGAAGTTAACTAATCAGTCAGGGCATTCTGGAAGGAGATTGCATAGTCTAGTTTTGGGGGTCAAAAGCTTGTGAGTTGTGGTGTTGCTTCAGCGGGGTGCGTTTTTATGGCGCAGTGGATGGCATTAAGCATTGCTGTGGTGTTCAGTGTCTTGGCTCAGTGGGAGGAAGCGGATTGCTAGGTGCCAAATCAACTCTTATTTTATCTTCAGATTGGCATTTTGAAGATCTCATTGCTCGAACTCTTACTGCTTCTGTTTCTGTTTCATGATCGAGATCCCGCCCTCTATGGTGATCCAGCGTGGTTGTCCTTCTGCCCATCACGGTTGCTGCAAGTTCTTCTCGTAGCCCTCCATGGTGATTCAGCGTGGATTTCCTGCCTATCGTGGTTACTGCAAGGTCCTCTTGCATTGCCGCCAGACTTCGTCTGATCCCGGTCCCGCATCATTGCCGACCAAGACCATGCTCAAGCACACCTTGGTGGTTCACCTGGATCTACTTCTGAAGCCAGAGGCAGGTTATCCATTATCCAACTGTTTCTGCATCAACTCAATCTGGTCAAGTCTACTGAGTCAGGGTGTGCCACTGATTGGAACTGTACAATCACATAAGTGATGACTTATCACTTTAACCTTGCATTAATAGCTCAACAACTCATTCCCTCGAGCTCAGTGTCCTCTCCTGCACTCATACTTTTACACCTAAATGCCATTGTTTGATTATATAAGGGTCCGGGTGGCTCATTCGATTGAACCTTATTTTGCCCAAATGTCGTTACCAGTCACCCTCTCTCACAGTGCAACTGAGATTACACCACTTTCGTTCACATACACATCTTGAGTAGGCATAAGATGTACGTTTTAATCAGCTCACATCAGGCCAGGGGGACTTAAGCGGGTTAATAATTGTCCATAGGGCTTTGTAGATCACATTGTCATATTCCAGGTGTCAAGGCTGCTTGCATGCCGCATCGGTGGTTGTTCTGAGCATTCTTTTGGTATATCGTATTCATTTAAGATCTGATGCCGCATTCTCTCCCATCTCTCCTATGTCCCATGTCCAGCACGACGGTGTCTGGTGGAAGGTAGCTCTACATAACGAGCCATGTCAAGTTTTGGTCTGCTGCCAGGTGATGAGCCCAGTCCTCCCTTGGATCGGTGCAGCAATTTCAGTGGGGTCCCGTGTCCAAGGATCTACGCTGAAGCCATGTCGGACACCTGCTGCTGGAGTTGTATCCGCTAAATGCGGATGTGTGTCTTCAGATAAAGCTTGTGTGTTTATGTTAACTATTCTTGTATTCAGTAGTGGTTGCACCTCATCAGCGATGTGCATTATGATTTGTGGTGGTATATTTCATTCTCAGACGATTTGGTGTACCATGGTGGTTCGACTCTTGGTTTACTAGACTCCTGGTTAGTTCACCCTTGGAGGGGGGGGACTGTCGTTCATTTGCCCCGGTCAAAAGCTCATGATGGTATGGCGGTTAGTTCGGTCCCACTAAATAGGATATTCCTTCTATGGTGCAGGGGAGGGAATTACACATGGCTAGCTCAATCAGTTAGTATATTTCGTTCATATCAGGATCTGACTGCTCCGGTTCCAGTAGCTCCTTGACTTCCTTATGATCGAAATTCATTCACATAGTTATTTCACATTTTATAGTATATTTCCGTTGCATCAGCCCTCTTAATTGCTTCCAGTCCATCT
Organism: Benthosema pterotum; assembly: GCA_039105355.1. Lineage (NCBI taxonomy): Eukaryota > Metazoa > Chordata > Actinopteri > Myctophiformes > Myctophidae > Benthosema > Benthosema pterotum. The sequence goes on from CM076976.1 coordinate 23,708,512, forward strand.
AATTGGTACTGCGGCACAGATTCGGTATTGGATGTGAGGGCCAGGTTGCATTAATGGCATGTTTCGGAAATGCTCACATAAGCTAAATCCATGTAGAATATTTCATTTAAATCAAGGTTACGTGGGCCGTGCCTTCCTCATCACCCAGTCCCAGAGGTATTTTTCCATAATGAGGGTCGCATTTTGCGCGCGCTTAATGCGGGGATTTAAATGGAATTGCATCCTGCGGTGCATTCAACTGACTAACACTCCAGTCTCATATAGTCGCACCCGTTGCATGGCTCCAGGTGGCTCACTGCCGTGAGCGTGTGTTGGGGGGGTTGTTGATATCAGAGCTGTGCCTTGGTGTGCAGATAATCGGAGATATCAAATGCGATATCAGACCTATGACTCAGTGCATAGATCGTCTGATATCGCATGAGCGGAGCCATGCCGCCATACAATCATGCAAGAGCTTTGCAATAATAGTCTATGGTCATCTGATTCTTTCCGGAGCGCGGGTCGGTGGGGTTTGGTTTGGCGTTCCCTGTCACATCTAGTTGGTATGGCGGCTAGTTCAGCTTCTCACTAAATAGGATATATCCTTCTATGTCAGGTCACTACCTGGAACCAGTGACTTGCATGTAGAAGGATTTACACATAATTACTACACTAGTATAGTATATTTCTTTCATGGTGTGGTCAGCGGCCATCTATGATTGAAATTCACATAATTAAATATCAATTTATAGGATATTTCTGTTGCATGCCACGTGTTCATCTATTCGTCACTGCCGTGCAGAGTATTGGCAATGGATGAGAAGGTCCCGGTTGCTCCAAGTGGTTTGTAATGGAAATTCATAGTTAATTTCATGTAGGATATTTCATTTAAATCGAGGTTACGTGGTCGTGGATTTAAATGAAATTGCACCATGCCGCTGCAGTGCTTTCACTGACTATCATTCCATTCCCATATAGCTAAGTTAGTTGTGGCTCCGATGTTGGCTCACTGCCGTGAGCGTGTGTTGGGGGGGTTGTTGATATCTCAAGCTGTCTTGATGCACAGATAATCGGAGATATCAAATGTGATATCAGACCTATGACTAAGTTCATAGATCGTCTGATATCACATGAGCAAGAGCCATGCCGCCATACAAACATGCAAAAGCTTTGCAATAAATGGTCTATGGTCAATCTTATTCTGAGCCGAAGTGTGTCAATGAAATCCAGCGAAGCGTTAGTTCATTGAGGCACGGAGGGCAGAAGGTTTATTTAATTCCCCTTATTTTCAATCAGTAATTCATTCTGTTCCTTTAAATCTGCAGTCTCTCCATGTCAACTCCCCTCACTCTCATTGGCGTCACCATGTCAACTCCCCTCACTGTCATTGGCTGTCAGCTAGTCAGTCACACCCACATTCAATCATGTGCCCTATATAAGCAGTCTATTCTTTCTCCCTCTCCTCTCTGTCTCTTCCTGCTAAGCTGACTCTGTCCTGTTGATCAGATATGTGTTCAAATTTCCTCCACCTCCCCGGCCTCCTCCCTGTGGCACCAGTTCCGAGTACATGAGTCTCTGATTAATCATGATTTAAGGGTTGTAACTATTGTGGTATCTAGTTCTGTTATGGTATCCATGTTACTGTGGACTATGATATTTTCTGTATCCATGTAGTTCATGCATTTTGGATAAATGTTGTAATGTCTCATGTCAGTCTGCACTGGATACGATGCTCACGTGTTAATGTCTTGTATCTTACTGTACCTTGGCTCTGCTCAGGGGGGTTGTTGATATCTCAAGCTGTCTTGATGCACAGATAATCGGAGATATCAAATGTGATATCAGACCTATGACTAAGTTCATAGATCGTCTGATATCACATGAGCAAGAGCCATGCCGCCATACAAACATGCAAAAGCTTTGCAATAAATGGTCTATGGTCAATCTTATTCTGAGCCGAAGTGTGTCAATGAACTATTAAAGAAAAACATTTCTCAGTAGTTCAAATGGCCAGTCTACTAGCTCACAACGTGTTAATAGGTTCAAGGTTCAAGGTTCAAGGTTTTTTATTTGTCACTCCAGTGTATGTCAGGACATATACAGGGATGAAATAGCGTTTCCATTTTCCACAGTGCAATAGACAAGACAGTGTAGTAAGACAAAAGTCAAGACAATAGACAGTGCAATAAGACAAAGTTGAGACAAATAGTGCAATAAGACAAGGTCGAGACAATATATGGACGAGACAACAGTAGTGCAGCGGACCAATAAAGTGCAAACTGTACACCTAACTTGAGGTGAAGGTGCTTAGCTAACCAGGTGATAAAGTGGCGGTAGTGTGAAGCTAAAACAGACAGGACGTATATACAACTACTAGAAACTACTACTAGAGACTACAGTATACTACAGCTAGAAAACTACAACTAGAAAAAAAAAAAAAAATAGATTGACATGTTGAAATAGTCCAAAAAAGTTTTTCAAAATAGTGAAAATGAAATAAGGGATATGGCATAAGGGGTTTAGCATGTAACGAAAATGGAGCCCTGACTCTGCTCTTTGCCTTTTTAAACTTAGAGGCACCATATCTCCTGCCTGAGGGCAGGACCTTGAAGCATGTGCTGAGGTTCTGTGCTGAGTGAGGTCCCTCGTGATCTTTCCTGGCTTTCTTAAGTCACATTTTTGCTGTAAAACAAGTCTTGTATGTTCTCTCTCTTTTTTTTTACACAAAAAAGAAAAAAACAAACTCAGAAGAAGAAACTCATCTCTTTTCAATCAATTTCCCTTTCATCACTCCTGGCGGTATACAAGGGGTTGCATTCAACAACACCAAGGATAGCAGCAACACCTTGGCCTCAAACTGACAGGAGATAGAGATCACACAGTATATTTTATGATGTTATTACCAGAGTTCTGGGGCAGAGATTCTTTACAACACGCCGAGGTGAAAAGATATTTACAGTAGTCTGCAAAGAATTAGTAACAGCTTCTCTAGGGTGACAGCGGCACTGCATCGGGTGTTTGAGCCAGTGTTGCCAATTGCCAAAATTCAAAAAGTGGCTCTTCCAAAATGCACTAGAATGCGCTAGAGCAGTGGTTTTCAACCATTTTCATACCAGGGCCCACTATTTATTCTGCATTTTAGCCACCCACAGACCACCATTTGATGTTGAGTTTAGACTAATTTAGGAGAGATAACTGGCAAAATGTTGGGCAAAATAGCAATCCTTCTACATTTTCTAAATGTGTAGATTCTAGAAAATTAGGTCATTCAGATGTATAAATATAATTTAACTCTTGAGAGCATAAAATGAAACCAAATGGACCCGTTTCATTTTACAATCTCAAGAGTTACAGATCTGTAAGGGTACATTTGGTTACCAATGGTCCTTTCTATATAATAGGAGGACAAATGGTGAAAAATGAGGGTTTTATCTCTGGTGCCTCTCAACCTATTTCGCCCGAACTCACCAGCAGAAAAGCACTACATTTCTGCCAGAAGTTCACTAATGGGGGGGCATGTGTCAAGCTGGCAACACTGCATTGACAGTGGGGGGTTCATAGGCTATGTTTGTTAGACCAACAGCCAGTCCGACAGCCATTATTCCGACCCCGACGCTGCTCCCAACATGCATGCCTGCTCAGTTCCAACTAAACCTTGGACAGGGTTTGGGCTACGGTGTTGGATTGTTAGGCCTAGATTTTTGTCACCGCTAAACCCCTTATCCCTTAACTTTTTGGCCTTTTTAAACTATTCAAACATTTTGTTTTTCAATAGTTAAAATGGCCAGACAAGCTGAAAGGTTTTTCAAAAGGCAAAGATGTTAGGAATAATGGGTTTTATTTAGTGTGTTACGAAAATGGAGGCCTTAGCACGTAGAACCAAACAAATGCCGCCCACTTTGACCGTTATTAACTGATAATTCCCAGTAGGTATACTTATCAAGCTGATCATCTCGACCTACTGGAATAGGGTGAGGGTTGGGGTTCTGGGAACCGACTGGCACGATTGGCATTGATAGATAAAAATCCTGTAAACCCACCATCAGCATGCCGGTTGGCCGCCTTGTTGTAAGCCCTATGTGTCCGCACTGCAACGTGCTCGCGGTTATATTGAGGGTGAGGGTTAGAGGAGGGTTGATGTTTTAAGAGAAATTGACAAAACACCGTATTAAAGTTGGCGAACTATTTGAAACGGATGGTGCTGAGGATGCTCATCAACTCACGTCAGCTGGCAGCTTGTGATAATACATGACAAGATTGTAGTGTAAGCAACCTCCTGGGAATTATCGCTAGATGTTGGCACCCTGAGTCTTACACGTATACTCATTCCGCCTAAAAGTTACAGAAAGAAAATATCAAATTAAATTCATGTTTGTGTGTATTAAGCTGAAAGGTGATAACAAAGACAACACCATACCATACTTCACCATGTCACACACACACACACACACACACACACACACACACACACACACACACACACACACACACACACACACACACACACACACACACACACACACACACACAATGAAGATATTCACGGACAGGTAGACTGTAAACTGCACCGCACTGGGCGAGCAGCAGCTTGTCGGCCAGCTTAATTGCATGTCGAGGAGTGATGGTCCATGTACACGCGTACAGTGTCTGGCTAGCTGCTGATTGGACGCAAAGTACCTAAAGGTGGGCCGTGATTGGTGGGGCAAGACACTGAGGTCGGAGAAACCACACCCCTGTCCACCTGTGACATCTGGCCCGTACTAGTCATCAAGATGTCAGGTCACATACTGCACATTCTTTCACCCGGAGTCAGAGCCAGCTATAGCTCACAGGCTGCAGTATTGTCTATTTTACATTCGAATTCAAAAGACAAAACGTAACACATTAATGTTAATTCATTAGTCCACTTAGGCGAGTTATGAGAGAAAACAAATTGTGTAAAGCGCTCTTATCTGATCATTATCTCATTCCGGCCTATCACTTTTGGCGTTCGCTTGTTTTATATATTTTTTGGCTTTCGCCTTTATTTCTTTCTTTTCACTGATATCCTAATAGGGTGACAGGAAATGGGGAGAGAGATGGGGGTGGGGGGGGTGAGCAGTATAAGGCCATCGGCCAAATGGATTGCCAATGTGCCCAGACAACTACGCCAGCCGCATGAACCCTTACTCACTTGATTTTCAGCCCACACTCTGTGTCCTCACGGCTGCGGCTCAGGAGGTAGAGCAGGTCGTCCGATGATCTGTGGGTCAGCAGTTCAAATCCCGGCTCCTCCTGTCTACATGACTAAGTGTCCTTGGGCAAGACACTTAACCCCAAATTGCTCCCGATGTGCTATGCACTGTGCAATGTATGTTGAAAAGGCTGGGGACGATGAGCATATATTATTTTAAAACAATGTGAAGAAAAATATACAGTATAGCCAACATAAATAATGAATAAACAACATAAGCATAAAAGACAATGCTATGAGCAGTCTGGGGAAAAGTTCCATGCAGAAGCTTCTGCTTTCCTGCAGTAGCTCCCTCTCCCTATACCAGGGGTTCCAAAGGTGTGGTCCAGGGACCACTACAGGGCTTGTAGAGAGTTCCAGAGGGTACCTAGCCTTGTTTATGAAGGCCCAAATCCTGCCGAGGCTTTTGGGTGCTCTCTGGTATAAAAAACAGTTTGCTATGTTGCAATGCCTTATAGTGGGAGATTTCAGATATTCCCATTCACTCCTATCTCCCTGTGCGCTCTCGCTGCTGGAGGAGCATGGAGAAGACCTATGGTGCCACTTTCAAACCGGAAGTCGATGAAATTATTAATGGGAGCAGAATACTAAGTCTCTCCAATAGCACCCCATTCACAAACTCTTAAGGACTGTCATTCTCGCGACATGGGGCGTCTCGCGAAACTGTAGCTGGGAAGTATATGACTATGGATCTGGTAGGAGTATAGGCATAGATTATAGGCATAGATATACAGTACTGTATAAAGGCTTTCTTATATACTATATCTATGGGCGTAGGCAGAAATACATTGCAGAAATACATTGGTCTTTAATGACTTTAAATCCCTTTATTTTAGTTGTTGAAGATATTTCAGTGCTTATTTAAAAGTATTTGAAACACTACTATACAGCTGTGGCACCACTAAACCAACAGCATTTCATCATTGAAAACAGAAAACTCTCTGAGTCAGACCTTTAGCTTTATGCATGCTGCGTGTCTGTTGCAACTTCAACAACACCTGATGTTATTATTGATGCTTTAATTGCCCAATTATAGTCCTGTAACTGAAAATGGGATGGGTGCGGCTTCATCCCCCCCAATTGGGAAATGTTACATCCGCCCCTGCTAGAGGGTACCCCGCTAAATGATAACTGAGAACCAAATGAACCCATTTGTGTCTGTAAGTGTACCAATGATAAAAAAAAAATGGACCTGTACACTATCAGAGTTAAATTAACAGAATTTACAATATAAATTGTGGTCCACCATCCCAGAGATAGAAATGACATTGGGGGTCCGTAGAATAATGCATCTTAGACTGGGGGTCCTTGAATTTAAACAGGTTGATAGAGAATCACTGCTAAAGGTCCCTGGTTATATTGTAACGAGGGAATAATTGTCATCCTATGCCCTACTCTTACAGTATATTGCTATATTACAGTCAATATGGGTCTCATTTACATAACTGCACTAAACTGGCGGGCTGAACAGAACTTACCCAGAACCCCTTAGACCGAGATCCAATCAGAACACATTAGTCTTAGTAAACAGCCTATAGTGTGTCTGTTTACTAAGACTAATGTGTTCTGATTGGTTCTCGGTCTAAGGGGGTTCTGGGTAGGTTCTGTTCAGCCCGCCAGTAGTTCAGTTATGTTCCGGTTTGCATAGTGAGTAGACGTACGTGTGATTATCCTCCATCTCCACCAGACAACCAGAGACTAAAACCACAACAGAGACTGTATTGCCACTAGTAAAGTGAGTTCCATTCATCCACCTGCTTTTATCTGTGTCAACTTCTGTCTGGACTAGTGCTGAGGTTCTGTGTAATCCTGCCGCCATTGCCAGGTAAACACTGTAGGCTATTGCAAATCATGTTGTTGTGGCACCATTTACCACTCGCCTCTCCACTACACAATTAAAGGGGAATTCCACCCATTTTCAACATTTTTTTCTGAGTGTACAAATGCATACGCTCTCAGAAAAAAGAAGCGTCTAAAGAAATCCATAAACATGGTGATCAAGATGTTTCACCATGTTAGTGGGTTTCTTCAGACCTCCATTTCTTGGGAACACAGAATGAGGGAACTTTTTTTCATATCCATGTCCAGTTTGTCCACCCAACACCTCCTGGGTATACTAAAGACATATTAGAATGTTGAACATGGGTGGACTTCCCCTTTAAGTCCACATTACAACTGATCGGGGTCCCATGGGCCAATTAGTGTCAATTTGGGGATTTCCTTGACATAAATAATGAGTAAACACATGCATAAAAGAAAATGCCATGATGAGGACTCTGGGGAAAACTTAATTTTGAAAACTGAGCTTCCCTGCAGTAGCTCTCTCTCTCTCTCTCTCTCTCTCTCTCTCTCTCTCTCTTTCTCTCTCTCTCTCTCTCTCTCTCTCTCTCTCTCTCTCTCTCTCTCTCTCTCTCTCTCTCTCTCTCTCTCTCTCTCTCTCTCTCCGCCTCCTCCCCCTCCTCCTCCTCCTTCATTCCACTGAATGGCAGAGCAGGGACAGCATCGTATCGTCCCATCGTGATCGTGCAGTAGCAGACAGACCTGATCGAACCTGGCTGGCTGGAGAGAGGGTTACTTAGCCGCTTCTAAACGCTCAGCAGTGCGCCCCGGCCCCCCTTTTAAATTTTAAACCGACCCGACCCGGGGTGGGAGCTGTCATTGCCCGGGTAGGCAGGCAGTGCAGGCACGCATGCGACACCTCACCGCACCACACACCACGCCGTCCAGACACCGCGGCGTCAGTCAGCTCACCCTCCTCCGATGCTATTTTTGCACTTGAAGTTGAATTATTTTTGGTCAATGTGTGTGTTGCATGTATAACCCAGATCTTCTTCTTTTCTCTGTTGCTTCTTTCCCCCGTATAGGTTTTAAAAAGTCATTCAATTAAAACCTCAGCGGTGGTGGAAACTGCAGGGAGGCGATCGGGACCGTATAGCCTACCACCTTTTATTATTAGACCCAGAGAGAGAGAGAGAGAGAGAGGACACCACAGCTATTTGGGAAACAATTCAACAGCTCGGAATATACGGGAGCAGTGATCTGTGGCTGTGTGTGTGCGTGTGGGGCTGTCACACACTCCGTGCACGGCTGGCCGGCGGACCTCCTCCAGACAGACCCGATCGAAGGGAAAGCAGGAGAGAGAACTGTCCGACAAGAAGGATAGCGGTTCACGTTGCAACAAACAACATCATCAGACAGTGCCACCCGGTAGGTACGTACGTACGGGATCCTTAACCGGGAGAGACAACCAGCGCAGCACGGATTTGAAGCGGCGATCATTCAGGAAGACTTCACTACGTCCATCGTAGCCTATACGTACGGGATTTTGCATTTTTTTTTATAAGTTTGGGGCTGTTTTTTAAAATAATACCCTTCACTCCACTCACACTCACACACACAGCTGTTCTGGGATGGATGCCCTGCTCGTAGCGGCTCTGGTACTGTGCGCCCTGGCGGCGAACGGCGACAAAGGGACGGGCAAAGCCCGGAGTTGTGCGGATATCAAGCAGTTTTACAGCGGCAAGGGATTTCCACTGGAAGGGGTCCCCCAGACGGAGATATCAGGTAAGACCCATCAAGCTGAGATGCTGCTGTTGTTGTTGTTGTTGTTGTTGTTGTTGTTGTTGTGTTTTACGGTGCAGAGTGCTGTGCGCACTGATCACTGTTGCTGGACCGAGACTGTGTTCATTCGTTTGTCAGACGCTGTGCACCTGCAATGTGGCGTCTCTGGTCGGTGGAGATAGAACAGAACTACAGTATGTGGATCATTCCTTGTAGCACCTAATGACTGTGCACTCAATTCACGGGGAAATGCGCCTAACGCCAGTTTAGTTTTCTTTTTTTTAATTGGCCCACTATTTATTCAGAATTTGAGCCACGGACCACCCTTTGAGGACATTTTAGCCCCCAAAATCAGACCCTAAAATCAGACCCCTAAAACTAAAGATTTATTTTGCCTTTGTCCACATTTCCTAAGTCACAATACAGATAAAAAAATGACCATTAATCTTCTACATTTTCTAGTTCTGTAGACTTGGGCTAAGTCAGATGATAAATATTTTAACTCTTGAGAGCGTAAACATGAAACCAAATATTTGGTCTCAAAAAGTTAGAACTGATTAAACAACTTTCCATCATTTAGCTGGAGGGCCACCTGGAACTCTCTAAAGGACCAGTGGTTGTCCCCGGACCACTGTTCGAAAACCACTGCTGTACTAGGCCAGTACAGTACGTGGTTCCTAAAGTAGGCTATGGGGTCCGCCTCTCTGGAGAGTCTGAAAAACATAGGCTAGGAGTCTTAGGCTAGGGTCCCCACAGCTAAATTGGAACCCAAATGGACCCTTATGGCTCTGTAACTTTGAGATTGTACAAAATGGGACCACTCGTCTCAGACGATGATCTTTACAGTGTAAATTGGGTGGTCCCCAGTGATAGAAATGCCATTAAATGAGGGCCTGCATACTAATGTGCAGGTTAAACTGTACCTCTGGTCCATAGTTCTAGATACTGCTTCTATGATTCAAGGCAGGATCATAGAATCAGTAGAGCTATGGACCAGAGTCCCTGTCATATGTTTTCAAAGGGGGTCCACAGACTAATTAGTGTCAACTCGGGGCGTCCCTTGACATGAAAAAGTTTGGGAACCAGTACTGTATTAGGCTATATCAACATTCCAGAAGAGAGCTCATGCAGAGCTAATGTGTATCTTTTTTTAGACTCCCTTTTAAATATACAGTATGATGAGATGACAGATTGTATAGCCTATCACAGTTGTCTCTATCAAACCATTAATTCCTCAAATAATTATTGAACTCACATCACATGTTCAGCTTGAAATTGTGCATATAATGAGCTGTTGCCTTCCTTCCCTGTTTTTCCCCCTTACTATTATTAATTTTGTCTCTAAATGTATGTTATCTCCAAATGAACAGGCAGTCGGTCACTTGACCACGCGTCATAACCGTGCAAATATGATGTTGCATACTGTGTGCCATGGTCTGATGTCAGAGGGAGCTTTTCATAGATGCAGTCACAAGCCAGTCTGCAGTTCAGATGATTACATATGTGCCTTCCCTGGAATTCCGCACACAGCTCACACATACACATACACAAACCATATATACCCTTACCCATGCCTCCACCACAAACACATGCACGCGCGCGCGCACGCGCGCGCACACACACACACACACACACACACACACACACACACACACACACACACACACACACACACACACACACTTGAAGGTCTACAGTTACAGTATAGTACATACGTTAACAAGCAGTGAGACCATGACCGTGCATATTTACAGAACTACTCGCCTAGACAGGGCTGAAAGGCAAATAACGGTCCATTTTAGACTGCACATAATTTATCTGCACAGGAATCTGTTTATTCCTAAAGGCCTTATATGTACTGGCCAGTGTATAGAGGGAACGTTGGCAATTGCAAAAAATGAGTCCTTGTGGGGAAACAAAACTGTATCTTCGTACAGTAGGCCTATATGTGAAATCAAGTGTTTGAGTTATTTTGTGTTTGAATAGAGATCTACTTCATCATTTACCAAATGTCCTAGACAGAACATATTCCAGGCCAGTCACCGTATTTCCATAATTTCCCAGTTACAAGCAATATAGTGTTTGCTAAGGCAAAAGGTCACATATGTACACCCCTACTCCCTGGCTGTCGGAGATATTATAATTTGTTTGATGATTTTTAAAGGCCAGAACTCGGTGGTATTCACATGATTTAACTGAGTTTTTTTTTATAAAAAATAAACGTCTACGGTTCCCAGCATGCTTACAACTTCACCCATGCATGCGTAAGAGCTTGGATTCAAACCAGGGGCCTCCTGCAGTGGGAACTAAACATCTATCGCTAATCCAAAGGGGAATCCCCCCTCGGAGTGATTTCCAGTGCAAAAGACACAGATCCTTTCCAGCGATTACACTGATAGGAAACGAGCGAGCGTATATGATTTGAGGGTGGGACAGTAATGTGATGAAACCGTTAGCTAGTGTCACTGCGCCGTACATCATAAGCTAGAGAGGGCCTTGAAGTAATGGGACACTCCTAATCAAGTTGATTAACCATACAGTATAAATCAATTGACGGAATTAAGCGCCATCGCCGGTTCCCCTTCGACAGCCCCTCTTTCTTCCAAGCGTCTGCGATCCATAAAGCGTCGAGGAACAGATCTGTCTCTGCCATGACACCCAGCTATTCCTCCTGTTTCAATCAATGGCATGCGGTGCACTCATGTCTCAGGTCAATGCTTGCCAATGCCTGTTAGGAAAAGAGAAAGCCGCGGAGACCGAGCACAAGGAGAGACAGACGGAGAAATGAAAGAAAATCAAGAGAGAGATGAGCGACACAGGTAGAGCGATGACAGGGAAGCAGGGAGGGTCAAGGAAGGGAGATACGAAAGAGAGACAGAAAGAATGTGGATGGGAGGGGAAAAAAGGTGCAAGAACCCAGAACTACTTTATTGCCCGTAAGTAGAAAAACACGCAGGAATTTGTTTCGGTCAGCGTGCAAGAACATGAAACGTTTAGTTCCAAGACAATGAACAATGTGCATGACATGCCGGACTGGCATTGGCAATCAATGGCAGCCAGAAAGTACAAGTAATGTAATACTAAGACTAATGGGCTAAGCGCCCCTGACATCGTCATTCTTACAATGTCTGTAGGACTGAAAACCAAATTGGAAAATGAGAGGATCGGGGCGTCAGGAAGGAAGGGTCATGGGGTTACTGATATCACTAGGGTTCATTCTGAAATGTGCCTATTAGATTACTGTATATGATAGATCTTGGGTGCAAAGGTGACATTTTCTATTGCCAGAGGCTGCGGCTTAGTGTTCAGGTTGGCTCAGTGTGCTAGAGCTCTTGCCTTTGGGCCACAAGGTCATGCGTTCAGCGCTGGGCACCGCCAGCTGTGAATATGAGTATAAGCACAGCTTGGCTTGGGTGTAGCAAGTCATGTAGCAAGCACTGGAAGCTGATGGTAGGTGTGGTGCTCCACCTCAGCCATCCATCTCCCAGGGATCTGGTGCATTGTACTCTAAAGGCCCTGATACACCTAGAAATGTTTTGATCAATATCAACAAGCAACATCAATTATCAACGTTGACATTTCACTTTTCTATACAAAATGATCAACTCCTGGTTGTTCAGAAAAGTCAGATCGTTACCGCCTTCTACTGGTCAACATTTCAGAATCCTCCAATCACAACCCTCCTTGGCATCACCTGATCCTTTCTCCCAGACTTTCTGAAAACATAGCTGCTGCCATACTGGGCAGAAAAAATATAAATATATATATTTTTTACCATTAACATAGTGAAACACTTGATGACATCATCAAGTTGTGCTTCACCATGTTAATGATTTTTCTTTTGACCTTTTTTTCTGAGAGTGTACAAATAGAACCGAATGGACCCGCTAGGATCCATTTGGCTCACATTTGTACACTCTCAGGTAAAAAAAATGTAATTCCCATTTAATGGGAGGTGTTGCCTGCATGTATCTCATCATTTTGCCTGTTGATGTTGACATTGCTAGTTGATATTGATGAAAACATTGCTAGGTGTATCAGGGCCTTTAGTAACCGGGATAAACTCCCGCCTACTCGGCCAATAAACGACAATACACCCCACCAACATACTTATTTTCCTGCTAGAGGCTACATGATGGGGTCATCCAAATGTCTCTGGTTCATCTGCTCTACTCTAGGGAGCAGGAAATCACTACTATCAAACCTGTTATATTTGGAGATGACTTGCGTGCAAGTGAACATTTTGGCCTATGGGTGGCACTAGAGGAAAAAAAGACACGATGAGGGTTCCCAAAATCTGCATTACAGTGTTGATCCTACAGGGAACTTGAACATGCACCGCGTAATATTGCACGGCAATCATATATTTTTTTTGTTTGGCATCAAAATGGTACACAGATAGAGGCCCCAGCACTTCAGTGCAGGGAACTGTCCATCTGGCACCAGCAGAGAGGGGAGGGGACCATGGCTGTGTGTGTACTGTATTGGTAATATTTCTTTTTTTCCCATGTCTCGTTGGCTCTTGGACATAAATAACCGGCCCGTACGCTGCAGTCTGGCATGTTAAACACCTCCAGTAAAATATGAAAGCTAAATTTATTGGTCCAAATTATGAGCCACCAGCAGAGCAGTGAGGATGATTCTTGACATTTGTGTGGAGATGGAACATTTCCCCGCTGTGAGACGCCAGCACTACTTGATCAGCCTAATGTATGGGCGGATGGGCCCAACTCAAGGTCACTCCCTGACCCCTTTTACGTGTGTGTGTGTGTGTGTGTGCGTGTGTGTGTGTGTGTGCGTGTGTGTGTGTGTGGGCGGAAGCCGAAAGGAAGGCAGGGCAGCTGCTGCAACCAAATTCTACAACGGGTTCGAGAGAGCTCTTGTTTTTATCCACTCGTAGAAGAGTGCTGTAGTTTCTCGACTACTCTGTCCTGTTTTCTACAGTGTGTGTTTATGAATTAACGTTACTCTTTAATAGATCCCCACGTGTATTAATTATGCTTATAATACTGTGTTTCCTGTGTATTTTCGGCTTTCTTTCTTTCGGCTCAGTTGAAAATACACTACTAGTGACGTCATGACCCTAACCTCATTATCATACAAGAAGTGTTTCCAGTTTAACGCTTTCTGTACACTTTTTGTGTGGAAAAGAGTCAGTCAAAGAATAGTATATGTTTCATGGCAATCGATCTTTAAATGAATCCTATATTGTGTACGTGGTTAAACAGAACAAGTTTGGAACCCCAGTGTTCAAAACTCGGTCCACTACTTGGTCACACCAAGTCTCTGCAAAAAATCACAGATCTAAAAGCTCATGACATGTTGTTAGGCGTGGCAGCTTGTCGATGTACTACTTTTGCTGAACGTTCGACTAGTATGACATGCCCAGAATATACAGTAGATAGATAGACTATAGGGTTCATGCAGCTATCTACAGTTTTTTGCACAGTGGATGCACTTGATGTGCTTTTGTCATGTTTTCCCATTGGGGTGGCGCGGTACGACTGGGTCAAAGCCAGAGTATTTGGCTCGGTGGATTTGCGGGAAATTTGTTCATGGGATAATAATTGACAGTGTCTCTAACGTGAATTCCTGGACAGTGTCGCGTCCAGACATTTTGGACCGGCCTGGATCAAGTGCGGCACATGCAGGGGAAGATGAAGCATGCCTACGCGCCCACACACAGACTCATGCACGCATTCATATATGAGCATGCACCAAAAGGCATTAATTACTGTTTTTGTGATCTCTACATTAATTATTAACACTAGTCTATACCCTTTTGTGGATAAAACAGTACTTTTTTATTTATTTTGCTCAATGCGGCACGTTTGTTTGAGTGCATTGTGCACATTTCTCCCAGGTGAAGGACGGTCTGTCCTATGTACTTTTACTTGTCAGTAAAAAATACCTGATAGAATGGCCTGGGCCATGGCTCACTAACTTAAAGCTAGTCACTAGTTCACAACTGCCAATCACAGCACCATACGTGGCAATCCTTCTTTCATATTTAATGTCATCTCACATTTTAAGGACATTACTTAAATCATTGTAGATATAGATGACCAGATTTATGATTAAAAAAGATTTTCATTAAAAAAAATGGCAACACAAGAATAGAGTGGCACCATAGACACTGCAGTGTTGCTGCCATTTCAATTCATCACTATTTTAATAGTGGTTTAATAATTCACAATTTGTAATGAGAATGATGTTTTGAATGTTGTTGGTTTAGTGGTGAGATGATTGTAGTTAGTAGCAGTAGCACTGAAATATCTTGTGTTGTTTTGCATGCCATCATGTTTAGTGGGGCATTCTGGGCCCCTATGCCTAGATCCGCCCCTGATTTCGGTGCTCGGAAACCACGTTTTTAAGTTTTTCATAGTGGTCAGTCAGAGTGGTCAGTCTGCCTTATGTAATAGAATCACATGACCACCCTGGGGTGGTCATGTGATTCCCCAACATCAGGCCACCACCTGGACAAGACATGCTACTGTTTGTGTTCCTTAATATAAAACTTGTACTTTTTCTGGAAATGTGTCTGTATTAGTGGCAGCAATATAGTGTGCAAAACACACACGCGTGGACATCCATCTCTGTTTGTGTCGCAGTAGTGATTATTTCTTACCGTGGCTTTGATCAAGTGTAATTCACAGTGTGCGATGTCTACTTTTTGTAGTGGAGCAATTGCTTCGATTGCTTCACTGGACGCGTGCCAGCGACTCGCATGCATAAAATCATGCATGCATGCTCTCTCTCTCTCTCTCTCTCTCTCTCTCTCTCTCTCTCTCTCTCTCACATGCGCACGCACACACACAGACACATGCGTGCACACACACTCGCCCCAGCTGGCAAGGTCCATCACGATGTCCGACTAAAACCTTTGTATGCAAATGATGCTGCTGCTGTCAACAGTGTCCTCGATGCTTAGTGGGGAAAATGATATTCCATGTTCTGAGAAACGTTGTCATAATTCACCTTTTGCCTCGTGGCTTTATTTGACAATTCCGAAAGCGAGAGATGAAACGATGGCAGCTGCACTAATAAGCTTGCATCTGGAGCCGTCTCTCTTTTTCACTTGGATCATTCCCCCAGGAGGGGAGGGGAGGGGAGGGGAGGAGACGGCAGTCCAGGGGCTGCAAGATGAAGAGTCTGTTGTCACAGTGTGTTGAGAGACCCCAACATGGGAACCATAATATCAATATATAACAGAAACAACGAGCGGCGGTGTCAGTAATCAAGTAATCACGAACTGATTGATTACTCATGGAATGGAGTGTAAACGGCCCCTTGCTTTGGCCCCGGCCGTGAGATGTGATCAATTTTTTTTGGCTTAGAGTTTTTTTTTTTGTTGGTCCGTGTTTACCATGACATCGGGCCATGATTGATCGCCGCACGACTCATCCGTCGTCGTGGTCTCCTCCCCGCCCCGCACGCTCATGCCCCCTCCCTGTCCCACCCCGTCATTACAGCCATGATGACTTAACGATCTGTTTGTCTTTGAGGTGGGATGACATTCTTCATCTATCTCTGCGATGCTCATCATCATCCGAAACGTACTGTAGAGAGAGAGAGGAGAGATTAGAGGAGGGATGCTAGAGCCTGCGTTTGATAGAGTAACTATCTGCGAAATGAGTTTTGTATGCTGCAGTGCGAAGTTACTGTGTAACCACAAGACAAAGCTCGAACCCCCGGACCTCTCTCTCCCTCTCTCTCTCTGTAGCGCGCCTGGTAACACTTTGGTAAATCACATTGCCTTTCCCATGCGGTATCAGTGTTGTTGTTGATTACTGGTTGCTATACTGTAGGCAGGGACCATGAGTCCCCCCTCCCCTCTCTCTTTCTCTCTCTCCCTCTCTCTTGCAGTGAAGCAGTGTTGCCAACTTTGCGCATTTGTCGCTGTATTCAGCTTTTTTCCAGACCCCCCTATAGCGCCAAAGTTAGTGGAAAAACTCCTGGGGAAAGGTCTGGTGCTTTTTTGCTGGTGAATTGGGGCGAAATTGGTTGACAGGCGCCAGCGATAAAACCCTCGTTTTTCACTATTCTTCCTCGGCCCCTGAACCCTTACGGGTCCATTTGGTTCCATTTTACGCTCTCAAGAGTTAAATTATATTTAAACTGAATGACCTAATTTTCAATAATCTACACATTAAGAAAATGTAGAAGAATTGCTATTTTGACCAACATTTTGCCAGTTATTTCTCCTAAATTAGTCTGAGAGACGGAACTCAACATCAACTGGTGGTCCTCCATGGCTGGAATGCGGAATAAATAGTGGGCCCTGGTATGAAAACCACTGCTCTAGCGCATTCTAGTGCATTTTGGCAGTGCCACTATAGTGCATTTTGGATTTTGGCAGTTGGCAGCAGTGCAGTGAAGTGTCATCTCTAACCAGTGTTTGGCTAATGATACAGTGGGTTTTCTAGGCCTGCTAGGAACTGTTGTCAGCTAAAGGACTGCCCTGTGGCTGGAAACATGGGCTTGATCTGGTCCCACACTGGAAAACCATGGGAACATTCTTCTGTGTGTTTCTGTGCAGCGCAGCGGCATGAATGAGAGCACGGAGGTTATTATGTGCATGTTCCGATTCGTGTCTAATGGTAGCGTTGCGCGGCTTTTAACATTTTGGTGCGGGCGCGGCTGCGGGCGTGCGTTCCGCGCATGTGCTCCCACGCGTGTTTGCACAGTATTTGGTGAAGGCTTTCCTATGTTTGTTAGGTATATTCACTTAATTCACTTTTATTTTTCTTCTTTTTTTGGGATAATCCTAATAAGTGTGCTGACCATGTAAGTCTATAGTTTCAGTTTGGGCTTTGGGAGAAAAGCCTTCATCCAATCAGAATGAAAGGGGCTTTCCTCTAATCAGGATTAAATTCAATTCAATTCAAAGGAGCTTTATTGGCATGATAAATCAGACATTTACATTGCCAAAGCAAGAGTCACAAAACAATACAATAAAAACAGTTGAAAATGGGGACAAATATATACAGTTGGAGGGGGGTACAAATTTTTGTAGACTTAATCCTGATTTAGTAATCAGGATTAAGTGGTGGGTTGGGCTGGGTGTATGTATGTGCTGTTGGCCTGTTGCACCTAACCCTCCCACTGTAGAGAGTGTGTGCATGTGCACATCTTGTTACCCTCACTGAATGCTAAGGTTTTTTTTAATTGCATGTACCGTAAAATACTGATCGTTGACATGCATGCATGAACACACACACACACACACACACACACACACACACACACACACACACACACACACACACACACACACACACACATACACACACACACACACACACAAATGATATAGTGCCTTTATCCAAGGCGCTTTACATAGATTGTGCATCACATTCACCCGTTCACACTCACATTCATACACGTATGGCAGTGGAAACCATGCAAGGTACCTACTAGCACATCGTGTCTTGCTCAGGGACACATCGACACTAACTATGGGGGAGCCTGCATGGGATCGAACCGGCGACCTTGTGCTTACCATCCGGCGACTCTACCCCTGAGCCACTGCCGCCCACACACAAAGCTAGCTCCCGACCCCCACACACACACACACACACACACACACACACACATATTGACAAGCCCACCTACACTCGCCCGTGCTGCGGCAGCCGTAGATAATCTCTGGGTGCGTCTCAAAGTCACCTCGCTGACTGAGGCTAATGGTATGATAATGGCTGCGACCCGCGGCGCTCTCTCTCTCCAGACAGAGGTTAAACACTGATAGGGAGAGCCCCAGAGTTGCCAGCCAGCAGCCAGCCGCATTTCCCCCCGCCGGTGGCCACCCGAGCTTCAACCCACCACAACACGGGCAGAAATATATACCCCCACAGCCCCTCCAAAATACACCAGGGGTCAATAATAAATAAGCCTCTGTCTGTCTTTCTTTGGGCCGGAAGGGGATCCCGTTGCACACAAATAGACGTGCCCGCCCCTGCCCCGCCCCGCCCCGTACTGCATGGCGTTTCTAAGCAATTTGGAGCCCCAGGCGAGATTTTCCCTGAAGCCCCCCAGGGCCCCCCCAGGGCTCCAGGGAAAACTAAAGAACATATTATATGTGTTTTTAAATGTTCAATTCTAGTATAGTGGACAAATATAATGTATTATGTAAATATAATGTAAATATAATGTATGTAGGTCTGCCTAATGGCAAAAACGCCCCTGCCACCCTGCCCTGCATTCTGTCTATATGGCTTCTGTTGGGTGGAAACCTTCTTGTATTTATTTAATTAGAATCACACTCATGAAGTGAAGGGAACTCTATCGTCGTACATCATTATATGCCAGCCAATCAAATCATAACATTCCGTGGCTGCGCTACAAACACATGGAGGTCCTCAAACACACCTACACACTTGGCTATACATAGGAGAGGCTCACACCCCCTCAATTCAACTACACATTTACATTTTTTCCTAGCTCTACAAGCTTGAAACGTCTCTCTGTGTTTCGAGCTTGTGGACCTGCTCTTGATGTTGCAGTATAATAGGGCGTTCATTTACTGAATGGTTTACTGCAGTGGTTTTTAACCAGTGGCCCGTGGACCACCAGTGGTCCTTGAGAGCGTTCCAGGTGGTCCCCAGCTTAATGATGGATATTTGGTTTA
This sequence comes from Benthosema pterotum, assembly GCA_039105355.1. Taxonomy (NCBI): domain Eukaryota; kingdom Metazoa; phylum Chordata; class Actinopteri; order Myctophiformes; family Myctophidae; genus Benthosema; species Benthosema pterotum. The sequence goes on from CM076976.1 coordinate 23,727,915, forward strand.
CCAGGTGTAACTCTTTGAGAGCGTAAAAATGAAACCAAATTTGGTTTCATTTTACACCCTCATGAGGGTGTAAAATTAAAATATTCCTTAAAATATTCATCACGTGAATTAGCCCACGTCTAGTACAAATAGAGAATGTAGAATATTAATGCTCATTTTGGTCTGTATGTTTGACTGTTTTGTTTTCCCAAATCCAGCATCGAATTGTGGACAAATTGTGGGGCTAAAATGTCATCAAATGGTGGTCCGTGGCTCAAATTTCGAATAAATATTGGGCCCTGTTACCCCTGTATCAAAAAGGTTGAGAAACGCTGGTTTTCTGAGTGGCGGTGCACTATACTGTTCCCTCACTGTACTGCTCTAGAACTCCTACGGTCATCATACCGTACTCGTACTTTACTCATACTGCTAATATACGTACTGCAGGGATACTGTACACTGTACTATAGGCCTACTTTACTGTAGTGTACTGTAATAGCCCTACTGTAATCAGGGCTTGACACTAAAACTTGCCCGCTTGCCCGGGGCAAGTAAAAAAAAAATGGTGGGGCCATTGAACACTGCTACCTGGTTGCCCGATTGGGCAAGTGTGCAACTTGGTGCACTATAACACAACACAATATAGATTTGTCTTGATCCCAAAACTAACGATTTCTCTTGCTTTTGTCCACAATTCCAGGCTGGATTTGGGAAACAAAACAGGCAAATTAACATACACATGAAAATGACCTAATCTTCTACATTCTCTAGTTGTGTAGACCTGGGCTAATTAAGATGATTAATTTTAACTCTTTGAGAGTGTAAAAATGAAACCAAATGGACCCGCAAGGGTCCATTTGGTTTCATTTTTACGTTCTCAAGAGTTACATCTGGCTAACCAACTTAACTGGGGACCACCTGGAACCCAAGCACCCAAGTAGGAAGTAAACTTAAATGTAAAATTTACAATATATTTTTGGGGGGCAAGTGACCATGACCTGAGGGCAAGTAGAACCTGACTTGCACTTGCCCGATGGGCAAGTGCCTCGGAGACCTTAGTGTCAACCCCTGTGTAATGTGCTGTACTGTACCACTCATACAAGCCCTCTTTCCTAGCACGTGCAAGTGTGCACGTGTGCATTTGTGTGTATTTGTGTGCAGACATACACACACAGTCATGCATAGGAGTGGCTAGCGCCACTCAAAAAAATGTTCTGAATATGGAGATGAGTGGTTTCTCTGGCCAACAGCAGTGATATACTGTAACAGTAATTGCCATGTGTTTTGAGCTAAGGCCTGGCGTTGTTGTTGTTGATGCTGCTGCTGACTGTGTGGTCACTACTATTCTGGGCAGTCATCATCGCTGTAGGCCTATAGCTGTGTCCTGTGCAGAGGCAGAGCTGCCAAACTGACATGTCTGTCGGTTTGGCCCATTTGTTGGCCGTTATTTGACTTTGTTTGGACAACGACAAATGCAGGGTAATTTTACAAACCGCATGTCCTGACCTTCAACCATTCTCTACCTGCCTATTTTGGGCATGTCATGTTGTTTTGAATGGTTTTGTAGATTTTTCTTTTCAGAAAAGACACGTTTCTGGCGCGATCTTTCATTGTAGTCTGGTTATTTTTGGGAGTACTTATGTGGCGCTCCCAATGGCTAGCGGGCCAACGGACTACACCGCGCCTTAGTGGCATGCGGGAAGCGCTTCCCATATACTGTATGGAGTTCTCCATATTTGCACGCACAGACAGACATTTCTGCCTGGTTTACATAGTAGTCCCGCTCACTGTGTTCACATTGAAAACCGGGCCGAGCATGCCCATCTGTCTGTGTGTCACCATAATTGGGTATACCAGAGGCAGAACCTGCGCAAGGAAGACAATTAGGCGTCTAACTTGTAATTGCGAACGCAGTGAGGAAGATGTAAGCCAGGCCGAAATGTGCGTGTGAAAAATGAAACTAAAATGGCACCGCCCAAGGAATAAAATTATGAACTATTTTTAAACTAAACAACATATTATGTGTTTTAAATGTTCGATTCCAGTTATAGAGGACAAGTATAATGTATTTATCCATACTAGGGCCTTACCCGTTGTGAATATATGAACACCAAATGATGTACTCACTGTGTGGGTAATGTGAATCCTTTATCACATAATGTGATGAAGGATTTGATGAAGGATTGCTTTAATGCACACGCACAGACACTGCAATGGCCAGTCATAAAGTGTGTGTGTGTGTGTGTGTGTGTGTGTGTGTGTGTGTGTGTGTGTGTGTGTGTGTGTGTGTGTGTGTGTGTGTGTGTGTGTGTGTTTGGTATTTGCATTGCCCCCTGTGGCCGAAAAGGGAATTGCCAATGTTAAGCGAATGGGGAAATTTAATTCACCAATAAAGTCATTATTAATCAACAATTTGTTAATTTGAAAAAAAGGGCTTCATCAGTCTCTTCCTAATGTTATGGTCAATGACTGTGTGAAAAATCATAGTGATCGGTGCAGCCAGTGATGAGTTAAGCTCGCTTCAGACATTCATTCATTCAGACGGACGGACAGACAGACAGACATTTCCTCGATTATAGTATGGATGAGGCTTATATTAGCCTGGGATCCTTTCAAAGGGTGTCTGGTGGTCGCCCCGGTGCCCTCTCCCCCCTCACGGTGGCACAGGCAACTGCCTAGTCTGCCTAATGGCAAAAACGCCCCTGTATTGGGTATTGTGTATGGCCCTTGCTCAGCTCTTCATACAGCGTACAGAAGCACGTCGTCACAGTAGCCCAGCTCTCTTGAGGAGGAGCAATAGAGAAAAAGAAGTCTCACACTAGCGGTGAGAGTGAATGGCTCTCCTTGCCTCACTCAGAGATAAGAGCAGCCCAGGCTCATTTGAAGGTTAATGTCATTGTGTCCTGAACGCGTTTTGGTGTTTTATCTGTTGAAAAATAGCAGATCAACAAGCTCATGTCGCGCCACCGAGTGGCGCGACATGAGCTTGTTGTTCTGCTATTTTTGAAAAATTGTGAAAAATGATGCGCGAATCTAAGAATGTATTCTATTTGACACCTGATTGTACTTTCTGACAGTAAATTCTAGTTTGTGACTAGTTTCTAGTTTCTGATGCTAGATTCTGACAGATTCTAGTTTCTCTGAAAAATCCATGTTCCTGTGTCAGTGATGCTTAACATATTTCATGTCAAGGAACACCAGAATTATCTATATTTGGCTGCAGACCGCCATCTGAAAACATGTTGTTCTCGGGGTTCCCCAGAAGCGAAAAACTGAGATAAAATGTTTGCTTCCGAAATAATGTACTCAGAGATTTGCAGCACATTTTCACAATTTTTCAAAAATAGCAGAACAACAAGCTCATGTCGCGCCACTCGGTGGCGCGACATGAGCTTGTTGATCTGCTATTTTTCAACAGCTAAAACACCAAAACGCGATCAGGACACTGAAGGTTAATGTCAGCATATGGGCCCAACGGGTGACTGACGGCCCCATTCATCTGGCACTAGCCCCCGCACACACACACACACACACACACATAGATAAAAGCAACAGTTATTTCTGTCTCGCTGTCTGGCCGGGGCTTATAAATCCACGACAGTTAAAAGCCACCATATAGCTGTCCTGACGGGTGCGTCCGTCGGCTCTTGTGTCGCGCACATGTGCGCGCCGCTCACCCCGCCGTGTTCTATGTGCATGCATACGCGGATGCAAGTGCGTCGTCTGTGTACTCGTGTTTGGCCTACCGTCTTGAACGTGCTGGACTTGTTAAAGTGCTGAAGTCAGTATAAGAAGCCTCTTGAAGCATTAAGCCGTAATGGGCTGCAGAGAGCATGAAACAGACCACACTGACTTTGATGTTCGCCAGAGAGAGAGAGAGAGAGAGAGAGAGAGAGGAAGGAAGGAGTCTAAAGAGATGATTGAGAGTAGCGTAGTACTGCTGACTGGGTCAGTGGTCCCTGCCAGAACCCGGGGATGGTCGAAATGCTCGCAAAGGGCAAAGACAGAAGAACATTGCCATGAAGGGTAGCACCGAGCAGTGTTGCCAACTGTCAAAATCGAAAATGCACTAGTAAGTTTGCCAACTGCCAAAATCCAAAATGCACGTAGTAAGTGGCACTTCCAAAATGCACTAGAATGTGCTATATAGAGCAGTGGTTTTCAACCATTTTCATACCAGGGCAGGGCCCACTATTTATTCTGCATTTTAGCCACGGACGACCACCAAGTAATTCAGATGTTTACATATAATTTAACTCGAGTGTAAAATTAAACCAAATGGACTCGTAAGGATCCATTTGGTTTCATCTTACGATCTCAAGAGTTACAGATCTATAATAGTCCATTTGGTTACCAATGGTCCTTTCTAGGAAGGAAGGAGGACTCTGTCATAGGACAAACCCACCAGCAATAAAGCACTAGATTTTCCGCTAGGAGTTTTTTCCACCAATTTTGGCGCTAGAGGGGTCTGAAAAAACCCTAGATATAGCGACAAATGCACCAAGTTGGCAACACTGGCACCCTGAATATAGATCCATTTCAAACTTTTTTTTCTCTCATTCGGCATGGCCGATTCTTTGAGAGTCAGTGCACCCGTGAATCCTTAGCAAAGTGGAAATTCAGACGGGCGAATCTGTCCAGACATGTTCAGTTAAGTCACTGTGTGAACAAGCGCACATATGGGGAGACTCCAAAAAAAAAGCCTTTCGATAAATGGGATGCACTCACCGCCTGTTGATGGTCCAAAGCACAAGACTTGAAAGCAATCAAGCAATTTCTCAGGCTTTTGTATCTGGCAAGAGGCATCGACGGTCTGATAAACATTTCCTCATTTTGTTCTTGTTATTTCCAGTTCTGCAGTTTAGGGGCGAAAAAAAAGAGTACCATTTTCTAATCCGCAGTCTGCAACACTGAACTGCGAGCATGAGTCAGGAGTGATCATGTTTTTGCATCAAAAATCAAGCATGAACACAACGGTAGTTTGATGTCTCATTCACAGGTTGATGTGTTTTACCTCACTTTGTGTTGTCGCAATTATTGATCTATAGCTAATTATAACAAGCACACCTGTTTTGGTTGTAGTAGTCTCCCTGTGCCTCTATTGAGACCATTGCCTTTCTAAGTAAGTGTGTGTGTGTGTGTGTGTGTGTGTGTGTGTGTGTGTGTGTGTGTGTGTGTGTGTGTGTGTGTGTGTGTGTGTGTGTGTGTGTGTGTGTGTGCGCGTGCACGCACGCGCTTTGGAGGCTGCTACAGTGTGACTCTCTCTCTGCACCTCTTCTTTAGTCTCGAGAAATAGATGCTGTCAAAGCTAGAATTATTTCACCATCACAGCAAGACTCCTCTCAGATCTACTTTGGCACGTGTCCGTGTGTGTGTGTGTGTGTGTGTGTGTGTGTGTGTGTGTGTGTGTGTGTGTGTGTGTGTGTGTGTGTGTGTGTGTGTGTGTGTGTGTGTGTGTGTGTGTGTGTGTGTGTGTGTGTGTGTGTGTGTGAAACAGTGTGTCACAGATGTGACTTCTAAAGCAGTAGCAGGGATGACATAAACCATCTTCCTTTCGCCCTGCTATCACTGTGGGTGATGTGTGGCAGGCAAGTGTGCGTGTGTGCATGGGTGGGTGACGGTGTGTGCACATGCGGGTGAGTGGGTGACTGTGTGTGCAGTGTGTGTGTGTGTGTGTGTGTGTGTGTGTGTGTGCGCACAAGACACCACAGGCAGTCACAGCTGTTGTGGATCATGTCACCTCTAGCCGTGGCTGTGTCTGTAGACAAGGTGAGTATTTGAAGTGACAGGGACTCTGTATTAGCTCCCTGTGTGGCTGTCCTCTTGCATTATACAGCAGTGCTCACTGCTAGGCTCACATACAACTCCCACCCACGCACCCACCACCCCCGCTGCCTGGCAGATGGCACAGCTCCACGCACATACCAATATGCCCACCCACCCTATACCCAAGTGGCAGGACCCCGCCGTGAATTTTTACACCGCGGCGACAGGCTATGCCCTTAACCATGCATGCGTGAGAGGATACACACAGATGACACACTTGCTGCCTGCGACTTGTTGGATATGTGACGCCGTGCATGGGTTTATACTTGGTCACCGTGTGCGCGCTCGTCGCGCTGCAGCAAAAATAGTGCTTCTGCTATTTTCGGGTTTTTGCAAACTGTGCAACACCCACCTGCAAGCGTACTGTATGTACGTGACTCCCGGGAGGCCATTGTCGTTGGCTGGCTGGTGTGCAGGATAAATTCCCCTTGCGGGACATCTTGAGGCTATATGGCAATACTCCCTGCAAACCCACAGGGACGGGGGATGGACACACACACACACTCCCACAGTCGCACAGGGACTGTAACTTTATCGTTGGTCTTACATTGAAAACAAATAAACACACACACACACACACACACACACACACACACACACACACACACACACACACACACACACACACACACACACACACACACACACGCACGCACACAAGCTAGAAGGATAACCTCTGAGTCAGCTCTCGCTGGGATCCCAAAGGAGAGAGATTGAGAGAGAAAAAACAGGAGGCTAGCTGATGGAGAGATAGGTGTAATCCCCAAGGCTTCGTCACTGTCGAGTCTAGTCTCCCAAAAAACGTGTCTCTCAGCTGCCGCAATACCACTGGGTACACACACACACACACACACACACACACACACACACACACACACACACACACACACACACACACACGCTCAGCTGGCAGGCCACTCACCGCTGCACAGTACACACTTCCTTCTGTTCAATAAACAATCATTTCATGTTCTTTCCGCGCTCACCAGGGGGCCTGTGTTTTGGCACCGACTTCTTATTAGCGGCAACTCAATTGCCGACGTCCTCTGAGAAGGGCAGATGTACAGTATCCAGATGTCTGCGTGTTTGTGTGTGTAATTGAGGCCAATATTGCAGGCATTGAACCCCCCCCACACACACACACCCTCTCGGCCTCCGGCGAATCATACCTCCCATCATGTCTCCAGCTACTCGTGAAGGATTCCCCCCGAGGCCTTCACATTATCCTGCCGTAATCTTTCCGAACTGGAACTACGTTCCTGCAATTAAGTCAAGAGAACAATGTCTCTCTCGCACTGCTGCTGTCTCCCTCAACCCCAAGACATCGTTTCTACAAACTGGCACATGGTTGACTTTTTAATTTTCTAGATTTTTTTTTTTTTTTGCCATAGCTCATGAATTTTTATTTTTGTCGTAATTTTTCCCTTATTAACTTGGCATTCACTGGTCCCTATGGACCCTAAATAATCGAGTCACGATCTCACATCAATTCACATTATCTTCCGCTCTTTCTCTCTCTCTCTCTTTATCCTTCCCTTGCTCTCTCCCTATCTCTTTCTGCCTGCTGCTTTTTCCCCACATTAACCGGCTCTTTCTGCTTATCTATGTACATTTATACGAAAATAACTGTGATAATAATTCAAGGAAGAAACAGGAGCATCATTCACTTCAATAATTTGCAAACATTTGCAATTTAAGTTGTATTTCTTTTAAAAACTTTACTAGAACCATCCATTTGTGTGCCAAATTTAATATCCTATAAATCATAGAATATACTTAAGCATAGAATAGACCACCTAATTTGAGCAAAGGTGGTATTTGTTTTGAGTTATAGTTGTGTTAACATTGAGGTGAACAATGCCCATTCCGTGCACACACCCACAATTCACCAGACCTGGATTCTGTTTAACTATTTTAGTTATGAATTAATCAGTTTGTCAACTTATCACTGAGGTTTTTACCCGTTTTCCCACTTAACCATAGTTTTTCCAGTGTTAAGTGTATCGAATTCCAACCATTTTCAACATTTTACTGTCATTAATTAATCTGTTGTGTGAACATGATAAAAGTTCTCCCAGTCTGTGTTTCCTAGAAATGGAGATCTGGAAAAAAAAAAAAAAAAGTTGTGTTTCGCCATGTTAATGATTTTTCTTTTATGGCCTTTTTATCTCAGGAAACTTGAAAATGGGTGGAATCAGCTGATGAATCAATTATGAAAAATAATCGTTATTTGCAGCCCTAGCTCATATTATCGCATCCTTCTTGATCAGACCTGCAGCAGAGCTGATGTTGATCCAGGTAACAATGTGGGTGTTTATCGCCCTGCGTGTGAAAAGCCCCTTCGTCTGTGTACAAGAAAGTGATCTGCTTCAAACGGATTGCCCCTAATGGGATCAATAAAGGCGGTGGAATTGTCTTATCCAGTTCATGCCGCTGACTGGAGTATCGGCACATTGTGCTCCTGTATGATGATGACAGCCAGCCTGAACTTCAAAGCCACCATGGGTATCACCTGATACGACCCACTGATGGAACTAAGACTGAAATGTCAAGTTTGAGTTTCACCTCCCCTTGCTTAAGGCTTTGGGAGTTTTTTTATGGCATGGGTCTGCCTATGGCTGTGCACGTGCACAAGTGTGCATGCTTGCATCTGGCACTGATGTCGCAAACTGCTGTATGATCTTGTGTACGTTGACAGTAGGCCACATGCAGAAGTACAGCTACATTATTTTTATTTGGCGTTTTATACGTTTTGAAATATTCAATTCATTATTCATTATGGAAAACACTGTCCTTGTATGATTCGATACAAACCAACCAGCCATTCTCAAACAAACTGCACGTTCATGCGTTGCAATTCATGTAGCGGATCCACATCACATACCCTGGAGGGTATAAGTTCTGTATGAAACAGACAAGGGGCGTAGTCTGTAGTCACTTCACTCCCTCCAGATGGATCTGGGAGGTTTATTTTGAAGACCCAAAAATTCAACACAAAATGTACTGGACGCAAATTTCACCTACCATCTATTTATCGTAAATCGTGGACCACTAACAGCGCTCACTAGCACTTCAAACTGAAAAAGCATTCCAAAAATGTAGATTTTAAAATGTTGGTCATATGATGGAACCACACAGTGCCATAATACAGATCACCTTACAGAAACATCCGGCGTTTTTCCACAGACAGCGTGGCAGGGAGTAAACAAAGCTGGTCCCCCAGCAGCATTGAGGTCTGAGCTTACGTTCCAACCGCTAGAATTTTGCCCGTGATGCAGACAAAAATCATTAAATGGAGAGTGCTATTCACAAAAGAACAATTATTTCTGACAAAAAAACAAAACAAAAACAATGTGTGTTTTGTTTTGAATGGATGCCAATGGAGAGGAGGACATTACACGGTCGTGGTGTTGAGGGGTCGCACTAACTGCGTTAATTATTAATCACTTGCAGTTATTAAAACTTGCAGCCAATGACCTAACAAAATGTATACATTTTATAAAAGAAACGTGAAGACTAAAAAAAATATGTATATGCCTCCCGTATGTACTTCCTAGGGGTTCCCCATCTCTTTATACTTGCACCTTCTTCAGCACTCCGAGTTTGAATGTAATTAAAGAGGAATCTTGTGTGTTTCCCTCTCCGGATGCCTGTGGGGCGGTCGCAGGCGCAGCATGACTGAGTTTTACAGCATTCATTCCCTGTTCCCAGCCGTGCTTCCCTCAGCTTTGGCTCTGCGGAGAGTGGGCGGGTGGGCGAGTGGGGTCGTCATTAAACCGATATAAAGTACAGAGAATACACCGCTACGTTTGCAGCGATCCGAAGAACCAGAATTAATCCTCCGGCTTTGCAATACACGCTATTTTTCTTCTCCTATCTCGCACCACATTAACACCGCCGCACTATTCCTTGATCAGCAACCTCTGGTGCAGTTTTCTTTTTTATATATAAATGCTGAAGCAGCGTTCTATGCATTGGTTTCATTCCTGGGCCCGTTTCCATTGTAAATGTAGAAACTCTCAGATGTGCTGTCACATTTTGGGTTTCAAGATTATGACGTTTTAGTTGATGACAAATAACGTAGCTATACTAAATGGCTGTCATATTTAATAGCTTCATACTTCAAATCGCACATGTCATGTTGTGATTTGTGATCTTGTAAGTTGGCTATATTCCACTATTTTCTGAAACTAAGTTATACAACAGTTACCCTTAAAACCAAGAGAATCGTTTGAAAATGGTAATTTTTCTGTGACAGATGAAGTCACAGGAACCACAAATAATCCCAAGAAACAATAGCTAGCCACCGAGTCTGCTGTGCTCTGAGAGAAAAGCACGGCTGAACTTTTCTTTGTTTTGATTAGGCATTGAACAAAATGTGGTTCAAGTACGGCTAGAAAGTGGTTTCGACAATTCAGATTGGCTTCCTCAAAACGACCTGTTGTATAATATGTAATATTGCGTCTGGTCAAAGTCACATTCAAGCATGTCGCATGCCGTGACATGTCTTTTTAAAAAGCCATTTGCTGCTCAGGAAATTCCCTGCAGGTCACGATGCAGTGGTGGCTTTGGCTTGGCCAAGATGGGTGTTGGGCAGTTCAGATCTCCCAAGGCTGAGAGTGTGGTGACTGGAAATGACTGACCAGAAGATGACTAAGGCCTTGTGACAGTCGGGGCAACATGGAAAAAAAAGAACACAATTGCACAGAGGAAAATATGTATGTAATTAGCATTTTCTGTGTTGCCATGGGACCGACTATCCTAAAATCTGTTTTCCCCACTTTTTCTGTCCTCTTTCTTGCTCTCTCTTTCTCCACCTCCCTCCCTCCCTCAGTCTCTCTATTGCACTCCGTTTTCCCTAACGGAGCGCGTGCCAACAGAGAGAGCGTGATGGAGTCCAAGTAGGGGGAACTGTAAGTATATAGAAGGATGGGCGAGAGGGAGGGAAAGCTTGTTCCGCTGCCCTCGGTGGTGCTAAAAGGGTGCACCGGCCTCCGTCGCGACTCTCCCAGGAGTGCCGTGGCGAGCTAATGAACTTGAAATGACAATGTCTTATTCAGACAGCATTGCTTCCTTCCGCCTTGGCTGTCGCAAGCGGCTGTTTTTCAGCCAGTTTCCCACCCCTCTCTTCTCGGCGGTCTGTCCGTCATTTTGTTACTCTCGCTCTGTCTCTGTCTCTGTCTCTCTCTCTCTCTCTCTCTCTCTCTCTCTCTCTCTCTCTCTCTCTCTCTCTCTCTCTCTCTCTCTCTCTCTCTCTCTTTCTCTATTTTCATCTCCTCTCTCTCCCCCAGCAGAGTCTTCTGTCATACATATTTCACATCTCTCAAATGAACTCTGTCAACCCGAGGGTGCTTCAGAGCTCGCTGCCTGGTGTGTGTTCTTCAAAGGTGTTCCAGTGGCTTTACGCGCATTTTTGTGTGTGTGGGGGGGCACGTACATGCGTGCGTGCATGCACACTCGTGAGAGAGAAGCACAAGCTATGCTTTGTGCTGTATCTGTTTTTTTTTTTTTTCTGAGAGCGTATCAGCCACGTATTATCAGGCCTCCTGGACAGATGTTCCATGATGACGGTGAACGCACGGCGTCCCTCCCACGTGTCTGCCCACGTCATACGTCCTCAAGTGCCGTGGGGCGTGGCATTTTACTTATTCATCGTTCCTTTTTATTTATTTAACCTGGGTTGACCATGAACATATTCTTAGTTACAGAAACAGCCCGGGGCAGAGATGTAGCAGAGAGTCAGAATATTAGATGAAAAAAAAAAATTACAATACACACAGTCAGTACTCATATCTATAAGTATACCAGTCTGTGTTCAGTACCTGTATTAAAGGTATAGTAAGTTATTTCACTTAATTCAAATATATATATTCTTTTTTGGCTAATGTAGAGTGTGGTGACCCTGTCCCCGGGGGTCAAAAAACCCTAGTTTCATTTTGGGCTTTGGGAGAACAGTCTAATTTCCTGATAATTTCCCGGATCTGACGGCACCGGTTTGGGATAGGTTCATTGGAAATAATGGAGTTTGATAAGACAATTTGGTTTACACATGGATAAAATCGCAAGCTGAAACATCCTTCATTCACATTGTTTGAGATGGGGGGGAAAAGAGCAAACCACTTTCAGTTTATACAAAATGGAAGCACTTCAAAACGTAGTCACTTTCTGATTGCATTTTGCTTGTGCTTGAAGTAAGCTGGAATTGAAACTGAGAAATATAGCTTGTGCAGTTCTAGAAAAAGCTCGGTCGCGCGTCTGCTGTATTGCTGAAGTCATTTTCTATATCCAGAGGACTGTGGGTGTTTTTTCCTTTTTTTTCCTTTTTTAACTACTTAAACCACCATATGGTTGAGCAGAGTCCCTCGGGACTCTATCCTATTGTGTTTTCTGTTATTGTGTGTATACTGGAACGCTTTGGGCTGAAAATAGCCGAAATCGACATGCTCACGTTGCAGTTCGTTGTGGGACCTTCCCCCGCAATACGGATGCTGGAGTTTTAAGTGGTTAATTGCCAATGCAGTGAGCAAGATTATTGCGAACGCAGTGAGTCACTTAACTATGTAACCCAGGCCGAAATGTCTGCGTGTGTCTGTGAGTCAGTGAGTGCATCACTCACACTATATTTGGATATGTCTGACAAAGAACTCCATATATTTAAATTGCAGTTGTATGGGGAAGCAGACAGAAATGTCTGTGCTTGTGTGGTCAGTGTCTGACTGGTTATGTAAGCCAGGAAGAAATGCCTGTTCTAGTATCATACTAGATACAGTGCACTCACTGTACTTCCCATGCATACTAGTAGTATGCATGGGAATTTAATATGCATCTTCTCATGGCATGTGTTATGAAATGTGTATTTTTTGGCCCTGAGCTCTGTCTAAGCACAGGAAGGGTGTATCATTATGTCACTGGTGTTTTCCAGCTGAAATCCCTGAGATGACAGTGTGAGATTAGGAGGCGTTGGGGGGGCTGTCACTGCCGCCTGCTGCCGACTCATTACTGTCTGTCACTCTATGATTGTGTCTTTTGTTTTTCCCGATCCACCCCCCCCCCCCCCCCCCCGATGCTAGTGTTCCTGCTGAGTGACTTTATATTTTAGGTGGAGGCAGCCAGCAGTTTGTCAGGAGCATTGTGTGGTGTTACCTTTCAAAAAAACTCCTAGCATTGTCTCATTTCTCCTGTGCTGCCCCACAAACAGCTTATAGTAGTGACAAGATAGGGTTGCCATCAGGAACATTGAGCAATCGGGGAGGAACCCGGATCCAAAACATTGAGGAACCCAGAATGCCGGGGCTCCAGGGAAAATCTTGCCTGGGGCTCCAAATTGCTTAGAAATGCCACTGACTCCCAACCATTTCCAAGACCGGTTATCACACGGTCAGAGATCATCATTATTATTAATTTATTTATAAGGCTGATGCACAGCTCAGTGGTTAGTGACAAGGACCACCATAACATTAAATATATCGACACAGAGAATACATCCACACATCTTGGTCTGTTTAGGTTTTAATAGATTCAGTCTCGTCGGTTTCCCCGTTGCTAGGTAACGCTGGGCTCACCTGTGGTCCGTCAGTGAAATGATTCCCCACCGTCCAGTGCCATGTTAACTGCAATGAACAGAATGTCAATGTTGGTGTGGTGTTGGCTCGCCGCAGCCTTGATGCCTTCATCAGGGCAGGCTCCGTCAGGGGCGGATTGGCCATCTGGAGTACAGGGAGTTTTCCCGGTGGGCTGCGCCACCTAGTGGCCTGAACAGTTTTTTTTTTTTTTTTTTTTGGCCAGGGCGCCAGGCCCAGGCCCAGGCCAGGCAAACTAGTGTTTCTATCCTTCAAAAAAAGAAAAGGTGTCCTACACCAGAGCCTTCAAGTAGGAGAGTTGCCATATTCCCGCTCACTCCTGTGCACCAGGGCGCTCCGCTCGTGCTGCTGGAGGCAGTGTTGCCAACTGCCAAGATCCAAAATGCACTAGTGGCACTTCCAAAATGCACTAGAATGCGCTAGATGCTCGCCTGGAACATTACAGATAAAATGACCATTAATCTTCTACATCCTCTAGTTGTGTAGACTAAGTTGGGCTAATTCACATGATGAATATTTTAACTCTTGAGGGTGTAAAAATGAAACCAAATAGACCCGCAAGGGTCCATTTGGTTTCATTTTTACACTCTCAAAGAGTTACATCTGGTTAACCAGCTGCACCCACCCCAGGGTGGCCTGGCAAAGGCAAAATTGTCCGGGTGGGAAAATATGTGCCAATCCGCCCCTGGGCTCCGTGGCCATCTCTTCATCAGAGCAGGCTCAGCAGCCAGTGCTGCCCGGTTTGACGATTTCCGGCAAAACTGCAGCACTAATCGTAAAGACAATTATGGAAATACATACTGTATCTACATACGTGTTCCGAAAAAGGTCTGGGAGGACACCGTGGAAAATCTCCACAAGCTTAATCGACTGTCCCAAAGTTTGAAACCAGACACATGGACGACACCCAGCACTGCGTATCGCAGTATATTATTATTATGTCACCATGAGTAGCCTATGATATGATTTATTGCCGATCAGCTTAGCTACAAGTAATCAGCGTCGCGAGAGGATTATTCTGAAGGGGCTATTATAGAAAAATGTGTTGCAATTATTAGTACAGTCCTGATGATACAGTAATTAGAGCCTGGCAGATGTTTGGGTTCGATGCTGAGCCCAATTTCGGAGAGTCCTATACAAGTGGACCAGGGGTTATAAAACTTTTTGATACCAGAGCCCACTATTCATTCAGCATTTGAGCCACGGACTACCATTTGATGACATTTTCACCCCACAGACCACAAAACTAAAGATTTCTTTTGCTTTTGTCCACAATACCAGACTGGATTTTGGAAACAAAACAGTCAAACATACAGATCAAAATGACCATTAATCTTCTACGTTCTCTAATACTCTGTCTATACTTGGGCTAATTCAGATGGTGAATATTTTCATTTTTACGCTTTCAAAGAGTTACATCTGGTTAACCTACTTTCCATCATTTATCTGGGAACCCTCTCAAGGACCACTGGCGGTCCCCGGACCACTGGTTGAAAATCACTGACGTAGACGTGGAGTCGAGGGAGAGCGGTGCCCAGCGGGTCAGTCAGATTTACACTTGACCTCAAAACATAGATATATGGTAAAAATTGTAAATGTTGCATTTATATACTGTACTCCCTTTAACCAAGCCGCTTCACGTTCACACATAACACACACGTGTGCACAACCAGCGCATAGGGAGCAATCTGGGGTTACGTGTCTTGCCCAAGGACACTTCGACATGTAGGACAGGATAGGACCCGGGAATCGAACCGCCGTCCCAACGGATCATTGGACGACCTGCACTACCTTCTGCACTTCCACAGCCGCCCCAACTGATCCAAGTATCCATTATACCACTGGCGTGAGCGTAACTTTCTCTTCTCCCTTGTGTGTGTGTGTGTGTGTGGGGGGGGGGGGGGGGGGGGTGCAGGAACATGGCTTTGCTAAAAGCATGTCTCTGTAAATCTTTGATATGCTTTCTGGCTTCCTCCTGAGATGCACAGTGAGAGGGCTCAAGCTTTTTAGAAGCAAAGATGCTCTCTCTCTCTCTCTCTCTCTCTCTCTCTCTCTCTCTCTCTGACCCCACCCTTCACATTCCTTTCTACTCTTCTCCCCTCGTTTTTCTATCTAACTCCAGCACTGTCTCTTTCCACCTTTTGTAATGTATGGCCAAATTGTCTTTTTACGAACAGCACACGCCTGTTTTGTTGCTATACATTATATATGTTCTGTACGTAGTTACAAAATCACATACTGTAATGGCAGGATTTACGCACAATCCCTCCCTATCGTGGTTCCTTGTGGTTAGACGACGAAATGCTTATTCATTTTAGTCACATCCTCGTCATATGGACGAAATACTTTAGAATCGGTGTTAGTTCCAGTTTAGTAATTTCTGAGCTAAATCAAAAGATGTGTCCAGGCAGGGGCCGTCACTCCCGGGGTCCCTTGCGGGCGTTCCAAATTAATCCTATAGACGGTTTGTAACTCCCAGGGTAATATATGTAACAAAATGTAACGGGAGCGTGCAGGAGCGGGAGTGACTTCGATCTATGATCATTTTCAGCTGGCCGGAGTTTCCAATATAAAGAGCAGCGCACACATATTTGTAGTCATCTTTCTGTGAGCCAACATTATTTTGATTTGCGTCGGATAGTCAAAAGAACTATATATCCCAGAATGCAGTGCAGCCAGCCTGCCGTTCCCTCTGGAGTTGAGAGGATTATGGGGTATCCTAAAAAGGAAAAAAAAGACGTTTTCAGAATCACAGCTGTACATCCAACCGCATGCAGTCCCACCCATCAGCTCCCCAGCCTACAGCATTCTATGCCAGGGGTTTTCAACCGGTGGTCCGGGGACCACCAGTGGTCCTTGAGAGGGTTCCAGGTGGTCCCCAAGCTAAATGATGCAAACTTGGTTAACCAGATGTAACTCTTTTGAGAGCGTAAAATGGGTCCATTTGGTTTCATGTTTGCACTCTGAAGAGTTCAAATATTCATCATGTGAATTAGCTCAATTCTCCACAACTAGAGAATGTAGGAGATTAATGGCCATTTTTGATCTGTATGTTTTTACTGTTTTGTTTCCCAAATCCAGCCTGCAGGTATTGTGAACAAAAGCAAAAGAAATTTTTAGTTCTGGGGTCTGTGGGGCTAAAAATGTATTCAAATGGTGGTCCCTGGATCAAATGCTGAATAAATAGTGGGCCCTGGTATCAAAAAGGTTGAAAACCACTGTTCTATGCAGACCCAGCAGCTGCCGTTCGGCCTCCAGACCAGAGCCCTCCTGGCCGTTCATTCGTCACAGGACAGGCAATTCATCCTGACTCCCCGCTGCCTCCTCCTCCGCCGCCGCCACACGCTGGATTTGTGATTCAATTTAGCTGAGTGATGCCCAAAGAGCCCAGGGTTGCATGGTGGCTGGTGGCCGCCGCCGCCAGTGAGGCGATGGCGACGTGAGAGACGTGAGCTGAACCTCGTCCGCCGGGCCTGGAGGGAGGGGAAGGAAGGGGGGACGGGGACGGATGGATGAAGATGCAGCTGCATGGGCGGCGTGGACACCCCGTAACCACGAGGATATTTATTTGAGGGAGGGCTTGTACGTAAATCCTGCATTAGAGCCAGTGCTGTTTTCATGTCAGCGACACTTTTCGTCAGGAATGGTTGAAAACCTCTGCTTTAGTCCATCACCGTAAATATCTAATGATATTATCTAACAAATAACAATGCATTAAGCTGTTACAGGGGCAGTTGTAGCTCAGGGCTAGAGTCACCGGGTGGTAACCACAAGGTTGCCGGTTCAAACTTGTGGGTCCTTGAGCAAGACACTGAACTCCTAATTGTTCCTGATGTGCTGGTTGTGCCTTGCATGGTTTCTGTCGCCATCAGATATGAATCACTGCGCAAAAAGCACGGCTGTGTTATATTACAGGAAAGTCCTGTTTAACTTACCAGTAGACTATGACAAAATCCCGAATTGTACCATTACTTTATATTGTATACAGAATTGAGTTTTGAGTGGTGACGGCATTTTTTGAAAGATCACTTTATTGCTACAAACAAAAACCTCCCTAGGCCTTATAGTGGATTTTGAGTTTTGCGTTTAAATTAAATTGACTTCACGGCCCATGAAATATAAGTCACAGTGCAGGTTTATAGCATTGTCATATCTGCGCCTGGATCTGATCTGGGCCGATTTTAAAATTGCTTGTAAACAACTGCGAGTGTGAGGCCTTCGGGAGCCGGGACATTTTTATATCCAACAGCACCAGACAATTGCACAATATTACAGGCAGTTCCGTTTTTTTGTTGTTGTTTTTTTTTTGTTATTTAATAGGCACACGTTGTTTTCATATTGTTTGTCGGAAAAACTTTTGCGTCGGGTCTTGTATAAACCGCCACTCCTTGGCCCTAGTCAAATCTGTACCTGGTTAAAAAGAGAGACTAAATGAAATGAAATAAACACGTTTCAACAAGACCACGTCTTTTTCAGCAGGAACAAAAAGGAAAGTGGTTTACTGTCTGCAAAGCAGATTTTCTGTACATGCGCAGGGGCTTTCTTTGAAACTCACATGAAAGCCTTGGGCTTGGCTTCTGTTTGTGTGTGAGTGAATGGAAGCAATGGGAGAGAACTGTACTGTTGTTCAATGAAAGTAGGTTGGCTGGAGACACAATGAACTGCTTTTCCATTCTAGACTGTGAGCAAAACCTATGCAGTACCTGGTCCTTGGAAAGTGCAGCGATGACGCAAGGAGAGAACTAGTGTTTTCAGGTTTTGTGAGGTTTTTATATGTAAAATTTGAAAACACTACTACTGCTACTAACTAACTACAGTTGTGTCACTAAACCAACAGCATTTCATCATTGAAAACAGACGACTCTCTGAGTCAGACCTTTAGCTTTATGCATGCTGCGTGTCTGTTGCAACCTCAACAACAACTGATGTTATTATTGATGCTTTACTTGACTAATAAATGTATTTCATATGGGGCTCGTGGACAAGTACAGTACACTTTAGCGGCAGGGCCTTGATATGAATATGTTTGAGACCTAATATTTAAGCAATATTCAAAACGATAGCCAAGACACAGACATTTACATTTTTTTCGGGGAGCCAGCATGGTCATCTATAAGGTCATCACTACACGCAAGCGTGTACTGCATGTGCGGCTTAGATGGCCAAGAGCAGGGGATGCCATTAGAGGTGCCGGGCATCATCATCATCTAAGGTAATCACTACACGCCTGGCTTAGATGTCCAGAGGCACGGATGACCGCAGGGGTGCCAGCCAGATCATGTACACTAAGGTCATCACTGCATGCAAGCATGTAGTGTGTGGCTTAGATGGATGGCAGAAGCGAGTGATTAGTGAGGACTCCTGCAGTCGTGGGCCCAGATTCTTTGGCTTAGGGGTCAAGGTGTGACCCTGTTTGGAACCTGGAGAGAAGATGGACTAAAATGACTGACCTACAGTATACATTTTGCCAAACATCACAGAAGGACACTTTTTCTAGTTTAAATTTGCGTTTAAATGCCACAAAGATTGGCATGGGAGGAGGAGTGGTCAGCCTGATTGAAGGTTGGTACAGGGCGGAGTCCAACGTCAAATAATCCGACAACCATAAAATCGTCAGAATCCCTAACCCTGAACCTAGCGGCACACGGCTGTCTATCTTAACTGGCCACTAGTCAGACCAACCTCCCACGCCTCAGTTGTGCCAATAGATTTGTGCAGTCCCGCCCTGTTCATGACTTTGCCCGTGTTCCAGAAACGGAATCCTCATTCGTTTTCCTCATAGACTTTTCGAAAATGGTCAATAAAAACACGATTGTGCCGCGGATAAAGCCAACTCGGGTTGTGACAAAACATGACAACAAACACAATTTGATCATGCAATATTTAATTAGCAAGAAGTAGAAAATGGCAGGACACAACAGTTTTTGTTTCGTTTTTTAGAAATGATTTGATTGTCCCAAAAGATTGTGTGCGTCATCATGATTTGCCACAACCCGAGTTGGCTTTGTCCGCAGCGTAATCGTCTTTATATGAATCATTTTAGAAAAGACTTTGAGAAAAATTAATGGGGAATCCGTTTCTGGAACAGGAGCAACATCACACTGGGGCAGGACTGCACAGCTTTATACAGCACTTAGTAGCACCCTATGCTAAAAAATAAAAATTCTGCAACTATCAAAATTGACAGGAGCTTTCCAGAAAAGCAAATCGCTCATGATAAACATGAGGGAGAGAGAGGGAGAGTGGGAGAGTAAGAGAGAACATTGATTTCATTATTATATACAGTACCGAGGGCATGCCCCATATTGGGCAGTATTGACTACAGGGAAGCTGTACTGTACTCTAGTGTGAAACATTGCTTTCCTCAACTCAAAGTTTATTTATAAAGCACATTTAAAATGAACAAAAGGTCAACCAAAGTGCCGTACAGATCAGAAACAACTAGACTGCAGAGTAAAGAGTACAACCGAGTACAATGCAAAATGGAATAGGAAGGAAAATAAGCAGAAACTTTACGGCAATATAGGGCAAGGTCATGGGGAGATGAGAGGAAAGCGAGGATAACCCTATGTAGGTTGAGATATATGGCTTGATCCTATTGCGTACGATTCGTACAGCAGCTGAAAAAAGCTGGGTGTTATATTGTCAAGAATTGTCTGATATACTTAATAATACATACATGCTTTAGTACCATCTCATTCTCCCTCTTTTCTTACAACACTTCCCTTTTAGTTAAGCAATTTTATCAGGTATTTTATCCAATCTGGGAATTCAATCGTTAAGAAATGCGTTAATGGTGTCTAATAACTTGTAGTAAAAGAAATTAAACTCCTGTGGCAAAAAAGTGGGGGTACTGGTCACAACCTATAGAAGGTGATATGTCTAACTAGGGGGTTTTCATGATGCTGAATTACTTTTGCAAAACATCTTGTGATGATGGGTTTGCCCAAGGAATGTTTTCTGAGCAAAACTAATGCTTGGAATGGATTGAGCATCATGAAAACCTCCCAGTTAGGCATATCATATGCTACATAAAGCACAATGACATTTTGCTTTTTTTCCCCTGCTATTGGGTGTGACTAGTACCCAGACTTTGGTCTGTTCTTTTTTATCCCACGAGAGTTGAATTCCAATCTTTTAGTGCAGTTATTAGACACCATTAGAAACACATTGGCGAAGAAATGTCTCTGTAACAATTTAGTTCCCAGATTTTCACAACTTTCGCTTAGTATATGGTACCCCCCCCCCTCTCTCTCACTCTCTCTCTCTCTCTCTCTCTCTCTCTCTCTCTCTCTCTCTCTCTCTGCCACCATCTCTCTACCCAATTTATACTCACTCACAATAAAATAGCAGATATTCAACCGAAAAATTTGCGTATTGGGTTGATCTAATCCGCCGGAGACGTATTAGCCATAAATCTCCTTCTTTGCTGCATGGTCTGCTTGGCTTAGTTCCTTTGATTAAGCACAGCTGTCAGTGCAGGGCCCTTTCCTCACTCTCTTTATTTATTTACATACAACGTCAATGTTTTCTGTATACCTGCAGAACCAGTCACTCTCAGGTCGTTGTCCTGTTGTCGTTTTTGGGTGGCATGACGTCATCAGCCACTGTTGTTGTGTGTGTGTGTGTGTGTGTGTGTGTGTGTGTGTGTGTGTGTGTGTGTGTGTGTGTGTGTGTGTGTGTGTGTGTGTGTGTGTGTGTGTGTGTGTGTGTGTGTGCGCGTGCGCGTGCGCGTGCGTGTGTGCGTGTGCGTGTGCGCGTGCGAGCGTTTGTGCAGTTGTGGTCTTTAAAAAACCATTTCGTCCTGACATTGTAGATTCTTCAAAACATTCACTCTGAAAGAACATACTGAAAGATCTGTGCTGCATTCTCACATTCTTCCCCCAAAATAGCAGGCGTTCACGGCTCATAGGGCGCCACTCTGTGGCGCGCTATGAGCCGTGAACACCTGCTATTTTTCAATGAAAGTTAAAACACCAAAAGTACAGTACATAATGGTTTAAACCAGTGGTCCTCTGACATTTTCAGGACAAGGACCCCCAAATTCATATGTATTTATTTGGAAACCCACTTGAAAGAATTTTGCTGCCAGGGACATACAAGTTGATTTGTCACATTGCGATGGATTGTGAGCTGGTAGACTTTCGAATAGGAGCGCTTTAAACTGTGAATCTCTTGGTAATTTAGGACCCACTGGACCCCCCTCCCTCAAGGACCCCTGAGGGTTCCCCCCCAGACCCCACTTTGAAAAGCCGAATCTCGTTGTGCTCATATAAGTGCTTTAAGCACAACGACATTGATCGTATAGTTTCAACAAACAACAGATGAATCTCAAGAGTGCTTCGTTCTTAACCAAACACATTGATATGGGATACATACCGTTCATGTGTTGGCAGGCCCTACGGGGCACAGGTCTCCACCGTCCGGGCTCAGCAATTGATGATATTATTCTAATATATATAAAACACTAATCACACACGGGACGCAATGACGATATTGATGATGTCATTCTTAAAAAAAAGGAGTTACAGTGTAAGATCGGTATATCATATGTCAATTATTCACAATTTAAAAAAAAAGGCTAAGAATTGATGTTATTGTTATAATTTATATAAAATATGAATGTTTTTTCTGAATCTGAAATTTGTATTTAATTTCCGTTTGGAAATAAAAAATCATTCAAATATTCGAATAGAATTGTGAAATAGTTTGAAAAAAAAAATAATGAGTAAAAATAATGAATATATTTGTTGATGCATTCAATAAAGTCCAAAAAAATAAATAAATAAAATTTGGCATTAAAAATTTAGCATTAAAGAAATAGTGGCCATAGGCAAACATTTGCGAAATTCAATTGTCCAATCATAAAAGATAAAAGGATTGGTTGAAAAAAACAAATTTGGAGAAGTGCAGAATTAAAAAAAATAAATACAAATAATACAAAAATAAAAAAAAAAGGAATGTAGTTGTGGATCCTTAGTTAAACGTGACTTACAATATTAAATAAAACAGATCTTTTATGTAAAATTACATTATGCGATCTTAAAAGATGAAAGGATTGGGTGAAAAAAAGTTAATCAGAATCTGATTCGTCATTGAGCGAATATTGTTGATTAAGTTTTTGTTATATCGTCCTTGTCCAGTGGTTGAATTTCCACTATTGAGGTTTTGGGCGAAATTTCGTCGTTGTACGTCTCTAGCTTGGTTCTGCACTTGAAAATATGAGTGGTAAGTAATGCTTTGTTGAAGACTTCCTTGAATGCGATCTCATTTGTGTCTCTCAGAACTCTCAATGAGTCTGTGTCGTGACCCAGGAGGACCTCAGCGATGTTATGGAAGCATGTGGAGCTTGTGGAGTTTTCTATGATAAGTGCGTTTTCATCAAGGCTTTGATCCGGTTTCAGAAAAGTTTCCACAAAACAAAGTACATCAACTTCTCTTATCGTTGCATTGTTTTTTAAGTCGGGGTAAATGAGATAAGTAGCAATGGATGTTCATCATGATAATACTTAATACACAATCTTTTCTAACAAATACGATTGGTTGTGATGTTCTTAATTGGCGTTTGCGTAGTCGAATCATTTCTTTCTCTACTTTAGGGTTAGCTTTGATGTGTTTCTCGTGAAATTCGAGGAGGAGGTAGAGCCCGTTCAAGGATGTTACTCGACTGAGAGCAACATAGACTTGTCCTGGATGGAATCTTCCTTGTTCTTGGATTGTCACTACAATCTTCTCCAAAGTTTTCCCTTGAACTTTATGAATTGTGCATCCCCATCCTAGACTGAAGGGAAATTGTTCTCGTCTTGCATGAACAGTGGTTTTGTAACCAATAGTGAATTGAGCAGTATGCCTTTGTATAGGTACTGCTTTGGGAAATTCTTTTCTGTGCTGACTTTTGGCTTTGGCAGCTTGTCCTATGCGATCACTGTCGAAATTCACTAGTATGGTTTCAACTCTTGAATCAATTTCATGAATGTGAACAACTGTACCACTTACTCCATTTGAAAGTCCGTCGGAGACGTTAATGTTGCATGTCAACATGACCCTGGCTCCAATTCCTACTATGACTCTTTCTCTTAAGCCTCCGGTTTGTGATGGGTTGCCTGGCATTGCAATTTTAAGTAATCCTGTTTGGCAGTCTTTTTGAGAATCATTTGCCTTAATGTTGAATATCCGTGTTCTCAAAGTTTTCATCATCTTTTCGTTGTGTGAATTTGCTGCAGCATTTGTTGAGAAGACGTGGAGTGCTTTCTTTCGGGTATGATCCGTCATTTTCGTTGACAATTCTCGTTTTAACAATGCAATGTCTTCTTCGGTGTGTGAGTTAGTACGTACCCTCATAAGCAGCTCTGCATATGGTTTGTCATTCTTTTGACGCACTATTTCATCAAGTTCAAATAAATTAAAATTTTCTTTCCATAGCGATCCATGGAGTTTTGCATAAGCATCGGAGGGGCTTTTCTTTTTTTCTTTGCCTCTCGATCTTACGATAATTGGCATATCCAATTATATCCAATTATCTTCCGTAGATGGTTTCTTCTGAAGAAGATTACTAGTTTCTGTTGAAGCTTTTTATTTTTCACATGTATATTTCACAACTGTTTCTCTGTAAAGCAATCTTTCGCAACAAAAGCATACATAATTGGGCCCACTTTCTCTAATTTTTTTTAAGAATGCAATTCCCGACTCCTTAACGGTTTCCACCTGCATTTCCGTTTTCTTAATCTTGTTCTGTCGATGGCGTTTTATCGCTTCTCTGCCTCGTCTGCGTCTTACAGTCTTTTCTTCTTCATTCTCCATTACCTTTTTTTTCTTCTTTCTTATTCTGTCAGTCTTACGATAACTTTCTATATCTGCTACATCAGCTCCTCTTTCCTTTCGTCGTAGCGCCTTCCACTTTCGTTCACGTTCACGTCGTAAATTTTCTTTGCTTTGATGTCTGCCATCTGCTTTTCTTTCATTTCTTCCTTATTTGTCAATATAGTCATTTTCTTTGTCTTAATCTTCTTCTGTCGATTTCGTTTTTTTTGCCTGTCTTTCCCGTCTGCGTCTGAGATTCTTTTCTTGTTCATTCTCCATTACCTTTTTTTTCAGTTTCTTTGCCTCTCGGTCTTACGATAACTATCTATATGTGTACATCAGTTCTTTTTTCTTTCGTCTTAGCGCCTTTCTCTTTCGTTCACGCTCACGTCGTATCTTTATTCCATCATTTCGTGAATCAAAAACTGTGATGGAGTTTTGGGTCTCCAAGCTATTTGATACCAAGTTTCTGGGCAAATTCATGTATTCAATCACCTTTGTCAAATAGTCTTGAGATTCATCCGTGTAAATATCCTGATCACCTACTGTTGAATCTTCCTGATTTCCATTTTTCTCTTCCTTTGTCTCGTCCAATAGAATTTCTTCCATTCTTTGCCTATTTCTTATTCCTTTTAGCATCTCCTTTCTCCTTTACTTCCAGCGCCCTTCTCTTTCGTTTATGCTCACGGCATAAATTCTTCTCTATCTGTATTTGTTTTATTCGGTCTCTATTCTTCTCTTGACGAACCTCATCAATACAGCCAAGAGTCATTAATCCATCCTTCTTTTCATTTTCTCCAATTTCATCTATGAGTGTTCTGCAATCCTCTCTTTCAGGCAACAAATGATCTCCTTGCAATTTTCATTTGATACTTCAGTCAAGTACTGAACCTTTTTTCCATCGCTTCGTGAAGCAAAAATCTTGATGGAGTGTTGGGATCCCAAGTTATTTGATATCAAGCTTCTAGGCGAATCATGCAGTCCAATATCTTCGTCAAAGGTTTTTGAGATTTATTCACCGAGATCTTCTGCCCACCTATTCTTGAATCTTCCTGAATGGAGCGTTGATATTCCAAACTATTTGACACCAATTTTTGAAGTGAATTTATGGTTCTGTTCTCAACCTATATGAGCAACTTTTTTAGTCATCCTTATGTTATTACCTCACCTGTGCACAGTCTATGGAAGATATGACATCATTTTGACGTATTTGGATGCATCAGGGTAGTGTTCCGGAAGCAGGGGGGGAAGGGACGTAATGACGGTCTGCAGTCACGAGCGGAATGATGGGGTGCGTTCCATACTCACCACCTTACAGTGGAGATTGACGTATTTGAATGCATCAGGCTAGTGTTCTGGAAGCACAGACATCCATAGTCCCCACTGTCTAGCTCAGCTTTGAGATCTATGACGTGATCATTACAATCACAAACGGACGACGGAATGAGTGTGTAGCCGGGACGGAATTACGGAGTGCGTTCCATAGTCCCCCCTTACGGTGGTGGAGACATCATTTTGACGTATTTGAATGCATCAGGCTAGTGTTCCGGAAGCACAGGACATGAAAATAGAGTTGTGTATAGGTCCCCCACTGTCTGGCTTGGCTATGAGATCTATGATGTCATCATTACATCACAAGCGGGACGGAATGACAATGTACGCCGGGACGGAATTACGTATTTGAATGCATCAGGCTAGTGTTCTGGAAGCACAGGACATGAAAATAGACTTGTGTATAGGTCCCCACTGTCTGGCTCGGGTATGAGATCTATGATGTCATCATTACATCACAAGCGGGACGGAAGGACAATGTACGCCCGGACGGAATTACGGAGTGCGTTCCATGAAATAGAGTTTGTGTATAGGTCCCCACTGTCTGGCTCGGCTATGAGATCTATGATGTCATCATTACATCACAAGCGGGACGGAATGACAATGTACGCCGGGACGGAATTACGTATTTGAATGCATCAAGCTAGTGTTCTGGAAGCACAGGACATGAAATAGACTTGTGTATAGGTCCCCCACTGTCTGGCTCGGGTATGAGATCTATGATGTCATCATTACATCACAAGCGGGACGGAAGGACAATGTACGCCCGGACGGAATTACGGAGTGCGTTCCATAGTCCCCACCTTCGGTGGAGACAATAAAACATCTGACAATTATTATAGGTTGATGGTGGGAAGGAGAAGGAGACAATTATATTATTGCTGTCGCAGCCAGTGATCTTTAAAAAATAATTCTCTCCTTCTGAATGGGATCCAGCCAAGCAGATAGGTGTGCCCGCGGGAGGGGCATAACGTAACGCATGCCACGGCGAGCTCTGGACGGCCGTGACATTGAGGTGATGGGAGTTTAAGTCATCTGACATTGTCGACTGTATTTATCAGGCTCTGGCTGAGGCGTGTGTGTGTGTGTGTGTGTGTGTGTGTGTGTGTGTGTGTGTGTGTGTGTGTGTGTGTGTGTGTGTGTGTGTGGTGTGTGTGTGTGTGTGTGTGTGTGTGTGTGTGTGTGTGTGTGTGTGTGTGTGTGTGTGTGAGAGAGAGACTGGAGGGGATGATGACCTCTGGAGAGAGAGAGACAGTGAGTGCTCTCTCTCTCTCTCTCTCTCTCACTCACTCACTCACTCACATGCACGCGCACATGCACACACACACACACACACACACACACACACACACACACACACACCACACACACAACACACACACACACACACACACACACACACACCACTAGACTCTCAGGCTCTTTCCCCCCTCATTGTAGACACTGTTAATAGACCATATGCTTTAACCGCTCCGTGCCTCATGGAGTCGTAAAAACGCTTTCCAAAAAACATGCTTATGAAGACGACATTTTATGTGTGGTTGACTGTAGGTTTTTCCCCCTGTTTTCTGCATCCGCGTTATGGCTGTCTGGTGGAGCTATTAAGGGTGTCTACTCCACGTACGACACACAGCGCATAATGGACCTGGCGTTCTGCTAAGACATCTCTACTAGGATTTACAAAACCAGTGTATTTGTCAAATGGGTTGTGATAACACGGCACACCGACCGCGGGTTGCTGCAAAACAGCAACGCCAACACGCATCAGCACTGTTGTTGCGCAGTCTCTTAGTCCCGTTTTAGAAGCTTCTGGAATCAGTCCACTGTGAGACAGGCTTTGCCGTGCTGACGTACTGCAGTGTTTGCATCAAAAATAACCACGCAAGATGTTCCATGTATATGATTATGATCTATTATAATGGAAAATAATCAAGTGGCCTACATTATTAGGCTCTGTGTGAATATCTTTACATATCTTTACACATTGCTGGCGGGCAGAAAGCTCATCTCCATACGCTTAAAGACGAATTCGACCCGTTTTCAACATTGAGAAATGAACAAATGCGCATTTGCAAAAAAAAAAAAAAAACATTATCGTGGTGAAACGCAACTTGATGACATGTGTGACTGTTTTGTCGCACATGTCATCAAGTTGTTTTTTTTTTGGGGGGGGGGGGGGGGGGGGTCGGTGGGGCTAGTATGTTCTCAAATGGTGGTCCGTGGCTACAGTGCTGAATAAATAGTGGGGCCTGGTATCAAAATGGTTGAAAACCACTGTGCTAGGGCCGTATTTCCATCACTCTGGCCAGGCTGCTTCCAAGATATGTGGCAACAGCTACTCAAGTTAATTCGGCAAAGGCTCGCTCCAACCGTCCATTATCATGTCTCTTTCAAACGGCGTGGGCTACTGTCTGTGATCATTCATAATGTAGGCGGCCTGGCCTTCTTCCTTCATGACAGTTCACACTTTCAGTTTTGATATTCAGACTATTGACACTCGAGGCGCAACGCGTTGACGTGCGAATGGACCGCACAATGCCCCGGAGAGACTAGAGGAGAGCTTATTGGAACGTTTTCACACTGACAAATTGTTTTTGCACGAGGGAGGACTTTATTTAATCGCATGCTGTGTACTAATAACACACTGCAGTTGCTTGAGATATGATGGCATCCATGGTGTCGATTTACAAATATTTTTTAATATGAATGAATCCTACACCACACTGCTGTTTTGCTTGTGACAAAATGTCAAATGACTCATGAGAGCCTCTCGTTATCACCATGGTCATTAGCTGACATTGTGAAGGATTAACTCGCCTCCCAAATGTCTGTCCCATTCCTCATAATGCCTCTGCCGGGTGGAAACCTCAGAATGTCCAAAACTGTCACTTTACACGATTCACATTCAACAATGTCAAAACTAGCAGATGGACTAGCTCAAAAGCAGCCTTGAAGGGGGAATGAAACGGAAACGGTGGGCATTTTATTATTAATCCCACCTGAATATCTGGCTCATGGAGCTTCTGAACCAGTCGGACCATGCGTCCCTTCAGGCGATGGGATGGTAAAGAGAGAGAGAGGGAGAGAGAGAGCATGGGCTGTTTGTTTACAATAGTCACTCACCTCTGCCACTTGGCTGCTATGTGGCTCATTGACTTCCATATAGTGTTCCAGATCTATATTCTAACCTTGTGAGTGATTAATAAGTTAACTGAATAATACACTGTATGGATGCCAGAGTCAGATTAAAAACTGAGTATTTCTGGCTGTAATCAGAAATGGGATGAAGCTAAATTTCTATTGTCTTTTATTGCTGTAGGCCTCACAACATCGTCACGCTTTTAGCAATTAAATCAACATTTTATTGGATTTTGATACACAAAAGTGAAGATTTTGTTTGGGCATGGATTGTCGGGTATAATGACCACGGACGTGGTATAAAGTGTGAAAAACGTATTTTTCAATTCACTGGGACTTTAATTTAGTTCAGCAACAGTGTAGCGTTTTTGCTCTACAGCGAGAGTCTTGTACTCGACTCATGCAGCAGATGTTAATTAAAACCTGCGAGGGTTCAAACCAGTGTTCAGCACATAATGTCGCGTTGAGAATTGGGCCCTAGCTGTGCTTTGTGATGTGAAGAAACATATTTCAATTTCAAGTTATTGCCATTTTCCAAATTGCTCTGTAGTTACAAGAAAGTGTTATTTCTTTTTAGGCCAATTAATATACAGCGCAGCTGATTACGCTAGCCCTTTAGACGGGCATTAGCATATCACAGCCTGCTTGTTGTCGCCCCGACACTTCAGAGATGTCATCTCGTCTGACGGGCCAAATTGGAAGCAAAGCAAATCACTGAAAACCTGCTGTCATTCCTGTCACCTCATTTCGACAACCAAATTGCCATTTCCCACCCACCGTGTTTGATAACAAAATTAATGAAGTTATTAAAACGAAAAAGTAGTGATGAAGGGACCTGAATAAATTGACATGTCCACCGTCGATGTAGATACCTGCAAGCCCCACACCACCACCACCCGCTTCACATTCATTTTCGCTCATGCTTTCAGCCGCTTTCGTGTCTTTTTTTAAAAGCACACTTTTCTCCTCTTAAACCTCTCAATTTGCCAGCTCTGAACAGACATGCAGAGCTATTCTTTTGACGGCACTCGCGGCTCTTATCTGGCTAACGACACGCCTTGGCTGTTAGTGTGTGCGTCCGCGCGGCGCACCGAGCGTCTGAGTCATGTCCCCCCCCGTTCTCAGAGAAGACCTCTCTGGGGAACATGCACGCCTAATGCACTGCTACATATCGCTATAAATACCCACCACACACACACACACACACACACACACACACACACACACACACACACACACACACACACACACACACACACACACACACACACACGTGGTTCCATTACCTGTTCTTTATTTTTTATTATTTTTATTTTCTCTGAATTGTTTCTGCTGGACACTATGATCTAGGCTGTGGAAATGAAGGGAGAAACAATGAGAGCTAGAAAAAGTGCCCTTCTGGGCGCAGGTCTCCGCCGCATTTTTTTTTGGATTCCACCTGAAAGAAAAATTGTTTTACTGAGGTTATGTTTAGGGTTAGTAACCGCATAAAGCATCACCTAACCTAACCCATACACATAGTTGTAGGATACAAAACACTGAAGGCCCAGAACCTAAACATAATCTCTGTAAAACTAAGCCTAAGCCTAACCATAACCTCAGTAAAACTTGTTTCAAAAGTGTGTGTGAGATATTTGGCAAAACGTTTAGGAGTAAATCCAACAGACTCGTTGTGATCACATGACTACAGACATCATGTGTACCGATTTGTGTGATGTTTGGATGAACTATATGTGACGTGTAAACATGTGTTTGCAGAAATCATCCTTATCGCGGCGCAATACGTATAACTGGCAGATGTGGAGGTAGGTATGTGACTTTTGGCGCTAGGGGGAGTCTGGTAAAAAGCTAAATATAGCGGCAAATGCGCCAAGTTGGCAACACTGCTGCTGTTTTTGTCCACAAGTAGACCAAACTGCTTCCTCTAATCTCTTGTGCCTGATTAGCAGTAAAACTGGCCTAAAACCACATACTGTAACACTGTGGGCTGTTCACTTAGCATGCAGCGCAGTCCAACACACCACCACCACCTAAAGCACCAGCACGGCTCAGTTTGCTCATGTTGGAGCCAGTGGTGGAAAAAAGTAGATTTGTTTTAATAAAAAGTACTAAGCCTATCTAAGCTGTTACAAATTAAAGTCCGGAATATACAGTAAAATGTAGCTTACTTAAAGTACACATTATATGCAGGACGTCACATTCTTCCCCATTTTTCAATATAGTGGGATAGAAGCTTAGTACTGGAGTGCTGAAAATTGGAAATACTCCAATAATAATAATAATAATAATACAGTGAGTGAGATTACATTCCCAAATATGTGATGTGTGATGCACTCAAATATGTAGTCTTACTGGATGTAAGACACACAGCACCTTACTGGTAATAATAATAATAATACATTTTTAAAACTAGATCAGCACTCGGTAGAGTGCAAACTTGTGCGTTGTGCACAAGTAGGCCATGGCCTACTCGTGCATGAGCAGAGCGGGCTCATGACATTAGCTATAAAGGTCTTTTATTTACGACCCCGTTACGTTCTGATTGGCCAGTTTACGATCATCTAAACTGGCCAATTAGAGTACCCCGAGGGATTGAGCTACGACCACTGGACACCGATCACCTTACTTGTGCCCGCAAGTAAAAAGAAATCACAACAACGTCTGAACTGAGTACTACCGTGTGTCTGTACACTGTATTGGTGAAACAGCACCCTCTGTTGGTACCGTAAACATAGAGACATACGTTAGCTAAACATTAGCACGGGTACAAAGCCAGGCCTGGGAGTGGAGTCGTTGCACCACTCACAAAAAGTGTTGCACTGTACTTTGCACCGGTGCCTGCAGCTAGCTATAGAGCAGGGGTTTTCAACCTTTTTGATACCAGGGCTTTTAGGGTAATTTGGTTTCATATTTATGCCCTCAAAGAGTCACATCTGGTTAACCAACTCTCATTTAGCCTGAGGACCACCTGGAACCCTCTCAAGGACCACTGGTGGTCCCCGGACCAGCGGTTGAAAACCACTGTGCTAGAAGAGGAGTAGTGTTTGAGTATTGTAATGTGTGGGCAGCCAGCAGCTGTAGCGTACATGCAGTAGCGCTAGTGTCCACGCTCCAGCACCGCTGCTTAACAACAAGGCCAGGGAACTCGGCCGTCTCAGACTCTAGTCAGGAAGCGCTGGATCCTCCGGCTTAAACGTTTTCCTGTCCTCCGAGGGCTTTTCGGTCGGCTGGTAAAACAAAGAACAATGAATAAAACAAATCAAAAAACAACCAAGGAAGGAGGAAGGAGAAAGAGGGAGACGCTCTCAGTCCAGTCAGTTCCATTCCTATACTGTTGACTCGTGGATTAGACTCCTCTCTCTCTCTCCGGACCCTTATTACGTTTCCTGGGGAATGTCACGCTCATTATAATCTGTCCCACTAGAACACAACCGCGGCCTCTGGGAGACCTGCGAGTCCCCATGACCTCCTGGCAAGGAGCTCAGCATCTGCTTAGCCCTCCCAGAAGATGGATGGATAGATAGATGGAAGCAGTGTTGCCAACTGCCAAAATCCAAAATGTCCTAGTAGTGGCAGTTCCAAAATGCACTAGAATGTGCTAGAGCAGTGGGTTTTCAACCATTTTTTTTTTTTTACCAGGGCCCACTATTTATTCTGCATTTTAGACCACCATTTGATGTTAAGTTTGGTCTCTGGCGTTATCAAAGCAGCAGTCTTAACGGTGATTGGTTTATATGAACCCATAAGAATATTGGGAAAGCAGACGGCGTTTGAAACTAAGTGAGTGACAGGGCTGTTGGCCAATCAGGCTCTGGGATTGGATTTTCAACCGGCACAAATGGCCCCTAATGGCCGAAGTAATTCAGGTAATTCAGATGTTTAAATATGTTTAAATATGTGTAAAATGAAACCAAATGGTCCCTTACGGGTCCATTTGGTTTCATTTTTGCGCTCTCAAGAGTTACCAATGGTCCTTTCTAGGAAGGAAGGAGGACTCTATCATAGGAGAAATGGGTGTTATCTCTGGCGCCTGTCAAGCAATTTCGCCCCAACTCACCAGGAAAAACCACTAGATTTTCTGCCAGGAGTTTTTATTTTTGTACTAATTTTGGCGCTCGGTGGGTCTGGAAAAAAAGCTAAGTATAGCGACAAATGCACCAAGTTGGCAACACTGTGGATGGAAGCTGCATGAGAAGCAGGAGAGGCCACGCATGGGGCTCAACTGTGTCTAAAGTGTTCCCCCTCCATTGGTATTACAGTAAAGTCCGACCAATGCGAATGTTTGTGTGTTTTCGCTCCATAATGAGGTTTTAATGAGTAAATCCTCTTCTGGAACAATAAGGGGAGACGGGAAATGGATTGTGACTCGAGGCGGTGCGATGAACCCTCTTGCTCCATGTTTCATTTATTTATTTTTTATGAGGCGTGATCGGAAGTGCCGTGTCTCTGTGCTGTTTTAGCGGCATTGTTTTTTTTTCCATTTCATTTTTACTCTCTTTCTTGGCAATGTGTATGCGTGTCGTCTTGGGAGCGCGTCCCGGGTTAGGCCGTCAAACTGATAGACAGAGAGAGAGAGAGAGAGAGAGAGGAGAGAGAGAGGGAGAGAGAGAGAGATAGCGGCAGAGTGTGTTTACGAGCAGGGGCGGATCTAACATTTCCCAATTGGGGGGGCAAGAGAAAATGGTATGGGGGCGGCACCCATACCATTTTCGGTTACAGGACTTTTATTAGGAAGTAAAGCATCAATAATAACATCGGTTGTTGTTGAAGTTGCAACAGCATGCATAAAGCTAAAGGTCTGACTCAGAGAGTTCTCTGTTTTCAATGCATGAAATGCTGTTGTTGGTTTAGTGGTGACACAACTGTAGTCCCCCCCCCCCCCGTGCCCATGCCTAGATCCGCCCCTGTTTACGAGTGAGTTTGTCCTTGCAGTTAGACTAGCCTGTAGCAGCAGTAAATGCCCACGGCCCTGCGGCGCGGCGGGTATTGGGTGATATAGACATCTGCCCCAGCAGTCGGCTGGCGACTACCCCTGCAGTTATTACTGTCTGTAAAAAAGGAAAAAAAGGGCCAATCGTTGCCCCTGTCTGGAGAAGGAAGAAGCCATAACCACTTTAGCCTCCGTATACTTTTGTGGTTCAAAGAACTAGCAAAAAATAGCCTCTCTCAAAAGCCTGGTAGATATCTGTCTAGTTAGTTTGGGTGTGTTTTTTGGAGAACACAACAGGTCTGTATGTCAGCGCCTCCTTTGATGTTATTCGGTCCTCCCCTGCTCAGTGTGGATTCAGTCGTATAATCCATGTTATGTGTTATAACTCCTGTGCTCTGAGAACAGGCTTCTAGAGCAGGGGTGACCTTTTTCATTTATCAGGGCCCACTATTTATTCAGCATTTGAGCCACGGACCACCATTTGATGACATTTTCGTCCCACAGACACCCAAAACTAAAGATTTCTTTTGCTTTTGTACACGATTCCAGGCTGGATTTGGGAAACAAAAAGTCAGACATACAGATCAAAAGGACCATTAATCCTCTACATTCTCTAGTTGTGTATAGTTGGGCTAATTCAGATGATGAATATTTTAACTCTTGAGAGTGTAAACATGGAACCAAATGGAAACCATTTGGTTTCATGTTTACACTATCAAAGAGTTGCACCTGGTTAACCATGGGCATGTGAACCAAATGGACCCTAGTGGGTCCATTTGGTTCCATTTGTACACTCTCAGAAAAAAGGAAAGTCATGAACATGGTGAAACACATCTGGATGATGTAATCAAGATGTATTTCACCATGCTAATCATTTTTTTCAGACCTCCATTTCTGGGAAACACAGCATGTCCACACAACATCTCTAAGGTATATTAACGACACATGAATATTGAATATGAGTGGAATTCCCCTTTAAGACACGTACATGGCACACTTGCATTTATTTGCATGCGCATTTGCGTGCACCTGCGCAACGCACACAGACACGCTATTGAAACAAGTATAGCATATTGAGAATGATTTGTTTACAATGCCTAATTGTATCCCAAAAAGTAAACGACAAGACAAACACATAGGCCTAGTTTTGCCCCAAAACTATTTTAGATGTGGGAAGTGGGGGGACGCGGACAAAACCCCCTCCCCGCCCCCCCCCCCCCCCCCGTCTCCCTCCACTACACCCCTGCCTATGAGAGATGTAGTGGAATAGAAATACTGTAAATAGGAATACACCCTGGTAAAGTAAACAATACCTCAAAAACATGAACATGCATGTGTGGCTAAAGCTCCATGACATGGCCTGTGAGAAGCAGCCTCTGCCCTTCCCCTCGCTCGCTGGTTTTTGTGTGTTTTGCTGCTTCAGGTGGGGAAAAAACCTGTTCTTCATAGCTGCAGTTTTTTTTTCTTGTCACAACAGTGCCTTGCTGTATGTGCTCATACAGCTGTTCTAGGCCAGGGGCGGATGTAACTTATTGGCAATTGGGGGGTGGTGTGGGGGGGCAGGAGAAAATGGTAT